>PVLA01002725.1:5297-134687 GCA_004027455.1 Hydrochoerus hydrochaeris | reverse complement strand
GAAAGTACAGATCGGAGGGTGGGCAGACTCACCCCGGAGGGGACACCCACCCATCCCCTCTGCGAAGCCTCAGAAGCCAACCCCCTGCATCGGGGATTAAGTGTCATACATGTGGCCTTTCAGGGAAACACTCGAACCATACGACACTGGGCTCCATCCCCAGATCCTCTCCCCTCAAACAAAACAAAAGCACAACACATGATGAATCACAGTGAAAACGAGCTACTCATTTAATGGACAGTTATTGACATCTACGATGTATACAAGACACAGTGCCCTAGGTTTTGGGAATGTAGCGGTGAACAAGGCAGAAAAAGCTTTTCCCTGGTGGGGCTGATGTACTTTTTTTTTTTTTTTTTTGAGACAGGATCTCGCTACGCAGTTCAAACTGGCTCTGAACTCCCTATATAGCCTAGGCTGGCCTCAAACTCACAGGTGAACCCCCTGCCTCAGCCTCTTGAGTGCTGGGATTACAGGTGCTCACCACTATGCCTGGCAGGGCTATGTTCTAGCAGGTCATAAATAGTAAGCATAATGCCTAAGTAAACCATAGAGTAATATTGCCCAATACTGTCAGTCATATATATAACTTTATGATGCTGGAGATTGAATCCAGGACCTTGTGTGTGCTAGGCAGGTGCTCTATTACTGAGCTTCACTCCTAGATACAAAGTAAAATTAGCACGTAATTTAAAGATTTCCAGTAGCACCTGTAAAAGGTAAAAAGAGCAAGGTGTGGTAGTACACACCTGTAATCTCAGCTACTCAGGAGGCTGAGACAGGAAGATTGCAAATTTGGGTTCAGCCTGGACAATTTAGCCAGACCTTGTCTCAAAAACCAACCAACCAACCAACCAACCAACCAACCAACCAACCAACCAACCAACAAACAGAGCTGGGGATATAGCTCAGGGGTACAGTACCTTCTCAGAATGTGAAAGGCCCTGGGTTCCATACCCAGCACTGCAAAACTAAAAACAGGTGAAGATATTTAATTAAAATTATCTTAAGTTTATTTAAAACTATGTTTATAATAAAATTGAAATTAAATATAATTTAAAATTACTTTACATTTAAATTTGTGTGTATGTTACTGAGAATTGAACCCATGAGCTCTCTACCACTGAACTATATCCTCAGCCACCCCTACAACACTTTTTTTGAGATAGGGTCTTGCTAAGCTGTGCAGTTTGGCCTAGAATTTGCAATCTTCCTGCCTCAGCCTCCTGAGTAGTTGGTATTACAAGCCTATGCTGGCATACCTAGCTACTTTAAGTTTTTTATTTATTTCTTGACTTTTTTTTTTTTTTGAGACAGGGTCTCATTATTTGGTGTAGGCTGGCCTTGAGCTCACTATGTAGCCCAGGTTGGCCTTAAACTCATGGTGATCCTCCTGCCCTAGTCTCCCAAGTACTGGGTTTGTAGGCTTGATTTGTATTGTTGAGACAATACAATGTACTGTACAATCTAACTCAGTTTTCAGGCATGGAGTTACAATCTTGCCATGCCTAGTGTAATTTAAAAAATTTAAACCTTAAACTGGAATATCCAAAATATTATCATTTTATCAAGAGGCGTTACTCATGTTCCAAGTCCTCAACAGCCACATGGGGCTGGTGGCGGCTAATATTGGATGGCACAGAAGTTCAGGATATATAGGAAGATAATAAATCCTGTGCAAAAATGAGGCTGCTTCAGGGGCAGCCCCTGAGTGTGGGAGGGGACAGTATTAACCAGCCTCTTTTCTCTGCTCTCCTGGCTTGTCTTTCCGCCACTTTTCCAGTTCATGGCACTTGGCTCTGTAGACCCCTGAAAATTCCATGCCCTTTGGAAATGCCACAGCTTAGTGGCAGCCCCTCAGCACTGCTGCTTCTCTAAGAAACGATGTATGCCCTCTGTTCCCGGACTCGGGGCGCTCCCCCTTGAAGAATACTGTCACACTCATGGCTGGAAGAAGAAAAGGCTGGGTGAGGTGAGTGAGAATTGGGCCTGTTTTTATTTAAAAGTTTGATTTTTTTTTTTTTTTTGGCACCAGGGTCGAACTCATGACCTTGTGCTTGCCAGGCAGGCACTTACACCACTGAGCTAAATCCCTGGCCCCAAAAGTTTGATATTTTGCTCACTACAGATTTATTTACATTAATTTAAAAACATTTTTTAAAAAAAGCCACATGCCCTCAAATCCTAAAATGTACAACAGAGCGGTTTTTAGTGTATTTCCAGAATCCTGCAATAACCACCACAGTCAGTTTTGGAACATTTTGTGACCCATGGATCTGCCATTGCCCGTTCTCATTCCCCACTGGCCTCCGGGCCACAGAGCTACTTTCTCCCTGCGGTTCTGCCTACTCTGATCATTTCATGTAAGTGGAAAGAGGCCTTGTGGGATGATCTTCTTTCATGTAGCACAGTGTATTCAGGGTTTATCCGTGCTGTGACATGTTTCAAGACCATGCAATATGCTTTTCTTTTGTGGCAGTACGGGGATTGTCCCAGGCCCTTGCGCACTCTAGGCAGGTGCTCCACCCACGTGCTACATCCTTAGCCTAGTTCATGTTTTATTTTGAGACAGGAAATCTCACTAAGTTGACCAGGTTGGCCTTGAATTTGTGATCCTCCTACCTCAGTCTTCCAAGTAGATGAGATTACAGGTGTGGGCCACGTATGTGGTTTGAATAAAATCCTGTCACACACTTTTATCTATTCCTCTGTTGACGGATATCTGTGTGTGTTCCCTCCCCCCCCCCCGCCGCCATTTTTTGGGCTATCCTGAATGATGCTGCTGTGAACATCTACAAAGATGGTTTGGGAGGACACATGCTTTTCGGTCTCTTAAATTAATTTTTAAAATGTATAGCACAAAGAAGCTATTTATCTCGATGACTAGTTTTTTGGCTGTGCCCCTTAAAATTTGTAGCTGGGGAAAGTGCCTCGTTCTCTTTAACCTACATCCCTTGTCTCTTGTCTCTTGCTGACTTTGGGGAGTTGTTTCACCTCTGGGAGCCTGGATTTCCTCCTGTGTCAAAGGGGGGGTAATCCCTGTGCCTACACTCAGTTGCTAAGAGGATACAGTGGAGATGCACGTCAGATCTGGGAGAGTCCCTGGAACACAGTAGCTTTACTAAGGTTTCCTCTGGGGAGGCCTGGTGTTGGGCCTGGGTCTGGTGAGAGGGTCCCAAAATGGCGCTGACCTAGCTGTGCCCTTGGGAGCTTCGGCCTAGAACTTCCTGCTCCTTCTCCTGAAAAGACTCAGGCTTTTTTTTTTTTTCTTTGCTGCCTGGTCTCAGGCTGTCGCCCCTACAAGGCCCTTGGGGGTGGGACCCAGAGCTGCTCTCTGTGGCCTCCCTGACTCCCAGCAACTTCCATCTGCCTCCCTGCCCCTTGCCCTCTTCTGCTTGGGCTCTGGCTCCGGCTCCTGCCGAAGGCC
Source organism: Hydrochoerus hydrochaeris (assembly GCA_004027455.1). Taxonomy (NCBI): domain Eukaryota; kingdom Metazoa; phylum Chordata; class Mammalia; order Rodentia; family Hydrochaeridae; genus Hydrochoerus; species Hydrochoerus hydrochaeris. The sequence goes on along the minus strand of PVLA01002725.1, from coordinate 131,260 downwards.
ATGGCTCCTGGGCTGCCATGAGGCCTGCTCTTTGCAGGGCTGAAGTCCAAAGTTCAGTCCCTTCGCTAAGCACACGGATAAATATGAACCTTGGAGAATTTCCCCAGCTCCAATGTAAACAGAGCAGGCAGGGGCCCTGATTCACTGGCCTCTGGGGCCTGGGTTGGGGGTTGGGGGTGCCCAAGGGCTTGGCTAGTGGGGTTTGGGGGGGCAGTGGGTGCAAGGAGCCTGGCTTGTGACTGCCAGCCACCGGCAAGTAGACAGCCCGGCGGCGGGTGGGGGAGGCGGCCGGCTCAGTGGTGGCCCAGGGCCGCGTGGCGCAGTGGTGGCCGAGCCATGGTTTCTAAGCTGAGCCAGCTGCAGACGGAGCTCCTGGCGGCCCTGCTCGAGTCCGGCCTGAGCAAAGAAGCACTGATCCAGGCCTTGGGAGAGCCGGGACCCTACCTGCTGGCTGGAGATGGCCCCCTGGACAAGGGCGAGGGCTCGCGAGGGGAGCTGGCAGAGCTGCCCAATGGGCTGGGGGAGACGCGGGGCTCCGAGGACGAGACGGACGACGATGGGGAAGATTTCACACCACCCATTCTCAAGGAGCTGGAGAACCTCAGTCCGGAGGAGGCGGCCCACCAGAAAGCGGTGGTGGAGACCCTTCTGCAGTAAGGCCCCCCTTCCCCAGCACCCAGGAAGGAGCCTGCCGGGCTGCCCTGCGCTGCTGCCCCACTCTGCCCCATCCTGTGCTTCTGCCCCACTCTGCCCCTCTGCAAGTCTCAGCTCCCACGGCCGGAGCTTTCAGCCCGGGCCTCAGGAAGTGGGGATGTACGTGTCCTGAGGAAGCCCTGGGATGGAGGGACAGACATGAGGGTCCACACTGTAAACGCCGGGAGAGCCAGAAGGTGGTGGGAAACGCTAGCCACCAGGGCTATTTGTACTCTCCAGATCCTAACTTGGCTGGGGAATGCTCAGATTGGAGGTGGCGGGGGACCAGGAAACACCATTAGGGAGGTGGGGCTAAGGCTGGGGCTGTGGGGGGCTTCCCTGGCTCCCCAGGGGCTCAAAGGTTTGGAGGCTGGGAAAGCCCAGGTCTTTCTTACCTGAGGCAGATAGGTGGAGGCTGGGGGTGGGTGCTGCTCCTCTTTCCTGCAAGGCCACGGGACCCCCACCTGGCCTGCAGGCTGCATTAGAAGTCTCTCGGTTCATCCTGTGCCCCCTCGCCGTCCTGTACCCCATCTGCTGGCTGGTTCCCCATCTCCTGGGTGAGAACTGGGTGGGTCCTGACCCTGATGCCTCCCCTCTCCTCAGCAGAGCTGACCTGGTTACTAATTACCCATGCACTTTATTATTTCTCTTTTGTTTTATAAATTTGTAAATGGCAAAAGGCTCTGATAAGGCCTGTGATCATTAACTTGTAGGGATGGTGGCCTGAAGGCCTGGGCCAACCAACTTCCCACCCAGTGGAGGTGGAGGACGGGGATACTGGGGTGGGGGAGTGTGACCGGGAGGCTACAGGAACCACTGTCCTCTAAAGGTTCCATAGCCTTTGTTCCTACAGCTCTAGGGACTTTGCAAGGTTTTACTGCTTGCTGTTGAGACTTGCTCTGTCAAACAGCCCATAAAATTCGGAGGAGTCCTGGGAGGTAGCTGTTGAGGATCCTGCTTCACAGACAAGGAAACTGAGGCTTAGGGTAGGAAAGGAGCTCTGATGGGGGCCAGGGGACAGTGGGAGAAGGGGTTGTGTGGCTGAGGAGCTGGGCTCCCTGTGTGGGGAACTCATCTCTTTTCTGTCCAAGGTCCTGATCCCGGCTTGCGGTGGGGGAGGGCTGGTGGACCCTGGCCTACCCAGAAGGGTCTGGGAGCCTCCTGAGGCCCAGGACAGGGGGCAGGGGAGCAGTCCAGGCCCCCTGACTTGGCAAGAAGAGGAGAGCAAAGGGCTTCTGCACCGCAGGGGAGGGGCAAAGGCCAGGCATCACCAGACCCAGGGCGAACTGGATGGGGTGGGGCTGGGCCTGGCCTGCTTGGGGCCCAGGTGGGATCAGGGGCTTTGGGGGGTATGGATAGGGGAAAGGGGTGCCAAGGGTCGTCTTACCTGGTCGGGTGGGGCCTCTTGACCAGCAACCCCTTTGGTGGGCTGGTAGGATGGGGGAAGCTTGGTCTTCAGCATTCGAGTGGGAGAGCAGAGGTCAAAGTGCTCCCTGGGGACTAGCAGAGCCCTGGAAGCCTAGGCAAAGACAGAGGGGAGCAGGAGGAAGACAGGACTAGAGGAAGAGGAGACCAAGGGTGGAAAAGCCTGGCTAGCAGGGAGCCCTGGGGGAGAGGGGCTCAGACCCAGCTGGGAGAAGGGGCAGGGGAGAGAGTGAGGCAGCCAGGCAGGGAGGAGGCTGAGTGCTTCCCTCCCGCCTGGATTGGGTTTTCTTTAATGCTAACAGCATGCTATTTACTTTCCATTTAAATTTGAGATGTTGCTATAAATTATCAACCAGCTCCTTGTTCCTGTAGAGTTTATAACTAACTACCTGGGTTACTTATTGTTCAGGTAACAAAAGGGATCTGGAAAAAAAATGCCCCAGGGATAAAAGTGGGGCCTTTAACCTTGGAGCAGGGGAGGCGCCCCAGGGAGAGGGCTGGGGACCCCCCCCATGGGGGGAGGCCTGGTTTGAGAGATGGTATAGATGTAAGACACCCAGTAGAGGCTGTCTCTCTGTGAAGGACTAGGTGTCTGCGAAGAGGTGGGAGCAAGTCTTGGGTCTCAGGTCTCCCAGGGGGTGCCCCATTTTTGAGGCCATAACAGAAGCTTCAGTTCTCCCCTCAGATCTCTACCCTTAGTCCAGAGAAGAGACTTTGGGCAAGTCTCTTCCCCTCCGCTGCCCGAGTTTCCCAACACAGTGAATAAAATCCAAGCTCTCTGCCTTGGTGCAGTCCCTACCAGGATAATCCCACCAACTTCTGTCCTCCTCACCCGCTCTCCTTCTTTTATACTGGCTTTGCTGTCCCTTAGGACACTGGGCTGATTCCTACCTCAGGGCCTTTGGGTGTGCTGCTTGTTCTGCTGGGAACCCAGTTTTCAAATCTTCTCTTCCTTCAGCTCCCTGATTGCCCCATCCCACAGGTGAGCTCCAGCCCCAGTCACTCTCTTTTCACCACTTTCAATTTATTCTCTCTCTTGTCCTTTATCATTTAGTTTTATTATCTTACTTTTCTCTCTCATGCCAGGAAACTAGAGAGCTCTTCAAAGGCAAAGCCTGGGATGCCTTGTTCACTACCCAAACCCCCCGTGAAGTGTAGCCCCCTGCCTGACATGCAGCATGAATGAATGGATGAGTGACCAGGGTGACCAGAGGCCCTCCTGCCCTTGCTAAGGGAGAAGTAGGGATGAGAGCTCTTCCTGAGGGTCTTCACAGGTCCTTCTTGTGCCTGAACATTTCAAATCCTGACTCGGAAGCACTGTTCCTCCCTGTCAAGCAGCACCAGGGGACTGTGACCTAAAAGACTGTAGTGGAGGCAGCACAAAGCATACAACATCCCTGAGTTCCAGTCCCAGCCTGTCCCTTTCTAGATCAGGCAGGCAGTTTCCTCTTTTTTCTTTTCTTTTTTTTCTTTCTATTGGCACCAGGGATCAAAATCACGACCATGCATTTGCAAGGCAGGAGCTTATGCTGCTGAGCTAATTCCCCAGGCCCAGTTTCCATTTTCTGAGTTTAGTTTCCTCTGCAAAACAGAGATGAAACTAACAACATTAAATAGCATGATAATGCCTGGGTGTGGTGGTGCACGCCTCTAATGCTAGCATTTAGGAAGTTGGGGCAGAAGGATCGCTGTGAGTTTGAGACCAGTCAGGGCTACAAAGTGAGCTCAAGGTCAGCCTGAACTGCATAGTGAGACCCTGTCTCAAAAAGACAATCAATCAATCAATCAATAAATAAATAAATAAATAGATGGTACCTGCAGAGCTGCATATATGGTATGGGCAATAAATGGTAGCTGGCCCTCCTGTTTTAGGTAGTCCCATTTTACAGTTGAGCAAGTTAAGCCTCAGAGAGGCAAAGTGACTCAGCCAAGGTAACTGTTCCAAGCTGCAGGGCTGAGACTTGGACCTGAGTCTTGCCCCACTGTCCAGCACCCTCAAGGTTGCTGTAATGTCTGTAAGTTTATCCCCCACTGCATCATTTTCACTCTTCAACTCTAGCTGCACCCACCTCTATAGCAGTGATTTAAAGCTCACGAAGAGCTTGCAAATGCATACAGCTCGTTTTTCTTCTTGATGACCTCTGAAATATGAAATATCTGTCTCAAGACAAAGAAACTGAGGCACAGAAAGTTAAAGGCCGCTCAAATAAAAGGTGGCTGAGTGGAATATTAACTAGGATCTAAGATACCACCCCCCACTGAGAATCTGGCTCCCTGTTCAGAGGAGTGGCCTCCGGGGGTCCCCCTGACCTTGGACACCAGAGAGTGAAGCCCCAAACCATGTCTATCTGATTGACCTGCATGGGGAGAGACAAGAGGTCGGGTGTATGGGCAGATCTTCACCCTTCCTGGGCTCTACTGTGGGGCTCTGGGGGCCACAGGGTGACACTGCTGGTGAGAATGATGAGGATGATGACAATATTATTCACTTACTAAGCCCTACAATGGGCCCTAGCCTGCTCCAGACTCTCCAGCCCCATTTGGAACTCATTGAATCCTCCAGAGAGTAGCATGAGGTAGATGTGGATTTACCCTATGTATAGGCAGGTGGCTCTTGGGAAATCATACCCAGGGCCTTGGCCTCTTAGTTCTGAGTTGGAGAAGATGAGAAGATGTGTGTGTGTGTGCGCGCGCGTGCGCGCGTGTGCATGTGTGTGAGAGACAGAGTCAGAGCCAGAGAGACTGATTCAGTAGGTTCTAGAAAAAAATATGACTTCTCCCAGAAAAGGGGAAGACAGGCCCTCTTGGCTTTCTGTCTTTTTGCTGGCACTTTAAATTCACTTCTGTTGTCATTGTGAATTTGTTGTCCAACTCTATTAGGAATTGTTTTCAAACTTCAAGTTCTCAGTAGTTCACTTAAAACAGTCACTTGACCATTTTTGCTTCTCATTTTCCTGTGTGTTATAATAAGCATAGCAGTGTCTGTTGTGCTTGTCTATGGAGGGTGGCTGGGCTTGGCTTTATCTTATTTGACCTGTTGACCTGTGGTGTGGGAGAAATGAGGAGAGAGAAAGAGAGAGAGAGATAGGGACAGACAGAAACAGGGAGAGAGAGAGAGACAGAGAATGAGTGAATGAATATATAAATATCCAAGTGACAGCGGTAGGAGTGAATCTTTAGTCTGGGCCTAGAGGAGAAGCCTGACGCCAGGAGACAGAGGAGGGGGGGCCGGAAGGCGATGGGATGGCCGTGGTGGCAGCTGGGGAGGAGGAAGGCCATCAGATAAACATGTTTGCCAGAAGCACAGGCTGGACTTTGGACTGCCCTTCCCACCTAGCTCTCACTCCTTGCTCAGACTGGCACCTGGGAAGCAGGCAGGTGGAGAAGAGAGGCTCCAGGAACCCCTGAAGGCAGGAGAGAGAGAAGCTGGGAGAGGCCTGGGGGTCTCTGCAACACAATACATACATAATTTTTTCAGTACTGGGATATGAATCCAGGAATGCTCTAGCATCAGGCATATCCTCAACTTTTTAAAATTTTGAGGCAGGGTCTCAATAAATTGCCCAGAGCTAGGTATGGTGGCACACTCCTGTAACCCCAGCACTCAGGAGGCAGAGACAGGAGAATCATCACAAATTCAAGATCAGCCTTGGCTACAAAGTGAGCCCAAGGCTAGTTTGAACTGTCTAGTGAGATCCTGTCTCAAGAAGAAAAAAAAAAAAAGAAAAGCTGGGCGTGGTGGCTCACGCCTGTAATCCCAGCACTCGGGAGGCTGAGGCAGGAGGATCATTGTGAGTTCGAGACCAGCCTGGGCTACAAAGTGAGCTCAAGGCCAGCCTGAACTGCATAGCAAGATCCTATCTCAAAAAGACAAAACAACAACAAAAACCACCCCCCCCAAACAAACAAACAGTTGCCAAGGCTGGCCTTGAAGTTGTGATCCTCCTGGTTCAGCTTCCCAGAGTGCTAGGATTATAGGCATGTGACACAAAAGCCAGTTAGGTCACCTTGAACAACTAACTATATCTTTCTTTCTGAGCTTGTTTTCTCACCTTTGGAGTGGGCAATCGTGCTATTCTCCCCTTCCTAAGATCATTGTGACATTTAAATGGCCAGCTTGTAGCACAGTGCTGGCTCAGCAGATACTCAAGGCACAATATTGTCACGCTATCATTTTGCAGGCAAGAGGCACTTGGTGTATTTACCATTGACCAATTTATATTTGTCTGTCCCCACCTAATTTTCCTCCTTGTCTATCTGAGAATCACTGATAAAAAAGGAAGTGAGAGGTCAAAGCTGAGAGCTGACCAGGGCAACTCTTTCTGCACCCTCACAGATGAGAATGCCTGAGGGGCCAGTCATGAGCTGTATTTTCTTTTCCCCTTCTTTTTGAGATGAGGAATCAAACATGAACTGGTTTTTGTTGTTTTTTGTTTTGTTTGCTCTGAGATAGTGTCTCACTAAGTGACTAAATTGCTCGGGTTAGGCTTGAATTTGTGATCCTCTTGCTTCAGTCTCCCCGAGTGCTGGGCCTACAATTTAGTTTTGAATATTATATACAAACATTGGCCTTCTCCCTGTCCAGGTTCTGAATCCATATGTTCCAAATCTGAGAATCCCACTAACTAGATGGAAAATGGTTGGATGTGGTGGTGCACACTTGTAATCCAAGCACTCTGGGAGGCTGAGGCAGGAAGATTGTGAGTAACCCTGTCTCAAAATATAAAATAGACTGGGGGATATAGCTCAGTGCAAAGGTCCTGGGTTCAATGCTTAGTACTGAAAACAATAAATCAGAAAAGGGGCTTAGGGTTTTTACTCAGTAGACAGTTTGACTAGTGTGTATGAGGTCCTAGGTTTGGTCCTTAATGTTAGCAAAACAAACACACAAACAGAAAAGAAAATATTAGAAAATGTGTTTGCACTGAACACATACAGGACTTTTTCTTGTCACCATTCTCTAAACAATATATTTATATAGTGTTTACATTGCATTAGGTATTTAAGTGATTTTAAAATACACAGGAAGACACGTGTAGGTTATAATGGAAATACTACACACTTTTGTACAGGGAATTTGAACATTAATGGGTCTTATTACCCATGGGCATTCTGGTGTCTCTTAAGGATATCAAGGAATCACTGTACGGTTTATAATATATGATAAAATATTGTAATTTCTCCTCCTTCCTTCCCTTCCCCCCTTCCTTCCTTCCTTCCTTCCTTCCTTCCTTCCTTCCTTCCTTCCTTCCTTTTTTTTCTTTCTTTCTGTGGTACTGGGGATAGAACCCAGGGCCTAGTGTTTGCCAGGCAAATGCTCTACCACCGAGACACACCCTTGAGTTTTCTAAAATTTCAATTTATTTTGAGACAGGATTTATTTATTAAGTTGCTAGGCAGGCCTGCCTTGAACTTTCAACCCGCTACTTCTTTTACATCTTTTTTTTTGTTTTGTTTTTTTGGTACCGGGGATTGAACTCATGACCTCATGCTTGCCAGGCCCCTACTTCTTTTAAAATCAGTACCTGTTTTGATTAAACAAAAATGTAGCCCAGGCTTGTAGGCTGTACATCAGGATGGCTTTCATTGTGGGGTGGTGTATGCACACAACACACCTCAGGGCTTTTTATTCCCTTCCCCTTTTACTTCTCCCTCCCTCCACCTCTAGACCCATTCGCAGAAGATCTATCTCCTTGTCTCCTGTTACCTATCTTTTATTTTGCTCTTTAAATTTTGTATGCTTTGGGTTTCTCATATAAGAGAAATGTACTTTAAAAGGTACAGAACAGCTACAGAGAAACTGTCCCTGTCACCGTGTCCCCAGTACTCCCTCCTCTGTGGTGGCATCAAGGTCTCCAAGTGCTTGTATGTCCTCTGCTGTTTCGGGGGACAAATATGTGGGAAGGCTGTTTGCCTTCCAGACACCGGAGGAGCCGTCTGCCTGGCTGCAGGCAGAGCTCTCGCTGTGGGGCGCAGAAAGGAGGTCCTGGAATGTCAAAGGTGTCTTTTGCTGGGTGCCCTGCTCCTTCCTCGTCTGGTGGTGTGGCAAGCAACGAACAGCACGTGCCATTTGTCACATGGGCAAATATCAGAAGGCTGATTCTAGAAGCAGATTTCTGGGGTCAGCAGGAAGAGGTGAGCACAGGCTTTGGAATCACACAGACCTGGGTTCAAATCTTAGTTCTGAGCCGGGCCTGGTGGTACTTATCTGTAATCTCATGACACCAGGAGGCTGAGGCAAGAGGATTGCAAATTTGAGGCTCATTTGAGCAGTTGAGCAACTTAGAACATGTCTCAAAAGAAAAATACAAAGGGGATGTGGCTCAGGGAGAATGCCCCAGGTTCAATTCCCAGCAGTGTACACACGCACACACACACCCCAAACTAAAAAAACCCCTCAGTTCTTCCTGTTTTAGCACTGTTGTGTTGAGCTTTATTTGACACATGCATGACTTTAAGGTGTTTTCGAGAGCCAGAGAGGAAGAGAGAATTTACAGTACATGGTGTGTGCACTCTAATCCTTTCCATTCCCCACTGGGGTCCACCCACGCAAAGCAAAGGACAGGGACATGAATCACAGATGCCTCCAGTCCCTGAGTCACTCTCCTGGGAGACTCTCAGTGCACAGAATGAGATTCTGTGCTCAGACACATGCAGTCCATCACCCGCCAGCTGAACACCACAGGAGAAGCAGCCTCTCGCCTCCGGCTTTGGGAAACTAGCCAGGTTGCTGCTGAGGGCTCAGTGCACACTGTCAGGCATTTTGACCCTGTGTGCTTTTTATCTAATTAGAACTGACTTAGAACTGATTCCCTTTTGATGGTGTGGATTCAGAATCTGCAAGGCTGGCCCTGTGACCTTGAGTGAGAGATGAAAGGGACACAAACTTTCTAAGCCTCAGTGGGCCTGATTATAAATTGGAACAATTTTCCACATTTTTCTGTTTTTCTTTTTGTTGTGCATGTGTGGCACTGGGAATCAAACAGGGGTGCTCTGCCACTGAGCTACATCCTCGCCCCTTTTAGTTTTTATTCTGAGACAAAGTCTTGCTAAATTGCCCAGGAGGGACGTGTACTTGAGATCCTCTTGCCTTGGGCTTGAGTATAGGTGTGCATCAACAGGCCTGGCCTTTGTTTTCCTTTTTCCAGTAAGTTTCCTCCATCCACCCACCCATCTGTCCACTCACTTAAGTACTCAGCAATGGTGCAGTCTATATCGGGCCCATTTTGGGTGCTGAGAACCAGACCATTGCTGCCCTAAAGTGTTCCCCACTTCCCACAGTGGAGAAGACACTTTTTTTTGTTTGTTTGAGACAGGGTCTCTCTATGCAGTCCAGGCTGGCCTTGAGCTCACTTTGTAGTCTAGGCTGGTCTCGAACTTGCAACGATCCTCCTGCCTCAGCCGGGTCCCGAGTGCTGGGATTACAGGCATGAGCCACCACGCCCGGCCAGAAGACACATTTGACATCCCCAAGTAGGATGTAGGGGGAGAAGTGTTAATGAAGGCACCCAGGTGAGAACTCTCCCTCTCAGAGTTGCCCAGCTTCTCGTGGGAGTCTCTTCCTGTCTGCCTGTGCCCATGTGTCTGTGCGTCCACAGGGCCATGCCTCGGTCTCCCTGTTCCTGAGTCCAGGTGAGGCTCCTGGGCTCCGTAACCACTTTCACCTGCAATCCTCACACTCATGACTGGCCCCAGCTATGGAACCTAGGACGCCAGCCTCAGGATCCACGAACACTCCCCGAGCAGACCCTGACTTTACCTACTTTCCAGGGAGGACCCATGGCGCGTGGCGAAGATGGTCAAGTCCTACCTGCAACAGCACAACATCCCGCAGCGGGAGGTGGTCGACACCACTGGCCTTAACCAGTCCCACCTGTCCCAGCACCTCAACAAGGGGACCCCCATGAAGACGCAGAAGCGCGCCGCCCTGTACACCTGGTACGTCCGCAAGCAGCGAGAGGTGGCACAGCGTAAGTACCACCCAGCCGGATCCTCCCTGCAGGGATCGGGCCTCTCCTGACTCAGGTGGGGCTGGGACTTCACCCCTCATCACCAAGGCAGGGAGACGGAGGAGAAATCGGTGGGATTCCACCAAAGTCCATGATCTGTCCATGGTCCGCCTTCCATGCAACATCAGCAGGAGAGCTAGATTGAGCACTTACTTTGTACTAGGCCCAGTGCAGAGTATTGAAGAATCTCCACGTGGTGAGTAGACTGTGGTGGGAAAGGTGATCTGTTCCACTTCAGGACGCAGAGGGCTCAGGAAGGTACACGTTGGAAGCGTAACCTTTAGACTAGGTCTTAAAGTATGAGTCAAATTTTGACCTATGGAAACGCACAGAAGGGTGTTCTGAACAGGAGGAACAACTCCAGTAAGGGCACAGAGTCAAGGTGGACACTCAGGGACCCTCCACTGTAAACCCAGGAAGAGTGGATTGTACTGTTACTCAGGGGATGGTGAGTTTCTTTACCTGGGCCTCAGACTCCCCAAATTCCAAGTGCACTTTCACACTTTTGAGTACCCATATATGTGTCAAAACCTCCCCCCTTTCTTTCTGTGCTGGGGATTGATTCAAGGGTCTTTGCACTGATTTACATCCTAACTATCTTCCTCTGATTTTTGGTTGGTTTGTTTTAAGACAGTGCCTCATTGTTATGGCTTGTGTCCAGATGCCCCCCAAAGCTTTATGCAATCATCGGTGAGGCTTTTTCAGAGGAGACTGAATCTGGAGTTGTGACTGACTCATGGTGCAATGCTGGGAGTTAAGGGTGCTAGGATTAAGGGTGTGTGATTACTAAATCAGTCCAATGATTGGTGTGGCACTGCCCTGATTCTGGTAGTTTAGATACAATATCAGGAACAGAAAGAGGCTTGTCTTGCTCCTTGTTGCTTTGCTGTCTTCTGCCTGCTACTTTCTCCTCTGCAATGCTATAATGCTTTAGAGCTAACTGATTATGGAGTGAAATCTCTACAAACTGTGAGTTAAATAAAACTTTCCTCCTTTAACTTTGGATGTTGGAATGTTGGGTATTTTGTGTCAGCAGTGAGAAAAGTAACTAAGACACTTACGAAATCAAACTTAAATTTTCCTGCCTTAGCCTTCAAGAATGTGCCAGCGAATGTTTTGACATTTTAAAAATTTCCATTTTTTAAAATAGTTCTGGGAATTGAATCCAGGGCAGGTGATGAAACTCAGAGCCTCACACACATAGGCAAATGCTCTACCCCTGGGTTATACTTTCATCCTTTTAAAAAAAAATCTCTGAGACGGGGTCTTACTGATTTTCTCAGGCTGGCCTCAAACTTGTGATCCTGTCACCTCAGTGCCTCCTCTTCCCCTAGTAGCCAAGATTCTAGGCATGCACCACCTACTGGCTAAGTTTCCAGTTTTTGGAAAAAGCAAATAAATACTTGCTTTAAAAAAAAAGAAGAGCCAGGCATGGTGCTACACACCTGTAATCCCAGAACTCTGGGAGCTGAGGCAGGAGGATGGCTAGTTTGAACCCAGTCTGGACAGCTTAGCAATGTAGTGAAATTCTGTCTCAAAATAAATCAAAAGAACTGTGGATGCAATTCGATGTGAAGGCTTTGGGTTCAGTCCCTAGTACCAAAAAATGAACCTCCCTCCTCAAAAATGCAACAACAGAGCAACAACAAAGCCTCCCAGCCCAACAAATAAAAACAAAACAAAATAGGTCCTGCCCCTAGAGCAGCCACAGCATCCCCAGGCTCTCGGTCTCCTTCCAGAGAGTTTAAGCACACAATACCTATAAGATATGGTCTATTTTTGCTCATGGGAACACAGTCCACACAATGTTTGGCACTTTGCTTTTTCCCCTTAGCAATAAATCTTGCACATCTTTTCATATCAGTGTTGAGAGATTGGAGGTACCATGATTTCTTTAACGGGTCACCTATCAAAGGACTTTTGGGGGCCTTCCAGTCTGTGGTTATAAAGAACATCTTTATTTATATGAGCTCATGATGGACATATGAGCCTGTCTTTGGGAGATATTCCTAGCAGTGAAATGCTGGGTCACAGAGGCAGTACTTCACAGTTCTGGACAGACACAGGAATGGTGGAGCCTGCCTGTGATCTCAGTAACTTTGGAGGCTGAGGCAATAGGATTGCAAATTGAAGGCTGGCCTGGGGAACTAGTGAAACCTGACTTCAAAAGAAAAAAAAGAGGGGCTGGAAGTATAGCTCAGTGGCAGAGCACTCGCCTCACATGTATAAGGCCCTGTGTTCAATTCCCAGCACTGAAAGAAACAAAAGGTGGTACCAATTTATATATCCATGAACAGTATAGATCATGTTAGACAACTAATGTAAAAAAATTAATGTAAAACATGTAATTAATATATAAAGAATTACTTTAATATTTATATTATACATTATAATAGATCTTTCTTCCTTTTGTTTCTTTTGACAGGGTCTTGCCATGTACTCCAGGCTGGCCTTGAACTCATTATATATCCCAGGCTGGCCTTGAGCTCATGGCAGTCCTCCTGCCTCAGCCTCCAGAATGTTGGGATTACAGATGTGCACCACAACACTTGGCATGATAGACATTTCTTGATTCTTACTCCATGTCTACTGTCCCTTACACCAGTTTTTAGAGTCTTCTTTTTGTTTCTTTGAAGACAGGCTCTTGGTATGTAGTTTAGGCTGGCCTTGAACTCACTCTGTAGCCCAGTTTGTCATCAAAATCATGGCAATACCTGGCCTCAGTCTCCTGAGTGGTGGGATTACAGGAGCGTGCCCCTCTACCCCACTTGGAGGGTTCACTTTCAACTGAAAGTAATACACGCTCAGAAAAATAGCACCTAACAGTGTATTCTGGTACTATTTTCAATTGTATGAGAAGAAACAATAAATATTTACTAGACTAGGTTTAGTTTCTGAGAGAATCTGATGGTTTTCTCTCAAAACGATCACTGGAAGAAAATTTACAATATTGCATAAAGTACATTTTTCCTTTTTAACAGAATTGTAATCAAAGATTTTAGCTTAGAGGCCAGAAGTAAGAAACAAAGTGAACCCCAAATCTCTATCCCCTGAGAATTTTTAACCTTAAAAGAGAAATTGGAGGATTTAAGATGTAGCGTATTCAAGATATGCCAATAACAAGGGTCTGATCCCCAGTTAAAATGGATTTAAACAACAAGAACAACAAAAAATAATCTATTGGCTCATGAATGTGAGTCCAGGACTGATTCAGGCTTAGCTAGATTCAGGGGTTCAAATGATGTCTGCACCGGGCTGCCATCCTATCTACCTTGCAACCCCAGAGGGAAAAGAACTCCTCTTTTCAGATACTTTCAGTTGAATGGACTTTTTTTTTTACTTTTAGTAATGTAAACTTTTAAATGAAGCCCAACATAGAAAAAGTGCACAAATATTAAGCATAAGCTCAGTGAATTTCACAAACCAAGCACACCAAATGTAACTACCAACCTGTTAAAAAATACACGATCAGCTTTTCAGCAGTCCCATCTCTGCTCAGTAGGAGTAATCAATAATAGTTATGGCTGGTTTTGAAGCTTATACAAATTGAGTTATATAATAGAGTTGCTTCTTTCACTCCAAATTATGTTTGCAGGTTCATTCATGTGGCTCCTTGTCATGATAGATTGGCCATTCTCATTGCTGTGTGTGAATATTCTATTGTATGGATACAACGTATTATTATTTCTTCTTTGATGGACATTTGGATTGCTTCTGATTTGTTGCTATTGTGAACAGGGCTGCTATGAACATTTTGGTACATGATTTTTGCTAAAGGTGTGTATGTACTTCTTTTGGCTATGGAATTTCTAAGTCAAAAAGTAGACATAAGTTTGGCTTTGTAGACATTGTTAAATAGTTATCAATTCCAATCAGCAGGACTGGAAACTTCCAGGTGCTTCTGGAATTTCATCAACACTTAGTAATGTCAGTCCTTTTCATTATAGCTAGGATGGATGTGTGTCGGTATTAGTTGGTATTTCTTTTTGTTTGTTTTGTTTTTTTGGTATTGGAGATCGAACTCATGACCTTGTGAGTTCACTTATGCTGCTAGGCATATATGAGCTAGGCAGGTGATTATGCTGCTGAGCTAAATCCCTGCCTGCATGGTGGTTTTAACTTTCACTTCTTTTATTTATTTTTATTTTATTTTTTGCAGTACTGCAGATTGAACACAGGGCCTTTTCCCTAGCCACATCCACAGTCCTTTTTGTTTTTTATTTTGAGACATAGTCTAAGTCAATAAATTGCTCAGCCTGGGTCCAAACCTGTGATCCTTTAGCCTTAGCCTCCCAGAATGTTGGGATTACAAGGATGACCACACCTGGTTTAAACTCATTTCTTTGATAACTGAAGTGAGTGTCTTTTCATATGGTCATTGGACATTTGGAGATGCTCTTTAAGGAGTAGCTGCTCAAGGAGTTTACCCATTTTCTCCTAGGTTGTCTGTCTGTTTTTTTCCCTCTGATTTATTTGTAGGTGTTAAAAAATACCCTGATCCCTGATTATAAGTATCTTTAAAACATATGCATTCATATATATTCTCCCATTCTGTGGTTTACCTTTTCTTCTCTAAATTTGATGTCTTTTCATGAGCAGAAGTTATTAATTTTTAATTTTATAGTTAGTATTTTCTGTATCCAGAAATCTTTCTGTATTCTGAAATCTTTGTCTAACCAAAGGTTGTGAAATTATTCTACACTTAGTTTTATTTTACTTTTCACATTTAGAGCCACAATTTAGCTGGAATTTTTTTTTAATGTAGGGTTTGAGACAGAAAATCAGGATTGATTTTTCCTTACAAGTTGCTTCAATATTTATTCTTCCTCTCAGCTTATTGATGAAGACACCAGTGCCTGGGATTGATTTCTTTTCCTCCTATATAATTGGCCACCTAGCCTTATTTACTGAAAGAAGATTGAGGAAGCAGTCCCAGTGGCCAGGGGTGGGTAGCATTCTTGTTGGCTACAGTGAGGTCCCCACCTCATCTAGGTGGACTGACAAGGGGGAAGGAATATTCCTGAGGACTTCAGCATGGTGTTTCTGGCAGCAGAAGGAAATGACACTATGAAGTCAAAAGCATGTGAATAAATGAATGAATGAATGAATGAGACGTTTGACTGAATGTGGCTTTATCAAAACAGCAGCAGATGTAACTAGCATGTTATCATCATTATCATCATCATCATCATCATCATCATTTTCTGTGGCTTTGGGGATTGAACTCAGGATCTTATGCAGGCTGGATAAGTAGTCTACC
The DNA here is from genome assembly GCA_004027455.1 of Hydrochoerus hydrochaeris. NCBI lineage: Eukaryota > Metazoa > Chordata > Mammalia > Rodentia > Hydrochaeridae > Hydrochoerus > Hydrochoerus hydrochaeris. Next base: position 115,873 of record PVLA01002725.1, on the reverse strand, counting down.
ACTGAACTTCTTCCTCTGACCTTTTAAAAAAGTTTTAGACAAGGTATTGATAAGTTGCCCCACATGGCTCAAAGTTATGATCCTCTTGCCCCAGCCTCCTAGAGTCCTAGGATCAGAGGCACACAGCCCTTTTTATTTCTTTTTATTATTATTATTATTTTTGGTACCAGTGATCAAACTCATGACCTTGCACTTGCCAGGCAGGTACTTATGCCACTGAGCTAAATCCCCAGCCCCTGCCCTTTTTATTTTTGAGATAGAGTCTTGCTAAGTTTCTCAGGCTCATCTCAAATTTGTGCTCCTCCTGCTTCAGCCTCCAGAGTAACTGGGATTATAGATGTATGCCATCATGCTTAGCCCACGTGTCTCAATTATGAGAGGTAATGTGATAGAGTATCTAAACGTAAGCTCAGCTTCAAATCCTGGCTTTGCCACTTATCAAATGTGTGAACTTCAGTAAGTTTCCAGCCTTCTTGCTGAAGTGAGTTCGTAAACAATAGAGGAATCCAAGCGACCAAATTGATAAATTTGGAATTTAATTATCTGAGCTCAGTGACCACTCACGTGGACCTATTTCAGAGTTTCACTGAGTAGTTGTGAACTGGAAAATTACAAAGCTTTTAAACAGAGAATCATAAAAAGACATCCTGTTGGAAACAATTTAGCTAGAATCTTACATTAATTTTTGGTTGACACCTGTATCCCACTACTTTTGTTGAACAGGTTAATTTTTCCCTGGTGGGTGCAGCTCATTCTGCTTTTCTCATGAGACTTGTATCCTGAGTAATTTTCCATTTTCCTGGCTCAAATACAGGGCACTAGTTAAATGCGGGGCTCAAGATGGTGTCATTTATGCCAAGCTACAACACTGTGACTTTGTTTCTCACATTCATACAGTGGGGATAAAGTGGCATCTGCCGTGGAGGGGTGTTGTGGTCAGGGATCGCAAGGGTAACAATTATATACAGGACACATAATTTATAGTATTATTTATAATGCTCATCCAAGGAGTCAAATACAAAGAAAGTGCAGGAAATCTGTCTACAACACTAAAGACCTAGAAAATCCAGCCAAGTGCCTGGATTCCCTGGCATTAGCCTGCATGAGTTCAGCTGAAAACCCACAGCCCATGACAATGACCCATGTAAGTCTATCTCACGGATCTGCACTGAGAAGGTCCACAGATCAACCATGGAAGCTAGAAAGTCTATGCCACTGGGTGAAGGATCTGTGCCAGCAGGACAAAGGTTCTGTCCTAGAGTCAAGAAGTGACACTCAAAATAAGGACCAGTGTGCCCCTTTAAAGTACCATAGCCATCCTCGGTGACAGTGAGGTCCCAAGTTCTCCAAGGATGAGAACAGCTGAGTACGTATCAGGAAGTCAGAATAACAAGCTTCTCCTGGAGATTTAACAGCACACATCTTCCCCTCTGGAGTAAGGATGCGATGCTGAAAGCAAGGACCAAAGCTCCCCCAAAGTGAATCACAGCCATTCTCAGCAACAAGGTTCTGAACCCCTCAAATAACAGCTAAGTTCATATCAGGGGAGCCAGCATGACAAGCTCCTCCGGGAGAACCAATGGCTCCAAATCACAACACACAATGCTACTTTTCCTCTCCTGGTCTCCTTTCAATGCTGGCAACAGTCCTCAGGTGGGCTATCAAGGCCCTGGCCAAGATCCCAAATCTCCCAAATAAGCATGTGGCAAAGGCTTAAAACAAATCAGACAAGGGCTCCAGGAGGATTAAAACCCTTTTGCAGAGTTTGAGACTCTGAAGACTAAGACAAGGAATGTCTCTGGGTGGCCCATATTTATTTAATTTTCGAACAAGGAAAGGGTTAGAGTGGAAAATGCAGGAAACTGAGCAGGGCCTTGGGAGTGGTTTAAGGACTTTTCCAAGTAACAGATTATATTAATTTAGGAGAACTGTTTTATGTTAATTTAGGAGAAGTATCTTAAGAGAAAGTCATGAGTTGCATTTCACTCCTGTAGTGAAATGCCTGCAGCTACACTCTTTATTTAGTTAACTGGATCTGGGGCCAGGTGTCCTCAACTGTGACCTTATCTTGCCTTTTGAGGCATCTCGTTGTTCTGGGGTCAGCCATGCCCCAGCCCTGCACATGTGTTCAATTTCCAGCTTCAACAGCTCCCAACAGCAGGCCATCTACACTCAGCATCACGCTGATTCAGTTCAGCTGGTGTTTAAGTTGACCACCAGTTACCAATCTATAACAAGGGGTATCTCAATAGAATTTATTGGCATATGCAAAGCAAAAGCTGTTATTATATGTAATCTTCCTGTCAGATGTTCTTTGAATTTTTCCCTCCCTTTCTCCATCAAATCCACAATGGCAAAAAACTCAAACTTTTTTTTAGACAGGGTCTTACTATATAGCTCAGGCTGACCTTGGAGTCACTACAGAGCCCAGAGTGGCCTTGAACTCATGGTCATCTTGCCTCAGGCTCCTGAGTGCTGGGATTAAAAATACTCAAACTTTTAACTCTATTTATTTATTTTTTTGACACAGGGTCTCACTATGCAGTTTGAGCTGGCCTTGAACTCACTTTGTAGCCCAGTCTGGTCTCAAATTTGCAATGATCCTCCTGCCTCAGCCTCCTGAGTGCTGGGATTACAGGTGCGTGCCATCACACCCAGCTCAGGTTTTTAATTTTAAAACACATATACATGTACAGAAAAATTGGGAAGTTAGTACTGAAAATTTTCATATACCTTTTCTCCATTATTAACATTAGCTTGTTATATTGGTTGTAACTAATAAATCAGTACCAATACATTGTGACTGTTAAGCGGAGCCCATCCATTGTCCATGTTCTGCACCTTTTCTCTGACTCAGGATCCCATCCTATATGGATCTATTACATTTACTTCTTGTGTTTCCTGAGGCTCCTTGGTTATGCCAATTTTTTAGGTTTTATTGACATTTGATGGCCTCACTAGCATAACTTTTAAGATGAAATGTTTCAGGTTTTGGTTCAAATCACAATGCCTTGTAAACTCTAGGTTCTGATCATGGCCCCTGCCAGCCTGGAGCCATACTGTGTGTGTAGCTAGAAGGTGTGGTGTGGCAGGGCATGCCTATAATCTTTTTATTTTTTATTTTAAAGAGAATAAAACAAAAGAGGACAGATCTAAGCAGATCAGAACAGAACAATGTAAGCAACACAGCACTTCACCAAAAGACAATTGGATATTAACAGTAGCTATCGTAATGTCTCTTTCTTTGAAATAGTTGAGCTTAGCTTTACATACAATAATGTCAAACATAACAAAATAGAATAAAACCACTCAAGAGAATGAAAGTATTGCAAGGCATTCTGAACCAAATAACCAAAGATAAACAATGGCTGCTGTATTATCTCATTTTCCATAAAAATTTTGTTTGTACTATCATACATATTAAAATCCAATAAGACACAATGTGATAGAACCAATGGTAATAGAAAAACAAGAGCAAGGCATGCCTATAATCTTAGCACTCTGGGAGACTGAGGCTGGAGGACTGCAAGTTTGAGCACAGCCGGAGTGACTTATTGAGACATTGTCACATAATAAAAAAATCTGGGATGTGGCTCAGGGTGAAGTTCCTGGGTTCAATCCCCAGTTAATCCCCAGTGCTCCCCACCCCCACAGGTTGATACCTGTGTCCCCGGGGGGCGGGTGTGAGCGATTGTACAAGCATAGCTGTAGATGATTCTGAAATCTGGACCAAGTAGCCTTTAGCAGCAGGCAAGGCTTGGCTTTGGAAACTCCCTGCCTTTCCCTGGACCTTGAAACTCAGATGGTGAGAGCTCTTTTCTCCTATGCTTATAAAAATCCCTGGGTGTTCCAATTTACTGATTCTTTCTGTGGCCTGCTCAGAGATGAACTGATGGACTAATTGCCAATAAAGTGGAGCCAGCTGACAAGGGTCGAGTGGATCTCTTTCTTTCTGGTCAGCACTTGCATTTCAATCCTAATTTTCAAGTCTGGAGAGTTGATAATAGCTCTGAATCTACCCAGGAAATAAAGTTCCGAGTTTCTGCTCTGTGATGTGATCCTGAAAAACTATGCAACTTCTCTAGGCCTCACCTTCTTCACCTATAAAACAGGAATAGTAAATGTGCCAAATCTGAGTAAATGTTAATACTGACTGGAGCCTTGTGCTGAGAAGGCTGAGGAGATCATGTCTTGGCTTAGTAGAAAAGCATACAGGAGTTGATTAGTCATGTCTGCCTTGGGCATATGTGCTGTATGTTTGTCATTCCCAGATCAGATGATTTTTGAGTTGTAGTGGTAGACTGGTTCAGCATCCTGGGAGTGAGAGAGAATGAGGGGCCTGGTTAGGTGAGCTGGCGTGGGAAGGTGAAATGGTTGGCACCCCACTTATGGCTCTCTGTGCCTACAGAGTTTACCCATGCAGGGCAGGGTGGGCTGATTGAAGAGCCCACTGGTGATGAGCTGCCTACCAAGAAGGGGCGGAGGAACCGTTTCAAGTGGGGTCCAGCCTCCCAGCAGATCCTGTTCCAAGCCTATGAGAGGCAGAAGAACCCCAGCAAGGAGGAACGAGAGACCTTGGTGGAGGAATGCAATCGGTAGATGGCTGGCTGGGGGTGGGAATGGTTTGGGAGGGCTGAGGTAGGGTGACTTGGGCCCCATGGGAAGCTCCCCAGTTCTTGAGAGTTCCTGCTATGATTCTGTTTGGTCTGGCCCAGAAAGTGGAGCAGACTCAATATCTGCTCAGTGTCTTGAACTTAATTCCATCCCTAGCATCCCTCGCCTACTTAAGCAACCCTTTTGGGGACTGCTCATCTCATTTCATCCCCTCCACAACCCCATGGCTATCTTGCTCACGTTATGACTAAGGTCAGAAAGACTAAGTCACTTGCCCAATGTCACACAGCAGAGACGGTGTTGGAACCCAGATCTGCCAGCCCCAAAACAGACAGAGCTCAACTTCTCAGAACCCACCCCCCACCCCCAGGTGAGCGCTCTTCTGAGCCTGGCCTGGAGGCTCATGAGTGGTCACCTCTGCAGGGCAGAGTGCATCCAGAGAGGGGTGTCACCATCACAGGCACAGGGGCTGGGCTCCAACCTTGTCACTGAGGTGCGTGTCTACAACTGGTTTGCCAACCGGCGAAAGGAAGAAGCTTTCCGGCACAAGCTAGCTATGGACACATACAGTGGACCCCCGCCGGGGCCAGGTCCAGGGCCTGCGCTGTCTTCCCACAGCTCCCCTGGCCTGCCACCGCCTGCTCTCTCCCCGAGTAAGGTCCACGGTGAGTGCTGTGTGGTGGCGGTGGTGGAGGGAGATGGGCCAGCAAATAGAGGGGACAAACAGGGAGGGAGGGAGTTGGGGGGAGGGCATTGGGGGGAGGGAGTTGGGAGGGTGGCCCCACGGCAGTAGCCACCCAAACCTCTTAGCACTTCAGTTTGGTTCATTCTGCTCCATCCACTCCTTTGATGCCATCCACTCCTTTGATGCCATCCACTCCACTGCATTCGCTCCACACTTCTTCGCTCCAGCCACTCTCCTCCATCTGCTTGTCCACAACCCTCTACCCATCTACCCCACTAGCATCCTCTCCGCATCGCCCCACGTTGTGTTGTTCCTCCCGCTCCACCCTCTCCATCCGACTCGCTGCACGCCAGCCCCTGCGACTCCATCCGCTCACTGCGTGTGGCCACTGCACGCCATTCTTTGCTCTATGCCAGCCAGTTCAGCCCAGCTTGCTGTGGGTTACTGACTGCAACACATTCATTTCTGATCTCTTGGCTCAAACCACTGTAGTTTAACTCAGCTCAATTCAACTCAGTTAAACACTCAATTCCAATGTGTTCAATGGGTTATAATCCAGTTTTGTTCCTTTAAATTTAGCAGTTTGATGCAAACCATTCCACTTAATTGAAACATCATTCAGTGAGATTCAGTTAATTTTGTAGTTATTTTTTGGCATCTGTAGGGTGTTTGTTCCTCCCTGCTGAATCCAAAATTCAGAGATACTCAAGTTCCTTACATATTTTGAGGGGTAATATTTCTATCGAATCTACACTCATCTTCCCTTGTAAATGCTACATAATTATATTGTGTTGTTAAAGAATGACAAGAAAAAATGTGTGGAGTACACTTTTTTTTCCTTCAAATATTTCAATCTGTAGTTGGTTGAATCCAAGGACGTGGAAACCACAGATGCAGGGGCTGACTGTAGTGCTCAATTCTATTTGATTCAATTCAGCTCTGCTCAATCAAACTCAAACGCAACTGATTTGAGGTTCAACTCACCTTGATCTGGTTTAATTCAACCAATTCCAGTTCATTTTATTCAACTCAGCTCGCTCCAGTTTTATTCCATGAGCCCCAATTCAGTTTCATTCCATTATCCTTTATTGAGCACCTACTGCATGTCAGGTTGTACTGGAAAGTGCAGATGGAGAGCTGATGCAGTGCAGTCTCTGCCCTCAGGGAGCTGGAAGCAGCCAGTGTAGGGAAGTTTGGGGGTTGCTTAGTAAAAGACGAGCCACTGGCCTGAGTAAACCAGTGCAGTCTGGAGTGCAGAGGCCTGAGGCAGGTGTGCTCAGGACGTGGGTGCTGAGGTTGGACGCTGTTTTCTACTCCAGGCGTGCGCTATGGACAGCCTTCGGCTAGTGAGGCAGCAGAGGTGCCCTCAAGCAGTGGTGGTCCCTTAGTGACAGTGTCTACACCCTTGCATCAAGTGTCCCCCACAGGCCTGGAGCCCAGCCACAGCCTGCTGAGCACTGAAGCCAAGCTGGTGAGTGTCCCCCATCTGTGGTGGAAACCCTGCCAACCCCATTTTCCTTTGGCTAGGAAACCCTGGAGTGGTCCCCAGGAAGGCAGTGTGGGGATCCACCTTGATTCAGTTTGGCTTCCCCTTGCAGGTCTCAGCTACTGGGGGTCCCCTGCCCCCTGTCAGCACCCTGACAGCCCTGCATAGCTTGGAGCAGACATCCCCAGGCCTCAACCAGCAGCCCCAGAACCTCATCATGGCCTCACTGCCCAGTGTCATGGCCATTGGGCCTGGTGAGCCTGCCTCTCTGGGCCCCACGTTCACCAACACAGGTGCCTCCACCCTGGTCATTGGTAAGCCGGGGGTGGCTGGGGTACCTGGGGGTGGGCAGTGGGGCTCCTGCAGAATCTAGCAGCTGGGAAGAGCCTGCGGGACTCATTCATGAAACATGCGTTTTCTGAGAGCCTGCTGTGGGCTAGGCAGCAGCCTGCATCAGTGACATGTGAGGGAACCAAACAGACCAACGTCTCAGAAAGCCAACTGAGGAGGCAGGCAGTAAGCACAATGCAGAACTTCTGCAGTACCTTAGAACATCAGAAGTCTGAGGGAAGGATAGAACAGGGTACAGATATTTTGTAGTTTTTTTTCTTAAGCCCAGCAAGGCTTAATTTGCAGACTATTATGCAAATGTATGATATTGCTCAATTTTAAGAAGAAATAGAAGGGATTGGAGAGCTAAATCCAGGACCTTCACACTGCTGTGGAACCCCAACACTCCAAAGAGCCCTTAGGACAAACTTTGATCTAGTCACTGTCTTCCTCTCCCACTGGTCCGCATGACGAACTAATGGCTCACAGAATGACATGCCAGGAGCACTTAAGTTAGTAGCAAGTCCCAGTGCACCCCTATGCTCCAAGCCCTCGGCTCTGGGAAGGAGGGATGGTACCTGAAGGGTTCAGGGGGACAGTGGGGTGGGGGGTGCTTGGCTGACACCTTCCCCTCCTACCCCAGGCCTGGCCTCCACTCAGGCCCAGAGTGTGCCCGTCATCAACAGCATGGGCAGCAGCCTGACCACCTTGCAGCCAGTCCAGTTCTCCCAGTCGCTACACCCCCCTTACCAGCAGCCTCTCATGCCTCCCGTGCAGAGCCATGTAGCCCAGAGCCCCTTCATGGCCACCATGGCCCAGCTGCAGAGCCCTCATGGTGAGTGCTCTTTCCCTGGGTTGGGGGGCTGGCTGTGGGTGGCACTGGGGAAGGTGGCCTAGCAGGTGTCGTGCTTATGCATTTGATACAGGTGCCGGTACCTCTGTGACAGAGGGTGTCTGTAGGCCACAGTGCATTTCCATGACACATACTGTTGCGTAGCTCTGTGAGCACAAACATGCCCATGGGAGCAGATACCCAGCCCATTTCAGATTGCACACCCAGGGGTTCACTCATTGGTGTTCCCAGTTGTGTGTGCATGTCACATGTGGGGGCACAGGCCTCAGCCCTTTCTCTGGAAGCCTTAGCTTGGTGGAAATGTGGTGCATTGCATACAACCCATAGAGAGCCTGGACAGCACCCTGGTCCCCAAACACTACTGTTGCCGCAGGAGGAAGTGAGCTCCGTGGAGCAGGATAGACTCACCTAACTTCATGCTTGGCTCAAGTAGGGTTTTGCCATCAAAAATGCTCTGGGGTCAAACTTACAGAAGTCTTTTGAGTTCAGACCTTTTTGGAATTTATGATTGGAAAAAGGGGTCATGGACCTGTATATGTCTCTGTGTATGCACAGCTGAGAGCACATGTATTCATGTGTGCATATGGGTGTTATGCATGTGTGTGTGTACTGGGGTTTGAACCCAGGGTTTTCTCACTGAGTTGTATCTTCAGTGGGTTTTTTTTCTTAGTTTTGAGACAGGGTCTCACCGAGTTGCTAAGGTGCCCAGGCGAGGCTCCAATTTGTGATCTGCTTCTGTCTCTTAGAGTGCAGGGCTTATAGTGTGCCTACATTATGCTTTTTCCGGGTCATTGTGAGAATACTCCTCTGTGTGTGGAGTGTCTGTGTGCTTCTTGGGGTCGGGGAACTGCAGGTGAGACAGTGAGTTATTACTGGAGAGGTGCTCCTCGCCTTGTTCCCTCTGGCAGGCCACCTGCCCTTGCTTCTGAGGCACCTCCACAGCAGCTCCTGCACTTAGTACTACAGATCCTGTGCTTAGTCCAGTAGCCCTTGTGTTTGTCCTTAGTACAGTAACCTTCACTTCCCTCTCATGCCTGCTGTCAGCAGGTGACAGAAGGAATTGGATTTGGTTCCTGCCCTTCTTTAGGCTGTCCAGCATCATCCAGCCGAGCAGGCCCCTGTATTGAGGGAAAGGATCTAGTCCTTCTGGTGCTGTCCACTTTGGACAGCAGCCATGGGTCCTCAACTACTACTCCATTGGGCATTCAATAGGCACTGTACCCACTTCCCCCAGGGCACCAGTCTTGGCCTTGAAGGGGGCATTCAGGTTGGCCCAGGGTGCCATGTCTGCATCCTCCTCCTTTCGACAGCCCTCTACAGCCACAAACCCGACGTGGCCCAGTATACACACACAGGGCTGCTTCAGCAGACCATGCTCATCACCGACACCACCAACCTGAGTGCCCTCACCAGCCTCACACCCACCAAGCAGGTAAGACCTGGGCCTGCCTGGACTTCCAGTCCTATCTGAGCCTCCCACTTCATGCCCCAAAGGCTCAGGGGATTGCTGTTTCCCCAGGTCTTTACTTCAGACACTGAGGCCTCCAGTGAGTCGGGGCTTCATGCACCAGCGTCCCCGGCCACCACCATCCACATCCCCAGCCAGGACCCTGCAGGCATCCAGCATCTGCAGCCTGCCCACCGGCTCAGCACCAGCCCCACGGGTGAGCACCCTCTTCTGGATGTCCCTCAGTCCGGGTGTAGGCGGTGTGTGCAGTGGATGGAGGGGAGTTCGGGGGCACTTCCGATCTCCTAAACATAGCCCAGTGAAGCTCAATAAACATGTACAGCTGCAGGAGTATGAGGCCCGACTCACAGGAAGAGCTCAGGACTAGATGGAGAAGGGGATTAGACAACAAGGAAGAGGCAGCAGAGGGGAACAAGAAGCAGTAAATTGGGCCAAAACTGGCTCATGGTGTGCTGGGTTTGGCTCTGCTCAAGGTTTAATAGTCATTATGTCAGCGACCAACATCTAAAAACTAGAAGCTTTTGCACATTAATCCAGTTTCTCCGGGGAAGCTGGAATTGGAAATTGGGTCCACCATCCCACTCTGTCCACTCTGTCCTTACCCCAGCAACTCTGGAGGCCTCCACTTTGCAACTACAATGTCACGGCCAAGAGTGGGCACCCTCACAAGTGGGGTCAGGCTGCTAACTCTGACTTCAGGCAAGCTGTTGTTGCCTGGGTCCCACTTCCCACCCAGATGGCCGTAGTGTCAGTTAGAGGGCACTGCATCAGCCAGCTCTGTGCTTTTCCCCAAGGCCTCTGCATTACTGTCCCCATTTTACAGATGAAAAAGTGGGCACTCAAGGAGGTGACAGATGTGTCCCATCTCTCACAGCCACTGGGTGGCAGAGCTAGGACTTGAATCCAGGCCCAACCTCAAAACCTGCTGGTTCTCTTAACCACTTCCTTCACCAGAGTTCTCTTGAAACACAGAACCAATAGGCTGCTGCAGGGAGATTTCTCTTACAGGACTGGTGCACAGTGGTGGGGGCTGGCATCAGTCATCTGGAGAGGCAGTGGCTGCAGGTGGACACTCAGGAAGGAGTCTCAAAACTGAAGACTTGTCCTCTCTGGGAAACTTCAGTTTCTGCTCTTAAGGCCTTTGACTGAGTAGATGAGATCCACTCACGTTACTGAGGGTCACCACTGTTGAGCCAGTTCACTGTCAGGTGTTAGCCATGTCCACAAAGTGCCTTCCCAGACACACTCAGATGAGCGTGTGATTCAGCCTAGCTGAGTTAACACAACTTAACTTCACACCATGTGACTGGGGTTCTCCACTGTCTCCACTAAAAGATTCTGAGGTCACTCACTGGGTGGCTCCAGAGCCTAGCTGGGAAACTCCCCTTGTTAGGAACTGAGGGTAGAGGTCTGGCTTTGGGGATTCTGTAACATATGGTTCAGGAGGGGAGGCCATAGCCACTCCTTTCCCAAGCGTCCTTAGGGTCAGGTAGCTCGGGTGGGCTTGGGGTCCTGGTCAGCAGCCAGCAGCCTCATTTGCCTCTGCAGTGTCCTCCAGCAGCCTGGTGTTGTACCAGAGCTCCGACTCCACCAACAGCCACAGCCACCTGCTGCCATCCAACCACAGTGTCATTGAGACCTTCATCTCCACGCAGATGGCTTCCTCCTCCCAGTAACTATGGCAACTGCCTCCCAAGCGCTGGTGCCTGAACTGCCTGCTTGGGGAGTGAGGACAGCAACCACCATAGATGCCTGGGGGTACATGGGCCTCCCAAGCTTCTGCTGCCTTCCCTGGAAACCTGGGCCTTGGTCCCCACCTTGCTGTGCCAGCATCAAAAGGGGACAGATCAGAAATGTCCCAACCAGAGGAGGGCTGTGAGTTGCACAAGAGGGGATCATGGCGAGCTGGGTAGCACAGCTTGCTCCTGACAGGCCTCTGCAGGGACTATTCCATTGCTTGGGATAACAGACTTGTTACTTGGAACCAAAGGGGGCAAGTTTTGACTTTGGCATCACCAGTCTGAACCTGTGGGAAGCCCTGGGGCCGAACAAGAACCTCTGGTGGTCAGAACTCTCATGACACAAGCTTGTGTAGCTATGACTCACTGAGGTCCAAGAGGCCCTAGATCAACGTGGTCATGTTGTCACTGATGATGTCACCAGGCCACTCCACCCTGTCCCAGCTCCTTCCAGCCAGCGACCCCATGCCCATTTGGCCCCCTGCACCACCCACCTGCATATGCACTTCCCCAGTGGCTGCTCTGTGCCAGAGCCTGGCGTGCCGATACCCATACCTGGGGTGGGGGGGTGGGTCAAGCTAATCAGGCAAACAAGCAGGGCTCTCCCAGCCTCCCTCATCCTGAGCCGTCCCTCCTCAGCCCGTAGGACCACATTTTCATGAACTCTTGTTCCTCTGACCATCATGCCTTCTGATGCCAGCCTGACATCCTGCCTCTACTAGTAAGACCACTTTGGGCTAAGAAGCTGTCCTTGCTCTTGTGGGTGCCCTATGACTTGTGCCAAGTCCAGGTCCCACAGCAGCAGCTTTTAGAGACTCAGGGAACTATGGGTCCTTTCCTTGCCTAGAAGAGAAGCAGGGCCTGAGCAATGGGCAGAGCTGAGATGTGCAGAGGCAGAGAAGAGCAGGGAGATCAGCAGACAGAAGTCTCCCACGTGGCCAGGACAGATGCTTGGAAGCTGCAGGCAAAAGGCAACCACCAGGAGGAATCTGAGTCCTCAGTGACACTGGGAGGCACAGAACAGCTGTGTGAAACCAGGGCAGGTGTGACCTCATCGCTTTGGGCCCACTGCAGAAAACCTGAGCTTCCATGGGCTGCCTGCAGCTGGGACTGAGGAGGGGTACAAGGACAGTGGTACCCCCTGCAGCTTGTAGCCAGTTATGGGTGAGGCTGGACATTTATTTAACTTTTAGTAAAGTCAAAGAGAAATGTACACAAGCTTCCTGTTTGTCTGAGTCACCCAGCTGGGGACAAGAAGGTAGACTAGATGTCTGAGCAGGGATGACTTCAGGGCATATTCTCACACAATGTTTTATTTTGTATTGTTTTGTTTTGTTTTTGTAGTGCTAGGGATTAACCCAGGGCCTTTGCACTGAACCAGGTCCCCAGTCCTTTTACAAATCTTTAAAATTTTGAGACAAGGTCTTACCAAGTCACTAAGTGGCCCAGGATGGGCTTGAACTTGTGATCCTTTTGCCTCAGCCTCCCATGGCATGCACCACCATGCCTGGCTCCACCTGTTTTTCTGTGAGACTGAGGCAAAATGAGGAAGCCAGAATTCCACCTTCACCTGAGGCACCTGCTGCATCCTGCAGTGGATCCCATAATCCACAAGTGCTATAGCACCCAAATTCTGGGCCCTTGACAACCCATTACTCATGGGCCAATTGGCTCAGGGACATTGTTGCACCCATAAAATCACAACGCAGAGAAAGGGAATTGTGGAAAACAAGGGAAAAAAATCCTCTCCTCCTTTTCCTGAAAGTGTTCTGTCAATTCTATGAGTTGGAGTAGAAGTATAAATGTTTGTCTGGGCCTTGACATCTTGGGGACCCCTTCCCTCTTTTCCTAAAGATCTCTCACAATCAACTGGGGCAGGAGAAAGGTCTCCCCACTTCCTGTATGTTTAGAGACAAGGTCTCACTATATAGTTCAGGCTGGACTTGAACTCACGGTGATCCTTCTGCCTCAGCCTCCTGAGTGCAGGGATCAGAGGATATGCCATCATGTGCAGTGAAAGATCTTCTTTTACTTGCCCACCACACACAGCCTTGGGGAGGTGGGGTGTCACTGCCTGACCATTTGTCTTGAATAGCTGAGGCCACAGAATGTTCTAGAACTACAGGTCTGTTCAGCTTTCAGCAGGAATACAGAGGGACAGAGTCTGGACTTGCCAGCCAAGCACTTGAACCTGGAGAGGTAGGTATGGAAATGGTTTGTCCCTCGTGGCAGCCTCGTCCTTGGAGCCAGGGGGTGTGGCACCCAGGGTCAATTTGCAGGCACAGTGGCTGCACTCTTTGTCAGTGGGCATAAGGAAGCCCCGCTGGCCTTGTTTACTTTCTTCTTCCTTTTCTTCTTTTTGGTGCCAGGTGACACCTGGTCCCTACTGACTGCACCTGACTCCTTTTCTTGTTTCTGGACTGCTACTCCACTGGTTGGGGTGGTGGCTTCAGCCGGATCGAGGCTGGTCACCTTCTTGGCTTTCTTTTTCAGTTTCTTTTTCTTCTTCTTGGCCTCTTTCTCCCCCTGGACAAGGCTGTGGAGGGCTGACTCCTGGAGAATGTCATTGGCTGACACAGCTGCCTCCCGGCACCGCTGCCACTCCTCAGCACTGTCTTCACTGCTGCAAGGGGAGGCCGGTTGGGTTAGCGGGGTGCAGGATGGGCCCTGGAACGGCCTCTGGCTACCTTCCCTTGGTCTAAGCCACAAAGTGAGGCAGACCAAGGCTGCAATAGAAGCTCCTCTGCTTAGCAGCTCTGTAACCTCATTAAGTGACTTCACCTCTGGAACCTCCGTATCTTCATCTATAAAATAGGGAGCTTACCAGATCTCACAGAGATGTCCAAGGAAGGAACATGGTAACGGGAGGAGTCTGACCCAAGATGGAGGAGTCTGACCCAAGATGGAGGCTTCGAAAGCAGTAAAGATCCCAAGCCACTCCCCAAAGGCTCTCCACACCCTCCTGCTGGGTGTGCTACTTCCCCGGCGACCTGGCAGGCCCTTTGCTTTGGTCTGGACCCAGATGGAGTCTGTGTGGCTACTGGAGGGAGGGGCAAGACAGAGGGGAGCACTGCGGAGGGTGTGAGCTCCTACCTGGAGCTGGAGGGTTGTCGCTTTCGGCGGGGCTGGGGAGCAGCTTCCTCGTCGGGGCCTCTAGGGATGGATGTGAAGAAGAGGCGGAAGCCTAGGATTCACAGGGGCACAGTCAGCACCTCCTCTCCCAGGTGCGAGGTTGCCACCTCCACCCGCAGGAGCTCCTGGTTCAGCGGCACAGGCCTGGGCATCCCTATTGTGTGATAGCAAACAGCCTCATGGGAGGATAGGCATGGAGCCAGAGGTGGGGTTCCTGAGGGGTGTCAGCTGCCACACTGCGGCTCCTGGAAGCCAGCAGCTGAGCCTCCTTCCTGGGCAACCTCCAAAGAGGTTGGACTTGGACAGAGGGCTGTGGAGTGCAAATAAAGAGGTCCAGCCCAGGACAGATGAAATTCCACAGGCAGATGACTGTGCCCTGAAGCCCCACTTCCCACGTCTGTCACTGGGGCATCATCATCCTTCCTGCCTCCATGTGGGCTGTGCCAAACTGCATCACCTGGAGAGGCAGCAGGTGCTTCGTAAACTCCAGCTGTCATGAACAGTGTAACTACTCACCATTGTCCTTTGAGGCCACTTCCTGCACCTTAGCTTTTCTCGGTTCCTTCACTACTTCTGAGATGCAGCTAAGGGGAGAGGAGGTGGTGGACAGGATGTGAGATTCAAACTGCAAGGCATCATCTGTTTACACCCCATTTTGTTCTAGAAAGTATGGAAAGTTTTAATCATACAGTATGACAAAAGATAACAGCAGAGGGACAAACACAGCTGGAAGTACAGTCAGAAAACCCTTCTATACACTTGTTAGGGAAACCTACATTTTGCTCTGGGCTTCCTATTAGTAAGCATGAAAGGGGAAATCTGACCAGTCTAGAGAAGTGGGTTCCAAGATCGGCTTCTAGAACAGGGCAGGCCTGCCATTTTCCTTTTCTTTTATGTTTAAAGAATTTGACATAATTATAGATTGACATTTATTGTGAGAAATAATGCAGAGATTCCAGATACCATTCAAAACTACAGTACAATAGCTTAACAAGAAAATATAATTTTTTTGTTTTATTGGTACTGGGGATTGAATTTACAATCTTGTGCTTGCCAGTAAGGCACTGTGCTGCTGAGCTGTATCCCTGGCCCAAGGAAATGGGATTTGATAAAACCCATTGATTGCATTTACACTGGGTCCTGGGATTTGAATGTTGGCTGGGTCACTTACTATGTCAAATGACTTCACTTCTCTGAGTCTCTATTACCCATCTGTGCACTATCTCTTGGGGTTGCTAGAGGATTAAATGAGAAAATGGATCTCAAACACCTAAGGGACAGTTTGGCAACAAGCAAGTGCTTAGTAAATGGTTACTACGATGACACCAAAAGTCATCAAGATAAGCAACATGGTGGAATCTCATGTCCCTTCAGAGAGAAATGTGGAAATAATATAGGCAGCTCACTGCAAAGCCACTTGGGCCTTGGTCACCCTGAAGCCAAGCAGTCATGAGGAAAAATTGTGTCCCACTGCTGAAATGCACATGGTCCTTCATCACATCCTTGAACTGAGAACTGGCACAACATCGTGGGGGCCCAGACGGCAGGGTGCTGGCCTGACATGTCCCATGAGAACACTGGTCCATGCTTTGGGAAGGCTCATTTGTCCTTTCTGGTATTTACTTCAAAGAGAGCGTCCAGGGTGTCAAATCCTCATCCCCCTTTTAAGACCTGCTGCGGTTCTTCAGTCAGGAATGGTTCTAGCACAGTGTCCCAAGACGTATCCTGCATATATCAACTGGTCTTTAAAGCAATGGGACTGTGGACAAATGGGTTTGCTAAGTGCTGGGCCAAACAAAGTTACACAGTTTTCCTCCCCACGGGAATTTTCGGGCTCTTGAATATACCATTAGGAATCTCAGTCCCTAAGGGCAAGTAGACAGAAGTGTTTCTCAAACTTCACTGCTGTTGGATCCCTTTGATTTCTAGAGTCACATCTTGGGTTAGTACTAAGGTCTGAATGTTCCTATCTCCCTAAAGTTCCTATGTTGAAACCCTAACTCCCAAGGTGATGGTGTCAGGAGGTGGTGCCTTTGGGGGTGACTAGGTCATGAAGGTGAAGACCTCAGGAATGAGATTCATGCCTTTGTAACAAAGCTCAAGGGCGACCCCTGGCCCTTTTTCCACATAAGAACTCAGGAAAAGGCGCCATTTATGAACTAGGGAGAAGGCCTCACTAGACACCGAGTCTACTGGACTTCTCAGTCTTGAAAATGGGAGAAAGACCTTTTGGTGTTTGCAAGCTGGCAGTGGACAGCATTTGGTCACGGAGCCCCAGTGGACAACAGTAGTGCTCCTGGTGCTAAGAGGGGCCAACTTGATCTTCAGAGAAGGGCTGGGAAACACAGGCACAGAGCCTGGCACACAGAAGGCACCCAGGACCCTTTTGTCTTCCCTTGCTTTCTTGCCATTCTGCGCTTCTCTCCTATTCTCAGGTTAGTGGGACAACACAGTGGCCACAGAGCTGGACAACTTAGGCTTGAGATCTAGTTCTGCTTCTTATTCCCTGCGACTTCAACCAAACAGGTCTCCTGGCTGAGCATCCGTTTCCTCGCCCAGAGAGCAAGGACCACAGCAGGACCTCTGTGCTGTGCTACTTACGGATGCCCTGAGGTGATGGAAGCCACACGCTGACCTGAGCTCGCATCCAGTGTTCACCACTGCTGTTGCTGTCAGCGAGGGCAGGACAGGAGAAGGGACACTGTCTTACCTGTCCAGCAGTGCACCCAGCTTCTTGGCTATGTGGGCTCGGAATTCAGGGGTGGTTTGTAGCTCGTTGCCATCTTGTTCGTGCTCATTCACTTTATGCCTACAACACACACAAAGGATCTCACTTCTGGGCAGCTCAGAAGCTGCCCCACAAGGCAGGGACAATGTTTATCTTGTCTTCTCACATCACAGACTCTAACCTACCATCTGGCACCCACAGGGCATCAGTATTTAATGATGATCTAAGACGATGTCCATGTATTTGGATCATGCGGGCATTACAGGCATTAGCAGATTCCTCCACTGATGAGTTCACAGCTAAATGTGCCATTAGGAGGCGGGGCCTCATTGGAGGTGGGTCAGTGGAGAGGTGACCTGGAAGGGTGTATTCTTGTTCCCAGCTCCTCCCTTCTCTTCTGCTCCTGGCTGCCATGAGTTGAGCAGTTATCATCCACCATGACCCTGTGTCCTGCTGTTCTGCCCTGAGCCAAACAATCATGTGCAACAGGAGCCAAACAAGCCTCCCTTCCTTTAAGATCAGTATCAGGTGCTTTGAGCTAGCAATGGGAAAGCTGACTAATACAAGGAGTAAATGAAACTTCGGTCCTAATTGCACAGTACCTGAGACTCTGCTGGGCGGCTGGCAACTGGTTATTTGCAGCATCTGGGGGAAAATGAAAATTGAAGCATTTAAAAAGGGATAACTGTTTTAACAGTGATAAAACCTACTGTGTACCAGGCACTATTATAAGTGGTTTACATGTGTAATTCAGGGAATCTTCCCCAAAAATCCCATCAGAGAGGCGACCATTATCAACATTTTGCCTAAGAAAGTCAAAGAGATGTAAAATACCCTGGCCAGCATCTAAGAGTTAATTCCACAGGGTTGGGACAAAGACCCAGGCTCAGAGTCCCCATTAACCATCATGCTGAACTGGTGAGTCTAAGTGTAAGTGAGCACCTACTACATGCCTGGCTTCGTGCTAAGTGCTGTGGGAGAAGAGGGCAGGTGGCTGTTTGTGCAGATGCCGTTTTTAGGGTCACATCACTGGGGATGTCTGGCCTGGTGGTCATTAATTGCACTAAATACCGACTGGTGATTAATAGCCACATATCCTAGTTGTTGAACTTAGACATGTGTTCCTGTCTTCACAGAACTTATGTTCTAGTTGGTGGAGATGGATGACAAATACATACAAAATATAAAATGGGATAATGGTAAGTGTATGGAAAGTCACAAAAACACAACTGGGGAGACAGCAGGCAGGTGCGGGCAGGGAGGGCTTGTCAGGTAAGGTAACAGCTGAAAAGCAACTGGGGAGTTGAGGGAGGAGGCTGAGTGGAAACCTAGGAGACAGCCTTCTAGGCAGAGGGAGGAACATGTACAAAGACCCTGAAGTAGGAACCTGTCTGGTGTTTGAGAACCAGCAAAGAGCCTATCCAGCCAACTGGTGGGGCAGAGGAGACAAAGAACTTGTGGGGGACAAATCATCAAGGGCATCCACATACGCCAAGGGGAGGATCTGGACTTTGAAGAGGAATTTTGTCCATAACACACACTTGTCTGTGGCGGGGAGTGACATAAAAGTAATTAAGACCATGACTTGGAGTCAGATAACTTGAATTTACCCCTGGTTCTTCCACTTAGAATCTGGAAGACCCTGGCCAAAATACTTCACCTTCATGAGTATCAGTTGTTTTCATTTGTGCAATAATATTTTCTTTGTGGTATTGCCAGAAAGATTAAAACAGACAACAAATACAAAGTGTATAGAATAAGGGTACAGCTATTAGAATCACCCCAAAATGTCCAAGCGTCTAGCATCTTACCAGGCACGCAGTAGTGCTCAATAAATAACAGTATTTATTATCAGCAGCTACACTTGCTCTGATCAGCAGGGGATTTATGGATATTACAAACACAACGAGCTCTAAAGCCGGTACCTCAGATGCTACTTCTCAAATGTTTATGTCTTCAGATGCTAGTTAAAGTTTGTTTCAGTCTGAAAAGTCAGGCATTTTACAGAATTTTACCGATAAGGAAGCTGAGGTTTCCAGAAGTTACGTTACTTGTCTAGGACCAACATTTCTTTCTTTTTTTTTTTTTCAGTCAGTACCGGGGATCGAACTCACGACTGTAGGCTTGCAAGGCAGGCGCTTATGCCACTGAGCTAAATCCCAGGCCACCCAACATTTCATATTGAACCCTCTTAATACTGTCACATAGACATCCACTGTGTCAAAGGGGAGGGAACTGGACTGGGACTCTGTTGGAATCTCAGACCTTTCCCTCATCTCTCAGGTGTCCTTTGGGCAAGTTCATTTGTTTAAGAATTATTTTTCTGAGCATGGTGCTAGGTTCTGAAAAAAACACTATGGTGAAGGAACAGAACAGATACCAGCCCTTGTGAAATTCACATCACATAACCTTGACATAAATACTCGTAGGGCAAGTATTGTGGTGCTGAGGATGCAGAGATGAAAGAAAAACAAATAAAAACAAAAGACAAGGAAAGGGACAAAATGAAGGAAGAAAGGAAAGTGCTAACTAGGAAGGGAGCCACACAAAGTATGGTGGGGGTACACAAGAGAAAGCAAGCAATCCAGACCAGGACTGAGAAGCTCTCCAAAGAGGTACTATCTCAGCGATTTGTGTCCAAATACAAAGAGTTAGGAAGGAGGGGGAAAGCAGTCCATAGAGAGCTTAAACATGTATTTGCTGCCATTTATTGGGCTTTAATATGTGGCAAGCACTGAAGATGGAGCATCTGAATTACTGACTATACAGATGAGGAAATTTAGGTACAATGAATTGTGAATACTCTGCCCAGATTCTTGCTGCTGGTGGTGAGTGGTGGAGATGGAGACAGAGGCGGATTAGCATATAGAACCTGCAGAGAAAACTGCAGGTCTGGAGCTCTGAGATGAGAGGGGAGAGAATGACCTGGAGTCCACCTTCTGGAATATGGCAGCAGTATAAAAAGGGAAAAGCAGACAGAAAGTGGGTCTTAAGAGAGCTTACAAACATATGTAGGGGTTCTTAACCTTGCTTTGCCATGGCCTTCTACAGCAGTTGGGGAACCTAGCACCTAGCAGTTGGGGAAGCCTCGATCCCTTCTTAAAATAATACTTTAAGTATGCATAAAATGCAACACATATGATTACAAAAGCCCCATAATACTGAAATTTAGTTATATAATAGTAAACTTATGATCTTAATATATGTGTTTAAGTGGTGAAGATCTTTATTAAACCAAGATCTAGAAATGTGTCTAAAAATTACTATAATTGTAAAGTATAGATTAGTGTAAATGAGTTCTTAATAGTTTATGGTGAATAAAACATTTTGATATATCTGTAAGACTGTAATGAGATGAAAATCTGGTAACTTCTGTTGGAATAAAGCAACAGGCTCAGTCAAAATAACTGTGGCTTGTAGCTCATATGCACGACAGAGATGTTAAATTTCTGTTAGGGATTAAGCAAAGTAAAGATGTACTATTTTTTCCCATTCCAAACTCAAGGAATCGCTGGACACCAACCGCGATTAGGCACCCTTATTGTTGACGGGCTTCAGAGTTACCCCCAAGACACTAAGGAATCAAGGTCTGCGACACATTGCACACAGCTGTCGGCGACCTCAGAGGGGGAATGTGTTAGAGAGGACAGGCTGGAAGCGACCATACAAAGTAGGTGGTGGGGGAGGCTGTCGCTGTTATTGCAGAGGGGTAGTGGCCTTCCTAGCGTGCAGCTGTGTGGATGACCCCAAGAAAGTGGAATAATGAGACATCCAGGTACCTCAGTTTTCTCCCCTGGCGTAACCACCCTCTTTGCTACATCCGCTCTCGCTCCGACTCTGATTGCCTTGCAGCTCCTGGGGCTCTGAGAAGGAAGTCCAATCCTAGTAACCCCATCCTCCCCATCCATCCTCTCAGTCCCCAGGAAAGAAGCCATCCTTTTGGGCAGCCTTCCAGAAGACAACTCCCTACCAGCCCTTGGTTTCTCCACTCCGCGCGGAGGCTGCTCCAAGCCCCAGGCCGGCACAGCGGCTTCGCGGCACCGCGCCAGCTCCTCCACATCGCTACTGCCGCTGCTCTCTGAATCGCTCATGGCGCCACTGGGGGCCGCCATCTTGAGCTGTCACAAAGGATTGTGGAGAACGCAATTGACCCTGCCACGTGACCCCACGAGAGGGCGGAGTTAATTGTGGGGATTGTAGTTTTCAGACAAAGGCTGTCTTTAGCGGTGACCTATCCCGGAGGTCAAAGTAAGGAATGTAATTAAATATGAGTGCTTGACGGAGCTAGAAAAAAAAAAAAAAAAGGCAGCTTGGAGACTTAATGAGACCCTGATTCAAAGCTAAAAATAAAAAAGTCTGGGAAGGCCCTGGTTTCAATCTCTAAAACCCAGAGGAAAAGATCCAACTGAGTTCATCAATCTTTTATTGATGAGGAAAATGAGACCTACAGAGGGAAGGAAATCTCCCAAGGTCGCACAAAGACAGAACAGACTTAGTTTAGATTTTGATCGATGTAGTTTAGACATTATTCTTGTATTCTAGTAATTTTCAAATCCAGCTGGGGGTCAGAAACAATGTAGGGTGCTTATTCAACTATGGACTAATCCATCAAAATCTCTTATTAGACCAGGAATTTGTATTTTTTCTAATAGCCTTGGACCTTCCTACTCAGGGTATAGTTCATGGGCCAGCTTGTTAGAAATGCAAGATCTGGGCTAGGGATTTAGCTCAGCGGCATAAGCACCTAAAAAAAAAAAAAAAATGCAGGATCTTGGGCTCCACTGCAAACCTACCAGGTGAGAATTGCATTTGAACAGCTCTGAGTTATATGATGTGATTCGGATACAGTTTAGTCTGGTAAACACTCTGACCTTTCTTTTTACTTTTTTTCTTTTTGGTGATCCTAGGTATTGGACCCAAACCTTTTATACTGAGCTACATCTCCAATCCCCTTTTAATTTTTTTTTTTTTTAATTTCAAGACAAGGTCTTGGTGAGTTGCCCAGGTAGTATTTGAACTTGAAATTCTGCTGCAGCCTCAGAGAGTGCTGAGATTATAGTCATGTGCCATTGTGCCTAACACTCTAGTTTTCTAGCTCAGGACTTCTTTAAACTGCCTGCACAAAGAAACCTATAAGGAACTTTTAAAAAAATTACTGATTCCAATGACTGATAAATTAGACTCTTGGCAGCTAAGATATTCCATAATGAATGATACACAAAATAACTTTTGTCTTTGGAATGCTTTATCTTTGAAGGTGAGTGTGTCTGAAACATCATTATATAAGCTATTTGGCCTTGGGATTTTATATTTTAAAAAAAATGACTGCTATAATATGCATGTTTGTCTCCCCTAAATTCCATGTTGAAATCCTTATCCTAAAAGTGTTGGTATTAGGAGGTGGGGCTTCTGGAAGGTGAGTAACTCCTGGGGGGGGGCAGGGTCTCCTTAAAACAGCGTATTGCCCTCATGAAGGAGATTCCCTCCTTTCTTCATGTGAGGACACAAGGAGAAACTGCCATCTGTAAGCCAGGAAGAGGCCTTCATCAGATAACCAAATCTACCAGCATCTAGTTTTTCCTGGCCTTCAGAACTGTAAGAAATAAATACTTGTTATTTGAAAGAGTTTTGCCCTAGAATAAATTACAGGACATTATGGTGGTAGTTCAACATGGTGGAAGGCCAAATCAGGGATGCTTACCCTGATGGCCACTCCCCCCCATTACAACTTCCTCCTACCTTTCCCAGTGCCAGTGCATGAAGAAAATTCCAATCAGCACCTTGCCTGTCATCAATGCCTGCCCCAAGCACAACATCTGGTCAAAGGTCACATATACCCCATACCCCCATATCTGGGCAGAGGAAAAAGCCAAACCCTTGCTGGTTGTGGGCTCCTCTCCACATCTTTTAAATAAAAAGGTCATTTTTACTTTTTCTTATATTCTGCTCCTTTATTGCACCAGAAAACTATAACATTATTGATAAGCCTTGAGTTTATGGTATTTGTTATAGGAGCCTAAATGATCTGAGTCAGTGACTCAGTGAAAAAATCTTAGTCCTTTTTCTAAGAAGAATTTTTCCACTATCTACAGTGTGGGCTGATCTGGACATTAGAATGGATACAAAGATAAGATGTGGGTAAGGTGGGCCAGGGGTTTAGCTCAGTGGCATAAGTGAGCAAACATGAGGTCGTGAGTTCAATCCCCCACACCAGAAACAAAACAAAACAAAACAAAACAAGATGTGGGTAAGGCTACCTTGTTTACTTCTTGGGAAAGAGACAAGAGGCCTCTTTGGTCCCTGGAGGCAAAAGCCAGAAAATATACAAATGACTACTGCAAAATTGCTCAGACTTCAAAGAACCAATTATGAGGTATATTTGATATGCTATGGTAAGTCCCTCAAAAAGCAGAGCAAAGTGGAAGGATGGAAGAAAGATGATAGCCTTTGACTATAATGATGCTATTTTTTTTTTTAGAACTCTCTATATGTAATCTTTGCATGTAGGTTTCATGAGTGGACGAGATTTTTTTCCCCCCAGACTTTGCCTCTTTTTGTCTCAGGTTTCCTACAGTCTTCAGTCTCTAGAGTTGAGAGGCTCAAATGGTTAAGCAATAGCCATTAGGACAAAATTAGCATCTGGGAGAAAAGAATGAAGGTGACCTAATTGAAAGCCTACAAAGGCTCTTTATTCCCAGCTTGTAAAGCACCAAACCAGGCATCAGTTCCTTGTCTTGGACAGAGACTCAGAGACAGACAGTGGGCTGGGAAAGCTTCCTAACAAAGAGGGAGAAGGGGTAGGCTTTAGGTTTGTTCTGATCCAAGCTGTTGGTGTGAGGAGGCTGGAGGTGAACCAACCGAAGCAGGGCTACTTATGTGGTCAGTGTGGGGGGCTCATTTGGCCTCCTTCTGGCTGGTCCTAAAATAGAAGTGGGATTAAGTGGGGTGGGAAATTAGAGAAGCCTGTGGTTCCTGACTCAGTTCTGACTTGGTTTCTGGTTGCTTGGTTCCTGCAAGGGTTGTAGGTGAGAATTTTATCGTCACATTGGTCTTGGCCATTGTCCATTTGTGTATTTAGTCTGTACTGGCAGGGTTGGGAGGGCTGCTTATAAAGTTGGTGAAGATGTGGGACCTCCCCCTTGCAGAGAACTGGTGGTGAGGCTCAGTTCTGAGACTCTCTCTCTCTCTCTCACACACACACACACACACACACACACACACACACACACACTTTGTCTTTCTCTTGCACTGCCAGGGATTGAACCCAGGACCTCATACACAGTAGATAAATGCTCTACTCCCAGTCCTGAGTTCTGGATATGGTGTTGGAAATGCACAGAAAACTGAGGAAACTAGCTGGGTGGAAATAGAGCCTGTTCTGCCTTCTTGGACAGGATGATGGTGTCGCTGTCTTGGATGCCATAGTATGCAAAATTGAACCAGTCCTGCAGGATGTGGCCCCGGAACTCTAGCTGCTGCTGCGTGCTGTGGAGCCCCTGCCTGTCTTCAATCCTCTGCTTCAGGCCCAGGATGAGGTGGTAGGGGTGGATGGCATAGGCGAGGCTCCTGCCATCCGGGTTCTTCACGAAGACCTGGATCTCAGGGGATACAGTGACCAGCAGGCAGACGCGGGTGTTGCAGAAGATCCCATAATAGGCCAGTGAGCAGTGACTGCTGAGGAGCTGTCGCTCACTGCCAGGCTCCTGGACGGACAGGCGCTGCAGGCCCGTGTAGCCCCGGCTCTGCCGGATTTTCTCTTTCATCTTCGTTATGGGCTCATAAGGGTTCATCCAGATGATCAAACTGGGGTGACCCCACTGCTCCACTGTCACCTGGATATCTCTGGCTCTCTGCAAGGGAGAGGGAGAGCGGTTAAGGCCACACTTTTGTCTGACGCACAAAAGTTCCCTTTGCCTGTCTTCATCTTCATAATAGCAACAAAGACAGAAGCAGCAGCAGATATTTAGGGAGTTCCGGCCACTTTCCAGGCTCTATGCTGGGCACCTCCCGTGCTCTGAATGCACTTCTCATAGCAACCCCAGGAGGCAGCTCTGCTGTTCTCCCCATTTTACAGATGAGGCAAGATAGGCTGGATGCAGTTAAGTATTCACTGACTAGGGAACAAGGAGTCAGGTCTGGGAAGGAATCTAAGCCTCATGTTGCAAAGTTTTCTGATTTTTCTTTCTTTCTTTTTGAGACAGGTCTTTGCTCTGCAGTTCAGGTTGTTTGAACTCACTTTGTCACCCAGGGTGACCTCAAACTCATGTTATCCTTCTGCTTCAGCCTCCCAGCTGCTGGAATTACAGACATGTACTACCATGACTATCAGTTTTCTGATTTTTCAAGATGAAAGTCTTTGCACAATGTTTTTATATTCGGGAAAAATCCAGAGACATATGCTTTTCAGCCCATCTGAAAATGGCTGGGGGGGGGTCCTTTAATTCATAACTTGTCACAGAGCCTCTGATTTTGCTTCTGCCTCTGATACATGGGGCTCAGTCTCCTGTTTCTGCATCTTCCTTGCTTTTTGCCACCTTCCATTCTGGCAACTCAGTCCCAGCTGACCCCTCAACCTGTTCTGAGCATCAGTATCCTTCCCTGGACTTTTGGGCTCACTTTAAGCCATACCTCCTTCAAGGAATCATCTCTAATGACTTCAGATAATATTTATTCTTGGTGGAACCCCACAAAGACCCATGAATCCTGGCTTTGCTACCTCTTAGTAGTGTGACATTATCTGACTTATCCTCTTTAAGCCTCAGTTTCCTCATCTATAAAATGGAAAGAATGGTAATACTACCAGTTAGATAATGATATTATTTGCACTTCCTACTTTATAGACTTGCTGTAAGATGGTCCCCAGACAAGTGTTTTGAAAATTGTAAAATGCAATGAGAAGAAAATAAGATTATTATGATCTTTGCCTGTACTGTAGGTCTGGCATCACATAAGACTATTACTTGCTTGCTAACAGCATAGGCTGAGCTCCTCAAGGACTCCAGCATTCCCCCTGTGCTGCCCTTACCCCTCCCTGCTCAGCCCTAAGCCCAGTGCTGGTACCTAACAGCCAAAAGAGTTGACTTGGCTGTTCAGCTCATGCAAAGCATGATCAGGAAAATGAAACTGATTTTCCAGCATGTTCTGGAGGTGGGCGAGGAGAAAAATTTAAAGATAAGGAACTTGGGCTCGGAGAACTAAAGCCCTTTCTAAGTTTGCAGAAGTGATGGGAGGTGCAGTCAGGCCTCACAGTGTCCGCCTCTGAAGTGCTGTTCACTTTTGCCCCGGAAGTATATGACTCCACACCCTGTGGCCATCTTGTTCTGAGCTTCAGGTCCCTGATGGTCCTGAAAGGAGCCATTCATTACCTTCACATCCCAGCTGGGGACTGGGGTATCATTGCTGTCATAACAACAGTCCTGTTTCAGGCACTGGCAGGCCCTCTGAGCCATTATGTCCCATCTGTACCCTTCTGCCACATTGTAGGTGGGGTCTGCTGGGTCCAGGATGATGGGCCTGCAACACAGGGAGAGGGCGCCATGTTCCTCCAGCCTGGAGGCTGAAAATCAGGAAGGTGCCTCAGCAAACATACATTCAAGTCACTGAGCATCTGGGCTGTCTATCCAGGAAGACCCAGACTTACTGCAAGAGGAGGGAGGTAGTCAGATTCCCACCAGCTCCTCTCAGGAGAATACTCTAGGTGTTCGCAAGGAATTTGAAGGATGGAGAGGGTAAAGCCCCAAGAGGTATATTGAAGTGAGAATAGATGCCACTCAAACAGGGGAGGGGGCCCTCGGAGGGCATAGCAGGCAGCCCCAGGTTGAGACTGGAGCCGCTGCACACTTTGGCTAATAGGAACACTGCCGCCAACGCTTGTACTGAAGCGCTGAACCAATCCCTGTGTAGTTAACCTGTTTTTCTCCTTACAATTCTATAAACTATTGTTTTTGGACCTCTCTCCCCCATTTTACAAGTAAGGAAATAGGCACAGACCTTTCTGAGTTCTCACAGCCAGTACAGGGGGTAAGAATATTCATTCTAATTGCTGTCTCTATGTTCATACAATTTTTTTTTTTTTGAGATGGGCTCTCACTGTGTAGTTCAGGCTGGCCTAAACTCAGGGAGAGCCTCCTGTCTTAGTCTCCTGAGGGCCGGGATTACAGCCATGCACCACTCACTGTACCTGGTGTAAGATTGATTTGTTTTTGGATTTTTAACATGGTACTGGGCATTAAACCAAGGGCCTTCTAACTGAGTGACATCCCAAGCCCCTTTTCTTTTCTTTTTTATTTTGAGGCAGGGTCTTATCTAAGTTGCTTGGTTGCCCAGACTGGGCTCAAACTTACAGTTTTTCTGCCTCAGCCTCCTCGGCACTGGGATCAGAAGGATTGCCACCATGCTCAGCATTACATGAATATTTTAAAGATCACTGGCTGGAATAGGGTCCACTAGCTCGCTGAGGCCTCTTGGGGATGACTGCATGAGTTGTATAACAATCCTACAATAAAGACTTGGCCTTTGTGGGCCAAGGTTTTTGGCTTAGGAGCTGTGACTGTCTGTGACAGACTGTGAGAGCAGGCTACTAGGGTGAACTGGATGCTTGGGCTCTCTGCCTGCTAATCCCAACACCCCCTACTTCCTGATAGTCCTGCCTGGAATCACTGGGGAGCAATGCAGGGCTGCCCCATGGGATTAGGGACACCTGATCCAGAGTGGTTTATTCTGTTGGCTGGCAGGTGATCTATCACATAGGAGCTGTGTCCACTGGTCAGATTAGTTTCTTCTGAGGTTTGACTAGGGATGGTGGAAGTCCTTCAACAAGTGGGAGGAAGTGAGGAGCAGGCAGGTGTCAAAGGAGCAGAAGCTGAGAAGAGAAGGAAAGAAGTAGGGAAAGGAAAAGGGAGAGGAGAGGGAAGGGGAGAGGGAAGAGCAAGAAGGGAGAGAGAGAGAGAGAGAGAGTGCCTAGAGTCAGTCTGTAGGTCTGCCTAAGGTCCTTGAGGTTATATTCCACCCTCAATTTTCTGGGCATCCTTATAATAAAAATCACCTCTCCATCAGGAGACCTGTTTTTCTTCCGTGAAAAACAAAACCAAACCACCACCACGAGTAAAAAATCCAACACTCACAAATGGAACACTAAAACTTGTCATATAAAGACTTGTCTAGGCTGGTTTCCCCTGGAGGTGAATCTCCAGCGTAAAGATTGGGTTACTAGGCCAGGGGTATGGCTCAGCCGCACAAATGCCCGCCTGGCAAATGTGAAGTCAACGAGTTTGATCTCCAGTACCAAAACAAAAACAAAAACAAATTATTAGGAAGGCAATTCCAGGAAGTACTAATAAGGGGTGAGAAAGTGAAGCAGGATAAGGGAAGGAAGCCAATCAGGAGGGTATGTCAAGGTCACTGCCCCTAAGGGCAACTGGAGGTCAGCCCCACCAGGGAACTCTGGGAAACAGCAGTGGAAGACAGACCCTGGTGTCTTGTCACCTGAGGGGACTGGGTGCTGGGGTATTTATCACATTTTCCTTCCAATTATTGGTTAGGGGCTGCTCAATGCTTCCCAGGGTGAGTTGCTGGTAAGAAGAAGACCTCAGGTAAGTAAGAGGTGCAGGAGTTGGCAGTTGAAAGTTGAGCCAGCCTGCTCTGCCAAGGTCAAGGCCAAGAGTATATGAGTTGGGGCACCGAGGACCTGAATTGCAAGAACAAGCATTTTTGCAGCATCTACCACCCTCCAGACACTGTGCATCCTTCATGTATATTTCCGTGACCCTTGTGGTTGTCTTGCATTGTCAGTACTGTACCAGTTTATTCTTGTTTTACAGATGAGAACCAAAGCTCACAGCACTTAGAAAATGATAGACCTGAAATTTAAGCTCCAATCTCCAAGATTCTCCCCATTTTTGCATGCTGTTTCCAAGAAGAGGGGAGGTGACCTTCTGTGAGTAAGAGGACTAAGGTGGCTTTTGGAATAAGAGAAAGGCTCATACCTGCTAAGGGACACACCAGCCCCTGGAAGCTTAGTAGGCTGTGAACTTGAGGCTCTGTTTCTATTTGAAATCTCAGTGTGAACTCATTTGGCAGTTTTACTATGTCCTGAATAAAGTCAATCCATAAAACTCTATGTCATAGGCCCCTTGACTAATTCTCTCTCTTTCTCTTTCTTTATGACACTCATTGGGCAAGCAGTGGTGCAGTACCTCTCTTTTTTGAGCTGTTTTCTGACACAGCCTTCAATGACTGGGTTCTGGAGTGTGTAGTACTTGGTCCAGTAGATGCAGACAAGTTCGGCGTCCTGGAGCAGTCCCATCACGGTGGTCAGGCCTTCAGCCAAACTGAAGCTCTCCTCTTGCTGGGTACCCATTTCCCAGGCATAGATGGTCAGCAGGTCCAGAGCATAGGGAGGAGGCAGATTGGCCCTGGGGCACTTGGCTTTCACGTACTGTTGAAAGACAGAGAGAGAGAGAGAGAGAGAGAGCCCAACATTTATATATAAGGATAGCATTGGACTAAGAACTGGAAAATCAAATTCTAGACCTGTAGTTCAATGTGCTGAGCTGCTAGGAAAAGTATCCTTTAAAGGAAGGGCTTCTTGCTGGGCAGGGTAGTATGTGCACTTTGGGAGGCTGAGGCAGGAAGACTGAAAGTTCCAACCCAGCCCAGGCAATTTAGCAAATTGGTGTTACCCCTCTCAAAATAAAGGAAAAATAATAAAAAGGACCGGAGACATAGCTCTGGGGAGGAGGCCCTGTGTTCAATTCCGAGTGTGAGTTGGGATGGCAGTGGCCAGGGCTTCTGGGGTAATTGTGAAAAGGAAGAGATTATACCTATGAAGGCAGATTCTGTAGTGACCTTTGGGATGGCTTCTCTAGCGGACATTCTTTCTTACTCCATTGAATAGTTGGGTTGCTGTTTGGCTGGTGTTGAGCCCAACCCCCAACTCCAGAGTGGAACATGGCTGCATAATCTTTTTTTTCCCCATGGTGAGTGGTGGGCTTAAGAAACGGCACTTGACCCCGGATAGTTCAATTAGAGCAAAGCAAAATTGTTTTATTAAGTGATGGAAAGAAGGGCAGTCTTCTCATGAATTCGTGTGAGGGCAGGGACATCTGTGGACATTTTGCCACCATGAGGGAAAACAACCTGAAGAACAAGTTGACACAGAGAGGAGAGAGAACTGAATTGTAGAGAAATGGATAGAGCCCTCAAACACTGCCTGGAGACTCCATTCTACTCTTACAGGTTTTCATACACTCGCTGATAATTTTCTTAACTGCTTAAATTTGTTTGAGTCAGTTCAGTGCTTTTCTCTAAGTTGAAAAGGAAAGTATCTTTACTAACTGATCACTTCCTATTAAAAACCTCTCTAATACTCAGCCAGAAAGTGAGAGTTTCTGTGAAATATTTAGCTATTTGGTTTGTGGAAGCAAAACTGACACTTTGTTTATGGTCATCGTAAATAGGTATTATAGCAATCCCACAGTCAGAAGAAAAAAAGCACAATATTTTGACCTTGAAGCAAACAAAAAATGTACAAAACCCACAGGTTCATCTTGTCTACTTCTCATTCCCTAAATAAGTGGAAACTCCTATAAGCCACTGATGTACCATCAAGAACAACTTTGTTCCTAACTTTAAAAGTTTTAAGATGTGCTCAAATTTATTTCTGTTAATGAATTTGCTTTTTCTAACTCTGAAAATTCATACTTTTCTCTAATATTGAGATTTTAAAACTTAGATGATTCATAAAATATAGAAAGCCTGTAATCATTAAACTATTAATTTTAGGAGAAAAATAAGCTCTTCAAGTCAGGCATGGGGATGTGGGACTATAATCTCAGCTATTCAGGAGGCTAAAGCAAGAAGATTGCTTGAGGACAATAGTTGGAGGTCAGCTTGGGCAACACAGTGAAACCTCACCTCTAAAAAACCCCCAAACAAAACACAGCAAAAAACAAAGGAGGGAGAGAGAGAGAGAGAGAAGGAAAGAGAGACCTACATTTTTTTTTTTAGTACTCTGGATCTTGCACTTTCCAGGTAGGTGCTGTGCAGCTGAGCTATGTCCCCGTCTGCTTACATTTCTTTTATGATCTTTGATGGACTATTTAATGGGAAAAAGAGCCCAGAAAAAAATTAATGTTCTTTTCTAGAGCTGATGATAGGTGATGTTGTATTAACTTTCTGTTGCTGTGAAGAGTACCTGAAATAGTCACCTTAGAAGGAGACAGCTTTGTTTTGGCTCACAGTTTTGGAGGGTTAAGTCCATGGTTGATTGGCCCTGCTGCTCCTGGGCCTATGGTGAGGCAGCACATGTGACAGCATATAGTAAAGCCACTCACCTCATGGTGGCTCAAGAAAGAGAGGAAGAGGAAGGGGATGGGGTCTCTTTCTGTCAAGGCCATGTACCCTTGGTGACCTGAGCATCTCCCACTAGTCCCTATCTCTAGTTTTTTTTTTCTCTTTCTCCTCTGCAGTATGGGGAATTGGACCTAGGCCTTTGCACTGAGTTATGTCTCCCCTTTTTATTTTTTTATTTTGAGCAAGAGTTTCACTAGGTTGTTAAGTTGCCCATCTTTAAACTTGCCATCTTCCTGCCTCAGTCTCCCAGAATACTGGGATTACAAGCATGTGTCACCATGCTCAGCCTTTATTATATATTTTATTGGGTTAAGTTTTTCCTTCTGCAGTCTGCTTTCCATGCAACTTCTCTGAAAGTTCTTATTTAATCAATGCTTTTTGTCTGAGTTTCTTTTTGCAGTTGAAAGTTCCTCTGAGATTTCCCCCAGGGAAAAGTCTGAAACATTTGGACAAAATTTGTCTGAGTTACATCCCTCATGGGCTGTTTACACCCAGACACGGCCTTTTTTTTTTTTTTAAACTCCTAGTGTAGGGACAGAATTCTGTATGAGAAAATAGCACAGAGGCCTCGATAGATCATCTAGCTAATCTTGACCAGAAGTAGTTAAGAATAAACTTTACTAGAGAAATTTCCCTGACAAATAGGTCAAGGATGGGCATACAGAAAGAAAAACTAGGTAAAGAAAGGCACCAAATGACCTCAGGATTTGCACCACAAGACAACAACAACAGCAACAAAAAATTTGCTGACAAGCAGGACACAGAAAGTCAAGTACAGGAACAATTAGCCACTCCCACTTCCAATACAATACAGAGAAAAAGGGAGGAGGTGCCTAACTTTAAAGCAGTATGTATTCACATCTAGTCACTAACATATACATATACATATTCACATCTAGTCACTAACATATACATACATATAGGTATACACACTCTAGAGTCACTATAGTATTCACTCTAGGGTCATTAGAGGACACAATAGATACCCACACGTCCCTTTACAAATGCTAAGCTACCCACAAATAAGTCACCTCCATGCCAACCAGCTGCCCATCCCAAAGATAAGGCCTTAAAGGGTAGGTCAAGGGCAAGTGGACAGAGAGAAGCTGCACACAGACCACCAGAAGAAATCACTTTAGGCAGAGGTGCCCGGAAGCCGGTCCAGTTAGGCCAAGTTCTGTGGGCAGAGGGGGAGCGTCACTCACTGCCCCCTCCCCCCATAAAAGCAGCTGGGAACAGAAGGCCTGTGGGGTCCTCATCTGGAGCTCCCCATGCTGGCTCTTTCTTATCAAGGTATCTATGTGTCTTCTCTCATCCTCCCTCTTCTTTTTCCTCTTTACAAATAGTGTCTTCCTTTTGTTAAACTCTGTCCCTCCCATTTTTTATTGGGGCTGAGTTTATAACCTTGGTGGGCTGCTTGGACAGCAGAGCGGCGATCCTTGTCCCCTAGATGTGGTATCTTTCAGTGACCAGGAGCCAGAGGACACTAGGGTGAAGTTTATATGGGCGATAGCATTTGTCCTTCCTGACTTTTGCTTCTTTCCCCTTTGCCTCTGTGACTCCCTCCCCCCACCCTACCCCCTGACTTTTACTGTGTTGCCTGAGCTAGCCCTCTTCCCTCAGCCTCCCAAGTAGCTGGGGCTGCGGGTACGTCACCATAGCCAATGTGGTGACACATACCTGGCTATGTTATCGTTAATGGTTTTGTTGTTACTGGTTTTGATTCTGATTCTGCTTCTTGTTTTTATTTGTAAGGTTCACTAGGTCCTTGGTGTGACAATAATCTGTGATTCTGGTTTAGTGTTTGACCCTTTGATACTCTTTATTAGGAGACAGATGCTTGGATTTACTCTCCGGGGATGGCAGCCATGGGAAATTGGTTGTATTTTGTGCTTTTCTCTCTCTTTTGTTCTGTGTGTTTTGAGAGTTCTGGTATCTCCTAGGAGCCTCACTATTATCTTTAATGCCATTATGATTTTAAATCACAGAAATTTGCATGTGTGTGTGTGTGTGTGTGTGTGTGTGTGTGTGTAGACAACCTCTGGAAAGCAGTCCAATAAGATTAGAAGCTGACTGGTGGATTTTCCACTGTGTTTATTTCTGATCCATGATTAAAGTTGTAAAACGAATGCCACTAGTTCTTTGTGTTTTTATCTGTATAAATGAAAAAAGCATTTTTAAGAAGAATTATCTGAATACAATCTAATTTATTGGTGGGAGATTTTTTTTCTCACCCTCTGCTCTGGGATATTTATGGGTTGTAATTGGGAGTAAATTTATGACTAAACACTGATATCACCACTAAGGAGGACTGAGTCAGAATTTTACAACTCTTTTATTGTGAAAGCAGATAACTTCATCAAAGAAGATTCCTTAACCAAAGACTAATAAAACAAGAATTAGTTACAAAGTTAGGGTTCTATTTTTAGTGGCTAGGTGAGGAAAAACCCTTTCTTCTTAAACTCGTACCCTCAATGTAAAGCTATAGTTGTGTTAACCAAGATCAAACTTTTTAAAATGATATATTATTCTGACACTTCAGAATAAAAAAATCTCCATAAGAGATTAAAAAATCATCAGAAAGCCAAAGATAATATTATTAAGTTGTTTGGTTAAATATTATATAATATTTACATGGTTGAATAAACAAAATTTTGTTCTCTTCCCGACAGCATGGAATCAGATGAATCCAATCTGTATTCATGCTAGAAATCTCATTTTATTAGCTAGGATGGGACCATTACTAAGAATCAAGGACAAATTAAGCCAGACACAAAAGGGCAAGTCCTGCACGATTCCACTTATATGAAGTACATGGAGTAGGCAAAGTTAAACAGAGACAGAAAGTAGAGTTATGGTTACAAGGGGCAGGGGATAGTAGAGAATGGGGAGTTATTATTTAATAAGTAGAATTTTGTTTGGGATGATGAAGGAGATTTGGAGTTAGATAATGATGATGGTTATAGAACATTCTGAATGTAATTAAATAAACTCCCCCAAACCAAGCAAAACCCCTTTTTAATGTCAAAAGTTTAGCTAAAAACACTGGAAGAAAGTTCTTTTTTGTTTCTAGAGCAGCGCTAAGTTACATACATTGGGGGAAATCTATATGGTAAGCCTTCGTGTCTCCATATTCACATGCTTCACATCTAGAAATTCAACTGTCAAATAAAAGTCTTCATGTAAAAAATAGTGTGTGTAAACAGGGCGTGGTGGCTCACGCCTGTAATCCCAGCACTTGGGAGGCTGAGGCAAGAGGATTGTTGCAAATTCAAGACCAGCCTGGGCTACAAAAAGGCCAGCCTGAACTGCATAGAGAGACCTTGTCTCAAAAAGACAAAAAACCAAAAAAATAGTGTATTGACCATGTAAGATTTTTCTTTTCACTCCCTAATTAGTAAACTATAACAATTACTTACATAGCATTTACACTGTATTCAGTATTATAAGCACTCTAGAGATGATTTAAAGTACAGGGGAAGATGTGTGTAGGTTATGTGCACATCCTGAGCTATTTTCTATAAGAGACTTGAGATTTTTGGATATTAATATCTGAGAGGTTTTCTGAAACCAGTCTTCTATGGATACCAAAGGATGGCTGTACATAAACCCATACATACACACATATGAATGACATATGTATACATATATGGCATCAACTTCTTGCCAAAGAAGAGGAGAGAATCAAAGATAGGCCTTTGTATGTGGAAATGGGCTTATAAAGTTTTTCTTGGAAACTGACTTGAACCCTGCTCTAAGGTACGTGAAAACTCAGCCTGATAGATAGTAAAAAGAATACTTTTATGGCAGGCTGTGAGCATTAACAAACTTAGGCATCTCTGATTACTGATGTCATTATAGTTAAGAGTTGACAGATGAAGGCAGAGGGGGTAATGCATTCTTGTAATCCCAACACCGAGGAAGCTGAGGCAGAAAGTTTGCAAACATTCTTCGTATATTTTAACCATATCTCCTACAATATGAGATCTTTATGTCCTTATATATTTATTAATCAACATCTTATAATACTTGGGTAGATAAAACTGTCAAATAAATGTTTGGTGCATGCTGCTAATCCCAGAAACTTGGGAGACAGAGGCAGGAGGATTCTAATTTTGAGGCCAATCTGGGAAATCTGGATCCGGTCTCAAAATAGAATAAAGTAAAAAAGGCTGAGCATGTGCATGTGTAGCATGCACAAGGCCTCTGAGTTTAATCTCTAGCATAAAAAAAGTCAAATAAAATAAAATGTTACGTTCAAAATCTTGTACCCAAAATAATATAAAGTATGTCAAATCCTTGTCTTAGGGCCAGAGACTTGAAAAAAGGATGGGAGAAGTAAAGCTGATACACACACACACTTCTTCCCTCAAAGGTAACTCATCGTTGACTTTGGTAAAGCTGCTATCTGAAAACCTGTCCCCTGTGGTTGATGTGATTTCTGTCTTCTCACCATCAATCCACTATTAATTGTAAGTGTGCTAACCTTGGTAATTTTGTGATTTTTTGTCTCTTTATTTTATTTTTTGTCTCAATATGTAGCTCAGGCTGGCCTTGAACTCACTTTATACCCTAGGTTTGCCTCAAACTCACAGAGATCCTCCTGCCTCAGCCTCCTGAGTAATGGGATTACAGATTATGTCACCATGCCCAGGTTGCTTCACCTTTTAAACTGAATTAGTGTTATCAAAATCTTTTACCATTTTTTTTAAACAAGAAAACATCTTTGTCTCTGTAACTTCTGCATTCGTTTCTGAGTCTTTCTTTTTATAAGTTTAGATGACTCTGTTTATATGAATCTTTTAAAATCTAGGTAGTTCTGTGAAGACATCACTTGTGAAATCTTTTTTTTTTTTTTCGATTTAGGGCCTTTCTTTTTTTTTTACTTTTTTTATCACTTGTGAAATCTAAAACGTAGTTAATCTGGACCCATTCATTCAGCAGTGATCGTGATACTCAGGAACTCAGTCATTTGGAAGGTGATGGATGTGGGTGGGATAAAGGAATCTTTTCTCTAGTTAACCCTTAAGTTACTGTGATTAAGATGTAGAGTATGCAGTGAAATTACCATTAGCTAATATTAGATAGGAACCAGAGCATTTCAAGCACTTGGTTACTGAAACGCTGTATGATAGCTATTTTTCTCTTTCCTTTTTCTGTTTCTCTTCTCCTTCCTCTTTTCCCTTTTCCATTTTCTTCATGGAATGTTTCACTTCACAATTTAAAAAGTCTAGCAGTCTTTCCCTCTTCCCCCACTTCTACTTCCCCTTGGAGCAGTTTCCTGGGATGGTACCCGGCCCTTGCCTTTTCTCTCTCCTTCCTGCCAGCTCCCCTTACCTGCTGGTACCAGTGGTTTACCAGCCGGAGGAGGCTCTTTAGCTTGGTGGGCCGATGTTTTACAAAGTTTCTCTGCAGCTCGCTGAAGGATGGGGAGAAATTTCCAGGGTACCCACAGGCCTTGATCAGATTCACGTAGACCTCTGGGGGTATCTGAGAGTTGGGAACAGAAGGTCCTGAGGAAACAGGAAGCAAAAAACAGAGACTGAGGATTCAGGATGTCCCAGAGGCTAACAGTGGCTGGGGGAACAGCCTATTTACCCACTGGAGATGCCTCTCTAGAGAACCTGTGACCTCAGATCCTCAGACACTAAGGCTTTGCCTTGCTTGATTGCCCTTGATTGCCTTGCTCTGAAGAGCCCACACTGGGCTTTCCATACCTCTGGCACCCCAGGACTGTTGTCCTGCTTGAATACTCCTTGTTGTGACGTCTTAGATCTTGGTGTCCTCCAAAAGTCTCATGTGTTAGGAAGGTGATTGAATCATGGGGATGCTATACGTATCAGTGATATTAGACGGATGAGTTCATAGCTGAATGTGTTGTAGGGACATGAAGGCTGGTTAAAGGCCAGTCACTGGGAGTATCACCTGGAAGGGTACGTCTCCTTCCGTGGCTCTTTCCTGTGCTCTCTGCCTCCCGGGGGCTATGCTGTCAGCTCCATTGCTCTGCTATACTCTTCCACGGTGCCCTTCCTGCCTTGGTACTGGTTGATTATTGAATAAATCTTCTATAAGCTTGAGCCAAAATAAACCTTCTCTGCTATACATTGTGAGTGTTGGATATCATGTCTCATGAATGAGAAAATAACTCAGACTCCCACCATTCCTAGTTTTCCTCGATATCTGTTTTACATCTGTCTCTGGATTCATTTAGGAAGCTCCAGGGATAAAGAGTGGTTGAAAGTAGAACCAGTTCCATGGCATGTGTTACTCTTTTTCTCGCTAGGATTGGATCCTGTCTCTTATGCTGTCTCCATGGAATAACTCTCGGCAGCCACAATAATTAATGGGAGCTGGCACATGAGATAAATTGGCTCCTGAATGTCCCTCAAGACCTATGGGCTAATGTCTTGATCTTCAGCTATAGTGCAATTGAGAGGTGGGGAATCTTTAAGAGGTGCAGCTTAATGGAAAGAAGTTAAGTCTTTGAGGGGAGTATAGAGACCTTTCTGTGTCTCTCTGTCTCTGTCTCTCTTTCCTTCCCTGACACCATGGTGTGAACAGACTTCCTCCATCATATGGTCCTGCCATAACATACTGTGCCACCACAAGCCCAAAGCAAGATGGCCAAGTGACCATGGACTGAAACCTGTGAAACTGTGAGTTAAATTAAACATGTCCTCCTTCTGTGTTGCTTATCTCAGGTATTTTATCACAGTGACTGAAAGCTGACTTAACAGAAAGTCTGTATCATCTGGGCTTATAGCATACATGATCTATTTCAAACATCTGGACTCTCAGCTTGGGGACAAATATCAAGGAATGTAGCACTCCAGGCAGCAGCCAACAGCTAATGACTGCTGAGAAGTCATGGGTGAGCAGTCAGCACCCCGTTGAGATGCTGTTGAACTGTGCTCTATATGATTGCACTGAGTTCTGCAGAGGCATGAAGCCCAGGTGCTGGTAGTGATGTTCTGCTCAGCAATACACTTTGACTTGTGTCTTGGTTCCTTGCCTCTCTCCCAGTGCTGGATCATCTTCCCATAAACTGCTGATCCTCAGGATCTCCTTCTGGGAAAGCCCAGAAAATGACAGACCCTGGTGCCCTGGTAAGAAGCACTTCTGGTCATTATTTTAGCACCTTTCTCTCATTGGGTGTAGGATCTTCCAGAACACCCTTAGCATAGAGACTCCACTCCTGAGCATGCATTCTGCACTTACCTAGGGTGCTCCATTTTTGTTTTCTTGGATCACTACCATCATTCTCATTCTCATTCTCTCTCTCTCTCTCTCTCCCTTCCTTGTTTTTTTTTTTCTTTTATTCTAGAGATTGAACACGGGCTCTTGTGCATGCCAGGTAAGCATTCTATCATTGAGTTACACCCTCAGCTCTTTCATTTGGGGACAGGGCTCTCACTAAATTGCTCAGACTGGCCTTAAACTTTTGATCCTCCTGTTTTAGCCTTCTGAATTAGCTGGGATTACAGGCCTGAGGCACTGTACCCAGTTTACCATATGTTTATCTGTGTGATTTCCTGATGAGTTTCTGTTTCCCAGATTTCCCCACGTGACATCCAGTGTTAGTCCTGGGCACACAGTGAAGGTTCAGTTCCCAGTACAGGATGTGGATAGAATGAATGAATGCAGTGATCTGAATATGGCCATGAATGAGAGGTGAGGGAGCTATAAGTCCCTGGGCAGGGCAGGTGTGTGTTGTGGGCTTCTGCTCCCCTTACCCAGGACCCTGTAGGCAGGCACAATGGTGACATTGATGGGCTCTGCAGTATCTTCAGTCTGGATGCTTAAGACAAGAGTATCTGGGACTCCTTGGACCACACTCAGGTCATTCAGCCCGAGGGCCAGCAGGTCTTGGCAACA
Organism: Hydrochoerus hydrochaeris; assembly: GCA_004027455.1. Classification (NCBI taxonomy): domain Eukaryota; kingdom Metazoa; phylum Chordata; class Mammalia; order Rodentia; family Hydrochaeridae; genus Hydrochoerus; species Hydrochoerus hydrochaeris. Next base: position 76,611 of record PVLA01002725.1, on the reverse strand, counting down.
GGAAGCTTTTTTCCTCAGCAGTCTCAGGGCAGCTTGGTGGTGCTTGATCTCTTCCTGGAAGCTGTGGAAACAGCTCAGGAACACCACTAGCTCCACGTCTGTGGTGCCCCTGATCACTGTGCCATTTGCAAAGGAGCCCACCTGCAAGAGACAGAGCCCTGTCAGCCGGAGGCCCCTGGGCTGTGTGCCAGGCAACCCCTGCACACATCACATGATACAACCCACTTAATGTGCATCGTTGCCCCAAGGTCACTTGCTTCGGGCCATCAGTTTGCAGCCTGACACCAGAGCCTGGGTTTCTTGTCTACTGCAGTGCATGCTAAGTCTTGTCTTCTTCAGAGAGATGCCTATTTCAAAGGAATATGGGTTCCACATCCCTCACCCAAATATCTGCATTCCAAAATTCTCTCATATCTGAAACTTTTTGAGTGCTGATGTGATGTTCAAAGTGGAGCACATGCCTGTAATCCCAGCAGTCTGAGAGGCTAAGAAGGAGGATCCAAAGTCTGAGCTCAGCCAGGGCAATTTAGTGACAGTGAGAACTTGCCTCAAAATTTCAAAAAGGGCTGGGAATTTGGCTTGGTGCTAAGGCTCTGGGTTCAATCTCCAGCGACACACACACACACTCATACTACAAGCTGAAGATTCCACACTTGACCTCATTTGATGAATCATAGTCAAAACACTGGCACACTAAAAAAAGTGTGTAAAGTTACCTTTATGTTGTGCAAACAAGGTGTTTATGAAACATAAATGGTTTATGTGTAAGCTTGGGTTCCATCCCTAAGACACCTCATTAAGTATATCCAAATATTTCAAGGTCTAACAGAAATTCCAAATCTGAGACACTTCTGACCTCAAGCATTTCAGATATGCATATTCAACCTGTAGATTCCTCCCGCACTGCATTCAAGGATTCAGGGCAGGGGTGTTGTGTGTGTGTCTGAAGAATTTCATGGCATTAAAGATCAAGGAAGCCAGGAATGGTGGTGCATGCCTGTAATCCCAGCACTTGGGAGGCCGAGGCAGGACAATTGCCTGCAAGTTCAAGGCCAGCCTGGGCTACAAAGTGACTTCAAAGCCAGCCTGTATCATATAGTGAAATCCTGCCTCAAAAAGACCAACCAACCAACTAACCAACCAAACCAAAAACAGCAAGGAGCAGATTCACTAATGGATAAGAGCCATGGGCTATGAAATCAGCCCTTTGTCTTTGACCTTACTCTGTGTGTTTGTGTGTGTGTGCGTGGGGGTGTGTTACGGGGGACTGAATCCAGAACAAGTGCTCTACCACTGAGCTACAGCCCCATCCCTGATCTTGCCTCTTGCCCCTGTTCCTTAGATAAATGATCATTTGATGGCCTCAGACCTTCACCTGTAAATGAAAGTATTGATGGAAGGTGAGTCACCAGGTACAGGGAGGCTTAGATAAAATACTGTGTGCCTAGGCCTTGGTATGGTGCCTGGCACACAGAAAGTCAGAAATCTGTCTCTCTCCTTCCTGCTTCTCTAACTGACTCACACAGTCTCTTCTTCAGCTGAAGCAACATTTCCCTGTTTGTAATGAAAGGAGACTGAGCTGGTTCTGAGGTTCTAGACACACTCTCCAAGCCCCATTGCCTCTGGTGTACACCTGTCTCCCCTTTTTCTCACTGTGTCAGGAAGTGGAATTCTTAGGGGAAGGATCAGACTCCAAGTGGGCTATCTTTCTTGGTGGGTGGAGCCACCGAGCATGAGTTATAGCCCAGCTGTCACAGGCTGAGAATTCCCTGTCTGGCACCACGAAGAGCCCTTTTACACATTACTCTTAATCTTCACACCCTCCCATTGACATGGGTACTATAAGTCCCTTTTTTTTTTTTGTCTTTTTGAGACAGAGTCTCTCTGTGCAGTTCAGGCTGGCCTTGGGCTCACTTTGTAGCCCAGGTTGGTCTCAGACTTACAACAGTCCTCCTGCCTCAGCCTCCCAAGTGTTGGGATTACAGGAGTGTGCCACCATGCCCAGTGCAAGTCTTCCCAATGTGCAGATAAGATAAAGTCAGGTGTGGGGGCACACACCTGTACTCTCAGAACTCTGGGAGGCTGAGGCAGGAGGATGGCAAGTAGGAGTCCAGCCTGGACAATTATGCAATATACTGTCTAAAAAAACAAAAAAAAGGGGCAGGGATGTAACTCAATACAAAGGTCCTGCGTTCAGTCTCCAGTACTGGAATAAAAAAAGGAAGAAGAAAGAAGAAAGAAGAAAGAAGAAGAAGAAGAAGAAGAAGAAGAAGAAGAAGAAGAAGGACTGAAGCAGTGGAGAGGAGATCAATTTGCCATGGTTTCCCAGCCAGCCAGGGAGTCAAATGAAGAATCAGAAGACAAAGAATAGGTGGTTCTCCCGGTGACCCGTATATGTGAGCCACGCCCGGCTCCAGGATTGGAGGAGGTGCTTGCCATTTTTTCTCCCTTTTCTTCTCTCTTTTTCTTTTTCCTCAATATTGTGGAATGAATCCAGGGTCCGCACACTCAGCTACATCCCACATTTGTCTTTTTTATTTTGAGACAGGATCATGTTTAATTGCTAAGTTGCTCAGACTGGGTTTGAATTGCCCTTCGCCTGCCTTAGTCCTGAGGGTGCTGGGATTACTGGTGTGCACCACCGCGCCTGGCTTTCTTTTATTCTCTTTTCCCACTAGATTCTGACCCAGCGTCTCCACCCCTGTGACCATGCTTGGGGCAGTTGTTGTGCAGACAAGGACGGCTGCCCTCAGGGCCATGTTTGGATGGCCCCCCCTCTCTTCCTGCTACCCAGATCATTCTCTTTGTGGCACCCTGCTCCCTCCAGACTTCTTCCATTTTATCTGCTCTCCCCACCAGGGGTGTCATTTTTATTTTGAGCCAATTTTAGTTGCTGAGCTTGGCAGGCTGGGCTTGAACCCATCTGCCTGGGAGAAGGGTATGTGTGTGTGTGTGTGTGTGGTTGTCCAAGCTCCTCAGGACCAGAAGTCTTGGGCAAAAATGACAATGATGTCTCCGTTTAGGGGCATTTGCCCTGAACTGCTGGTCATTTAGCTTGCACTGCCCTGCTTGTTTTGTGAAGGAGAAAGGATTGCGATGCCCCAATCACAGATGAGAAGATTAGGGGTTTGAGAAATGAGATGGAATAGTCCAGGTCACATAGCTGGCAAGGGAAAAAAGCTGAGTCAAACCCAGATTTGTCTGTTGTCAAAATTTGTGGTTTTCTTTTCTAAATCATGGGGCCTTGGGCTCCAGATTCTGGGGAAGATAAAATGTAGCCAAAGGTTTCTGAGTCTTTTCCTGGTTTGGCTCTCCACGGAGCCCTGAGCGGCAGTCTGCAGTCCTAATTCTAGTCTTGCTTCCCCATCATCTTGCTGTGTGATGCAGGGATATCTCTCACCTGGTCTGTGTGTCTGTTTCCTTAATGTTTAAATTAAGGAGTGGCTGATTTTCTGATTTTTCAGGGTCTGTTGAGCTCTGAATCTCTTGAAAAAAAATTTTTTTTCATTATGAGGGGTTGAACCCAAAGTCTTGGTAGTGAGCTATATCTCCAGCCCTTTTTATTTTTTATTTTGAGACAACATCTAGAGAAGTAGCTAAATTTCTCAGGCTCGGCTTGAACCTCAGCCTCCCAGAGTGCTGGGATTATAGGTGTGCACCACCATACCCAGTTTGAACCTTGTGAGTTCTGAGCCTAGCTAGCGTAGCAGGTGGTCTGAGTCAGCTGAAAGAAGAGCTTGGGGAAAATCTCAATGGAGGAGCCCAGTTCCTAGGTTATGGAGCCAAATTAAAATCCCAGCACCAGCACTAGTTATGTGGCCTTGGGCAAGCCACCTCCTCCCTCTGAGTCTCCCCTCTTGAGTAATTTTATTAACAGAAATTTAAAACATAGAAAAATAGAAAATACAAAGAACATTTGTACACCCAACCGGTTAGACTCAACATGTCTAATCTCCTTGCCACAATTGTTTCATCTAAAGCATTTAAAACTACATTCTAGACAGCATAGAACTTTGCCCCTCGAAAATAAATGATAGACAACATGGAACTTTGCCCTTAAATATTTTAGCATGTGTGTCCTCTCAGAAAAAGAGAACATTCTCTCTCTACCCACAAAGGTACTGTTACAATTAATTAAATCCTTCATGCTATTTAATATCCAGATCGTATTAAAATTTCTTCACTGTCCCCAAGCTGTATGTTACAGATGACTTATTCACATCAGGATCCAATCAAAGAGCGTGTATTGTATTTGATCCTTGTGAATCTTAAGTCTCTGAACCTTCATTTTGCTTGTCTATAAAATAGAAAAAGAATCATATCTATCTCAAAGGGTGCTAGAATTAGAGATAACAATATTAAAGGATTAGACGATTATACACCCAAAAACGATCTGTTATTATTAATTGCCTTACTGGCTCGTTATGCTGGGGATCGTGCAGTGGGGAGTAAAGTGCTAACAAGGGGTACAGTGGGGCTTAAGCTGCAGAAAGTGTCATGAGATGTCAGCAGCAGGGGCTGACTCCAGCATGCCTGGGGACGTGGACTCTCACACTGGGTTTTGCCCTGCCCCGGGTGGGGACGGAGGGGCCTGTCTCACCTTGACAACCTTCAGCACCCGCACCTCCTGGTCTAGCCCTTGCTCCCAGTGGACGAACTCCTGCCTCAGGAACTGCTCCACGGTCTGCACGACCTCCAGCACCTCTTCTTTCCATTGCCGGCTGGGCTGCAGCCACTGAGCCACGAAGGAGTCCAGCCTGGAGGCTGGGATGCCATAGAGCTCATGGGCCAGGGCCATCTCTGCTGAGAGTCCCACTGCTGGACAGATATATAGCCAGGAACCCACTGGCTCCTGGAGCACACCCTCTTTTTTAAGGAGGCTCCTCTCCAGCTGAACTCTGGCACCCTGCTGGATAAGGGACCTGAATGAAGAGGAATCCAGTGGTGGGTGTGCCACGTGTGGCTCCTTGAAGACCCCCTCGGAGACCTCTGCTATGACAGGTATGCTGAAGAACACCTGGCTGAAGGGAGCAAAGTCAGGGCTACCTTAACAGGGGCTGGCATCCTGCCAAACTTTCTGCCTTCGGTTTCAATTCTCAGCTTTCAGTGTTTCCTTCTTCTGACGTTTGGAAACTGAAATTGGCTTGAGTCCAACCTTAGAAGAGTCACCTCGTCCAGTAAGAGTTGGATGGGATGAGTTGGTCCAACTGTCCCATCCTATCCTCAGGACCCAGAGGCAGGGAAAGAGAAAGTGCTTGCTCCTGCTGGGGGTGAGGAGAGAGACCTCCTCCGTGGATGGAACAGATTCACAGTTTTTATTCCTAAGTGGGCTTGGTAATACTCCTCACCCCGTGAAAGGTGTGCTGGTGACGACATTCTGAAGAAACACTGAGCAGAGAAGCCACTCAGTTGATGCAAACATTTTTATTCGTTCACCACATATTCTTGAATGACTCTTGGATGCCAGAGAATTTGCTCCCACGTTCATCCCCGACAGGGCTCTCAGAGCAATGGGTAGATTCTCCTAGAGTCCAGTGTGGAGGGTTCTTGGTCAGAAAAAGGTCATGGAGACCTGGTGGGAAGCCAGGCAGAAGAAGTTCTTTGAGTCACAGGTGGTGTCCGCAGACACCTAATCGAAATAAATCTTAAAAATGAATTTCCAGCCAATAGGAAGAGGATGAGCACAGGCAAAGGTTGGCAAGCGTGAACAGCTCTGGTGCTTGCGTGCATCAGGGATTCAGGTGTTGCGTGTGTTCAGCATGGGACGTAAGGAGGCCGGAGGTGAGAGCTGTACCTGGAGACGAAGGTGGGGATTGCATTGTGGATACTGCTCACTCATTTGCTCCATCACACAGGCATTTGTTCATTCAGTAAGTACTTACTGGGCAATTACTATATCCAGGTGGCTGCAGTGAATAGACATCAGCTTACATCTGATGGTAAAATGATAGTAACTCAAATGGGGTTAGGCCGAGAGGAGTGGCGAGGCTCTCTGAGTATGTATAAATGTGGTCTTTATGTGTTCAGGGTTGTACTAGAAGGTGGTCAGAAAAGGTTTACTCGAGCTTGACCTGCTCTTCTTTTTCTAGAAGCTTCATTTCAACATGAAGTTGTTTATTTGTGCTCACTCTGTTTTTCTGATGTGGAAATCCCCTGCTATAAATATCCTTTGTAGGACTGTTTCACTGTGTCCCATAAGTTCTGATATGTTGTACTGGCATTATTGTTTAATTGTAGAAGCTGTCTAATTTCTTCTGTAAGTTCAGCTGTGACCCACTGGTTGTTCAGGAGGGTGTTATTTAATTTCCATGTGTTTATGAGGTTACTTGAAAAGGAGACATTTGAGCAAAGACATGAAGGAAGTGAAGAGCAAGCCATATATATGAGAAGGAAGAGGATCTTTCATGGCAGGATGAATAGCATGTGCAAAGGTCCTGTGGTAGTTACATGGTTGGTGGGTTTGAGGAACATCATTGTGTCTGAAATAAAATGATCAAGGAGGGAGGTGAAAGGGGATTGGGGCTGATTAGTAAAGGACATGGAGGTAAATAGTATCTTGAAAACTACTATTAAGAATTTGGCTCTGCTCCAGATGAAATGGGGAGCTTTGGAGCATTTTGAGCAGAGGAGGGACATGGCCTGAGTTTCATTTCACAGAAACAATCACATAGGTTTCAGGGGTTGGGGGTGGGGAATTAGTTTAAAAGGAGGGGATAGGAGTGCAGGTGAGAGAGAAACCAGGGGTCCAGCAGGAGTCTGGGCCAGAAGACAGTTGCTGGAAGAGAGTGATGGCAGTGAAGGCAGACGGAGGTAAAAATTTTAAATGTAAACAAAACTGGAATCATGTAATGCATCTCCAGTAATCATTATTAATTTTTTACAAGAGGTTTATTTTTAAAAGGTATATAGACCCAATAAAGTAAACATTTAAACAGGTTTTATCTTCTGTCCCGGATATGTTCCATTAAGTTTTAGTCTCTAAACATCTTTAGCTCAATAATTGTCATTTTCATCATAGTCTGTTACTTTTCTTCTATTGAATTTAACTGCTGTTTTTTTCTGTTTGCTGGCTTACTCCCCCCATCCCAAGGATTTCTATTAAATTTTATTCTGAGACTTTCCCATTTAGCCGTCCATATCTTGCCTTCTATAATGCTCTATTGCTTTTGTTCCAGGGTTTACAGTGCTAAGTTACTTAGCCTGGCCCAGGCTGATTGATCCAAAGCTTGGACTAAGACACCATTTCTCATTTCTGCTCCCCAGTGCTTTGCTTCCCATCGTGCTGCATTGTTAGGATTCCTGTGTTTTGCTTGCAGCTCAGCTGGGTGCTGCTTCCTCAACAGGACAGCGTGACCATCCTGGGGCAACAGCCAGAGCCTCATCTGGCCTGCCTGAGCCTCGACAAGCAAGTTATGAATAATTTTCTTTTAGTTACACCTCATCTACAGCTTCCCTTCTGTATTATTTGGAAGGAAATTGCAGACATATCAATTCACTAGATTTATTATTATTATGATTATTACTTGGTACTGGGAATTGAACTCATGACCTTGAGCTCACCAGGCATGCACTGTGTCGCTGAGCTATATCTCCAGCTCTACTAGATACATTTTGACTATAAAGCTAACAGATCTTGCTAACCGTAGAGTGGTGATGTTAGAGAAAGATCAGACTCAAGATGTGCGCCAAGGCTTTGGCAATTGGAAAGATGGAATTTCCTTCAGCAGCGGGGGAGGCTGAGGAAAAGCACAGCATGGACACGAGTGAAGAACTGAATTTTGGAATTGAAGTTTGAGATGTCTACTAGAGATCCAGGAGATGCAGAGTAGAGAGTTGAATATATGAATCTAAGAGGGAAGAGGTATGGATTTGAGATACAAACTTGGCACTGAGCAGCATGGAGATATTTAAAGCCATGATATTGGAAGAAAATGCAGGAAAAGCAAGCAAAGAAAAGGGTCAAGCACCGAGCCCTAAAGCATTTAATATTATTCAGAGCTTGGGGAGTTGTAAAAGTCCACCTAAGAAGAATGACGAGTAGCTAGTGAAGTAGAGGAAAACCCGCAGTGATGTTTTGGAAGCTAAGCAATGATATTGTTTTAAGAAAGAGGAAGTGACTCACTGGATCATATGCCAATTGAACCAGCTGTGATTTTATTATGAAAGTAGTGGTAAATCAGAAGAGAGACACGTGATCAAGTTAGGCTTTAGAAAGTTAACCTGGTGTTTCTATGATGAGGATAGATTTCAGGGAACGGGAGACCAAGAGCAGATGGAGGGAGAGGAGTTGGGAGGGTGTGAGCGGTGTGAGAGGCAACAGTGGCCAGACCAGGCTGGAAGCAGTGGAGGTGGAGGAGGGGCTTGGCTTCCAGGTGTGTTTTGAAGGAAGTGCAGACAGGCCTTGGTGACTATAGGTAGGCAGAGAGGGACCAAGGGAAGACAAGGATGATCACCAGCTCCCTGGCTCGGTCCTTGTTATGATTCAATATGTCCCCCCAAAGTCTTCGGTGTTCAGAGGTGGGCCTTTTTGGAAGGCAGTCGGATCATGAGGGCACTGAATGGGCTGTTAGGAAACAGGACTTGATTGGAGTAGGTGGACCACTGTGGGGTGACCTGGAAGGCTGTACTCTTGTCCCCAGCCCTTTCCTCTCTCTCTGGATTTTTGCTTCCTGCTCTCTCTGCATCCTGGCTGCCATGGGTTGAGCAGCCTCCCTCCACAATGCTCTTCCACCACAGTGTTTCTGGCTTGGACCCAGCTGACCATGGACCAAAGCTTTTGAAACCCTGAGCCCAAAGCATTTTTTTCTTAAAGTTGCATATGTTAGGTATTTTGTCCCAGCTATGGAAAAGCCAAGTAGTACTGTCCTTGAGTAACTGGTTAGGGGCACCATTAACAAGGCACAAAGAAGGAGTGCGCATGAGAGATCCAGCAATATTTCTAATGCTTCTGTGAAGATATCTAGGTCTAAGAAGAATTCAGGAAGCTGTTGGTGACCAAAGAGGGTGCAGTTTTACGAGACAAGTGGGAGCAGAAGCCAGATCATAATGGGTTGAAGAGGAAGTGGGGTGAGAGTAATGGAGACCAGGAGTGTGAATAATCTTTTCAAGAGGTGTGTCAGTCATAAAGTATTTCAGTTGAAACTTTCAAACTGGCTGACCTCCAATGGAAAGTATCATTTTATTATTACACAAATTCTAAAAGCTTTTATGCTTCCAGTGTTGGGTAGAACCTAGCCCTTAAACAATACCATGCAATGACAGTGTAAAGTGTAGTGGCAACTTCACAAACCTGAGTCAACAGCAGTGTAAGATGTCACTGTTTACCCTGTGTTTATGGTTCCAGATGATCAACACCAAAGTGACATAAGAATCACTAAACATGAACCATCTTGACCTTTTGTATTAGATTTTTGTTCACCTTCATGAAATCTTCAGGTTAAGCAGCCTTGTCATTCAGCCATGAATGCGTTAGAGTCTTAGAAGATTTTAAAAGGAAGGAGAGGCAGTGATGTGTCGGCTTTGTGCTGTGCCGCCATGCTGCTCAGTTGAGCATTCTTCTGTGTGGAAGGAGAGCCAGTGGGTAAGAAGGTGGCAGGCTAGGTTTGCGGCAGGAAGAGGAAACTGTGAAAATGGGTATCGTCTTGACTTGGGCTCCTGTAATACAGAGAATGAGATAAGGGCTCACACATGGGTGCTTTGTTCTGGAAGTGACTTCAAGGAGGGAAATGTGGGAATGGGGGAGGCCCATCTGCAGACTGTTATTAAATCAATAGCTGCTATACAACTGGGATTCAATTCCTCCTCTGAGGAGCTGTGCAGAACGTGTCTGAAAATTATCTCCCTGAGAGCTGGAAGAGGGGTCTCTGCTTCCTCTCTGCCTATTGCTGATGGGCTGCCTCGGCCAGTGTTAACACCCCCTTGAGCTTCTAGGTTTGTTTTATGCACTGTAATGGTTAGGAGGACCCCCACTGATGTGCTTTTTGAGGGAATGGAGAATGTCTTGGTAGGAAGCCATTGTTTCTGTCTAGTGGAGAGAAATTGTTGAAGAAAATAGAAAAAGTATAAATCAAGGCTGCTACGGTTTGACTGTGGCTTACCCTCTCTGAAATTTATTGTTGGAGTTTAATGCCCACCGGACAGTATGAAAGAGGTGGAAAGTAAATCCAGCTACGATGTGTAAAGCTGGGGCCTTTGGGAGTGATTAGGATTAGATGCAGTCATGAGGGAGGAGCCTCCATGACTGAGTACTGGTGGTTTTATAAGAAGGAGAGAGGGCAGGAGAAGCGCACAGATGTGCACTCCGCGTCTCTTTGCCACGTGATGTTCTGAGCCATCCTGGGACTCTGCCAGCAACAAGGTCATTGCCAGATGCAGCCCTTGGACCTTAGACCTCCAGAATTGTGAGCCAAAATAAACCTCTTTACAACTTGACCTCTCTGCGATACTTTATTGTGTAGCTAGCCCAAAATAAAAACAGTGAGTAAAACGCTCTCAAATTCTTCCCATCTCCACAGGAATCTCTCTCTGCGATGTGGTCTTTGTGGTTCCTTCTGTCAGAAGTTGAGCCAATTGCCTTTTCCCTGGAATCAGGGCATGGCTACATAGCTTGAGGTGACCAATGGGACATTAGCAAATATCCATGAAGGTGTGGGGCCTAGGCTGGAGAGAAAAGGCAGTCAGTCAAGGGTATAAAGGAAATGGAAAGGTCAGTAGTTCAAGGTCTTTCCTTCTTGAAACCCTGTTTTTTTTTTTTTTCTCTAAATCTCTTCCTGGATCTGGATCAAACTCATTAGGTTCCTCTTGCCCCATCCCCACCCCATGACACTGAGCTTGTGCTGACACATTAGTGCGTCGGTCTGTTTTCCGCAGACCCTAGAAGCCTATAGTCATGCGTGTTTAGAAGTAGGCAAGGTGATCTTTATTCCTCAGTATATGATAACCCCGTTCACCATCATCATTCCTCTCCTTGTGTTCAGGCAAAGCAGCTCAGCTCTTGGGCTTGTTAGTTTTACACACTCTCTCCTTGCCATATCTCAGGGGCAGAAAGCCCAAGCAGAAAGCTGTACCCTGTCTTAAGCCAGCTGGAGACAGAGACTTTCACAGAAATTTTGTCAGTGCCTAATATTAAAATTTTCCCATCCTTTTTCCTGGATACATATCAGAAGGGAGATAGCGCCTGCAGATTCTAGAGCCAACAGACACGTGCAGGTTTTGGGAAATTGCTGCCACATCAATTTTGTTTTGCAGGACTAGGAATGCAGAAACTGCCAAGATCAAGGAAGATACAGCTCTTCAGAATTCCTTCTACCCCACCCTGGAGAACTTGGAGGATGTGGGGGAGTGAACTAGTGACACTTGGTAGCTGCTGCACTGATTAAGTGCTTGTTGTATGCCAGGTTCTCAGTAAAGAATTTCTTATGCTTAATGTTGAGTTTGTATATCCTCAGCCGTGGGAGAAAATGATTATCAGTTTAAGCCTGTTGCAATAAAATAAATGCCAACAACTTTGCTATCCCTAGTACATAGAAAAAATGGCCAAATATAGTGGTTCCCAGAATTTAGAATCTGATTGGTGTAGCCCAGCCAATGGATTAAGTCTATTTTGGGTCAGGTGGTCAACCCTGGTCTAATTAGGTTTAGCAGAGGGTGAAGTCACTTGGTAGAACAAGATTTGTTGAAGAGATTGAATAATTTGGCAGGGTAAGGAGGCTGGATTTCAGAGCATGTGTCTACTGAGGGAAGTACAGAGAAGGGGGAGAGAAAGATGCTCTTTTCAGAGGATGTATGAAAACTCCAGGAAGTTCCCGCAGCAGTTACCATGATTCCCCTTCCATAGAACTTGCCCTCCAAACACTGTTTCCTAGTCTCTAAGTCTCAGTATTCTGATCTGTAAAATGGGGAAGGATTATTTCAACTTGTTTGTCTGACTTCCAGGGCAACTGTGATGATAAAAAAACCCAAATGACGTTGTGTCCATATGGTATAAATGTCTTTATATAAATGTGTAGAATTATTAATATACCAAGTGTTAGGTTTTTTTGTGCAGTTGAGAGACAAAGACAGAGATAAGAAAAAGCCTTTTTTGCTGTTGCAGGACCCTCAAACAGGGAAAGCTGGGAAATGGCTTTTATGGAGTTAGGGCTGGGGGTGGAGACTGGGTGTCAGGAGAGGATTGGAGGATATTTTGTGCGTGCATGCAGAAGAAGAGTAGGAAGTTCATTCTGGGATTAGAAGAACACAGAAGTTTGCTTTGGCTGGACATGTGGCTATAGACGGCATGGCATGTTGGATCACTGCATGGTGAGCCGTAGGGACAGATCACTGAGGAATAAAGAAAAGAATTGTATTGAGCTGCTGAGGTAGATCTCAGTGAAAGGTCTTGGGGCAGAAAATACATTTAGTCTGATTTATTCAATAAGTAAATCATCCTTAATGGCTGCTTATTCCGTTGGGCATGAGGAAAAGATTCAAGGAGAATTCAATAGGAAAAAACCAATCAGGCCTGATACCTTATAGCTTCTCTCCCTAGGAAACTATGAGAACTTTTGGGTTTGCCTCTTACTATGTGTGACTTCTTTCTCTGTGCTGATGGCAGTTTCTCTTTACTAAAGTATGGGTTTGGGTGATGCTCTGATTTGGTCCAGACCCCTCTAGTCTTGTCTGCACTTCTGCTTACAGGCTCACCTTCATTTAACTAGACAAGACCATAATGTACCTGGTACCATGCTTCAGGATTTGCAATCAGATTGATGAAGTATAGTCAAGCATTGGAAGGAGTTTATTGTGATGCTTTTTGTTATAATTGGGTTTAGACAGAGAGGAAAGGCAGGACTGGGTATGAGCAGGGAGATCAGGTCCAACATGGCACCCATGTAGGTATTGCGAGCATTTTCAAAGAATGAGATACAGGCTGGGAGGCTCCCCCAACAATGTGAACTCTAAAAGTGCATTGGACTGAGACTCCTATAAAGACCATAATGAAAAACTCAAAACCATTTTTTTGGACTCATTCCTTTATTCAGTAATCATGTGCCAAGAGTTGATACTGGGCAGATACGCTGTAGTTAAGGAGTAAAACATAGTTTTTACTCAAGGCTCATTAGACCAGGAAATAGATGATCCAACAAAGGAACATAGTGATGGGCTCAGGTACTTTCACAGAATTTAGATCTGAATATGGCAGAGGATAAGAGAAAAGGATGACTTGGTCAGCTGTATAGAGTATACAACAGTGGTCCCTAAGTTGAGCATGCATTAGAATTACTTGGAAGGGCTATTAAGACACAGGCTATTGAGTCTGACCACCAGAGAATCTGACTCAGGTTAAGTGTGGGAGCATAGCTGAGAATTTTCCTTTCTAAGAACTTGCTAAGTGATGCTGATTCTACTGGTGTGATGTTCAGTGATTTAGAAGTTTAGGCACTGAAAGATGAAAACATGGAAGAAGGGGAGGACAGGTGACTTAAAGTGACAGAGTTGTGACCTGGCAGTCAGAGGTCTGGAATTGCTAGTGTTAGGAAACATCTAGTGTATTCTGAATGGTGAGGAGAGATCGAGGGGTAAGAAAGCAACTTGAACTCCAATTCTGTAGACAATGGGGAGACACTGGAGGGTTTTATGCAGGGGTAAATATTTAGGCTTCGGAAAGAGCACAGTGAGTAGAAAAGTGTGGGATGGGGGAACAGGACCATAGGAGTCAGTATCACTACATCAAAGATTCTGGGATCTTTCAGCTTCTCCTAGTGAGCGTGACGGTGTCACAGTCTTCGATCTCCAGGTCTTCAAGGCTCAGCTGATTTCTCAGTCTCTGACCCTGGAACTTCAATATCTGATCCTTCACAGGAGGTCCTCCAGCTTTCATAATTATCTTTTTCAGGTCAAGGATGGTGTCAGAAGGATCTATGGCATAAGGCTTGCTCTGGCCATGAGACTCCTTCACAAAGACCTGGATCTCAGGAGGGAAGGTCTGCAGCACTTGGATGTTCACCTTGGAGAAAATCCCATAGTATGCCAGGGTCTGCTTGCTGCTGAGCAGTTGCCTCTCCCCTCCTGGCTCCTGGTAGGAGAGACGCTGATCCCCAGTGTTACAATTTCTCATCTTGATCTCTGCCTTCATCTTCCCAATGGGGCTATAAGGATTCACTGAGAGTGTCCAGCTCTTCTTCCCTGTCTGCTTCACTGTCACCTGTACGTCCCTTGCTTGCTGGAAGGGAAGGAAGAGCAGATAAAGGCATCTGGTGCTCATGATTGTCTGTCATCTCCAAAGGCTCTCTCTCTGGCTACTGATGATATTAATTTATCATCTACTGAGACATTTCAAAATTAAAAGGAGGCATTATTCATAATGATGTGGGACAACAGTCATAGGATTCTTTCAAGCAAAGGAAACTATTTGAACATCCCAGGTTTACAGAATCATTAGGTCAAACTCTGTCCTTTGACTCAGCACACTGGAGTAACAACTGGCAACAAGTCTCCAAATGACACTCCTCCTATGTGGAACTATTCAGTGTCCTTGCCTGATACCTGGTAGCAATGTTAGTATCTCCATTGGGATGTCACAATGTCACTGTAAGATTAAACATTGTACTGTTTAACAAGTTCAAGGACATTTATTGCAATAGCAAAAGTCTAAAGTCATCTAAAAAATCTGTCACAGATGCTGGTTATATAAATTACTTTCATTTATTGAATTATCATACTAATTCTGCTGAAAAGACCAATTGAACCAAGGAAGATTTTGTGTCCCTGTTCATTTAATGTAGTCTTGGTGTAGGTTCCTTGACCTGGTATAATTAACATCCATTTTATGTTCAAAGTGTCCTGATTTGGCACCGGGAATGGTGGTACACGTCTGTAACCCCAGTACTCAGGAGGCTGAGGCAGGAGGATTGGCAAGAATTTGAGGTGATCGTGGGCTGCAAAGTGAGTTCAAAGCCAACCTGAACTGTATAGGGAAACCTTGTCTTAAGAACAACAACAACAACAACAACAAAAGTGTCCTAAGTTGAACTTTGTGTGATCGAGTCCATAAGTGTGGATAGGAAGTTGTCTTTAAAATGATTTGATTTAGTAAAGGAATAATCAATTGAATACTAATTTAAGTAAAATAAAAATGCATTCAGGTTCAGGCACACTCTTGGAAAGAGCTGCGTGGAAGGATGAGTGGATGTCTGGGGGGTGGTATTTCTGAGAGATAGGATGGTGACTGGAGACAGGACTTACTTTAAATTACTTTTCAATGTGTTCTTTCTTTCTTTCTTTCTTTCTTTCTTTCTTTCTTTCTTTCTTTCTTTCTTTCTTTCTTTCTTTCCTCTTTCTTCTTTCTGTCCTTGGGACTAAACCCAGAGCCTCTACACTGAGTTACAATCCTAGGCCATTTTATTTTATTTTATTTTGTTTTAAGACAGGGTCTTGCTAGGTTACTAAAGTGCTCAGGCTGCACTCAAACTTGCCATCCTCCTGCCTCAGTCTCCTAGAAACATGTGCCACCATGCCCTGCTTTCATTTTGCATTTGTTTTCTTGCCTCCCAGAAGCCCCAGGTCTGCTGGAAATTCTTGAGGGGACATTGCTGAGTAGTGGGGCCCCATCATGATGTCTTCATTATCTGCCTCAGTTCAGTAGCTGTAAGGCTGTCTCTGAGACCAGACTCAGGATTTCCACACAGCATATGAAAAGTGGGATGGGTGACAAGATTTCTCTGGGAGAAGCAGGTTGGGGAAGTAGATTATCCCAAGGAATTCATTAACAGAGTCCTGGTCCTTAGCACTGCATTGCTACTGAGAGTGCTGACTGAGGACAACTGTGACCCATGTGAGAAAAACCTGCCCACAGGGAGGTGTGCAGCCAGGGTTGTTGCCCATAACAGAGCCCTGTGATCCTCTTTTATTTTGGGGAAACATCTATTAGTATTTTGCTTAAGTGGCAAGAAGTTGCATTTTTTTTTTTTTTTTTTGGTACTGGGGATCGAACTCACAACCTTGTGCTTGCCAGGCAGGCGCTTAAGCCACTGAGCTAAAACCCCAGCCCAAGAAGTTTCATTTTTGACAGCTCACAAAAGGGGAAACACCACCTCACAGGATATGCATATGTGAGTATATTCTGAGTCTATCTCTGAGTTGGCTACAGAGCAGAGCAGGATTTGCTGCTCACTGAAAGAATGGAGGCCATTTATCGCAGAAGGAAAGAACTACATAACCTGTGGGAAACGATTCCTGTCCTAGGACCTTTAGGTGCTCAGAGGAGTCATTTGATGTTAACATGAGGGCAGAACTGCGTCCTGACTATAGGAAGGAGAGTTGTACCTGTACATGCCAGCCCTGGCTGGGGTCAACAGTCCTGCAGCAGGGCTGACGCAGGCAGTTAACAGCCTCTTTGGCCACCAGGTCCCATCTTCTTTCCTTGCCAAGGTTGTTGGTGGGGTCAGCTGGGTCTAAGATGATGGGCCTGTTGGAAAAAAAGGACCTGTCATATGCAGGACCCTGGATTTTGGCACTCAGGTCTATGCAAGTGTGCAAGCCTTTCTGCAGGCTGAAGCTGTTGGTTCAGGATTGGAGATGTAACCTAAAGTTGACCTGGTCAGAATGAATTTCTGAGATTTTGCTTAGGATGTTCCTTCTTGTACTGGAATGTATGTATCCAGATGAGCAGGCTAGAGGTGATGCAGCCATGAAGAAGTTAACCTGCATTTGACGGGAAAGCCCTGGGAAAGACTGAGCTGAGCAATTCACATAAATGAATTCTGATGACACAGCCAACTTCTGGATCCTACCATACCTGAACCTTCTTTTATCTTGGGGCTTTTCAGTTACAAAAGTCAATAAATTCCTTCAAAAATTTTTTCTTAAAAAAAAGCAAAAAAAAAAAAAAAAGCTATTCCTGTTGAGTTTTCTGTCCCTTGATGCTGAAAGTGATACAACCAGGATACTCACCTTCTCTTCTTCAATTGTTGCTTAATAAAATTCCTGACAATCTCACTTTGGAAATCATAATACTTGGTCCAATATATGCAAATTTCTTCGTAATCTCTGAGGAGTGTCATCACAGCCACAAGTCCTTCATCCATGTTGAAGTTCTCTTGCTGGTCAGCACCCATTTCCCAGGCATAGATGGTGAGTAGCTCCAGCGCATACTTCGAGGGCAGAGCTACATTCCGATACTTAGATTTCACATACTGGAAAGAGAGGTTGAGGAGAGAACATGAGATGACTGATGCTCTAAAAATTCTCAGATCTCTGTGTTGTATTAGGTAGCTCAAGCTAAGAAAAGGTGGGGTCTAGCTGTACTTTTTTCGTGGGGTTACTAAGATTTCAATGAAAGAGGATCCCGGGGTCTCTTGTGGATCCTCTGGGCCTTGTCAATCCATGTTTTTCAGTTGGAAAGGAGAAAGCACTATAACGAACACAGAAAATAATTGGAGAGAATGAAAACATGCCCAAGACAAAATTGAAAGATGAACGGGAAAGAGTAAGGCGAAAAGGGCATTTCCTCCAAAGTTAATTTAAAATTTTATTGCAATCTCAGTTGGAATTCCAGTGGTATTTTTAGCAGGATAAAATAGGCTTAAGATTCACATAGAAAAAAAATTCACATGCAAGCGTAAATGCCTGGGAAAAGCTAAGAAAATTGCAAACATGTGTACTGACTCCCCAAAATGATTGTAAAATGCATGTCATACAGACATTTACTAATAAAGAAGCCAAAAAAATTATGAAAAATAGAGTCTGATATTTGTCTTTTTGGATATGACATATAAAGCAGTTGTAATAAGACTATGTTTTTGGTATAGGAAAAAGCAATAGTCAAACGAAGCAGAACAGACAGCCCAGAATTTGTTCCCAATAGGTAGAATTTAGTATTTTACAAAGGTGATATTTTGGTTCAGTGGGGAAAAAATGCACAATTCAACAACTAATGTGAGACTTGCTAGGTATTTGGTAGAAAATAAAGTGATTCCAATGTTCCACCATTTACCAAAAGAAATTACAAATGGGCTGCAGTATACATTATTAAAACTTATAAATTTGTAAAAGAAAGCCAAACATTTTTTAAAATACAAATTAGAAATCACTATGTTGTCAAAGACAGTATAATTAAAATTATAGATGGATGATATATTGGTAAACATATTTGCAACACATATGAGAAATAATGGTAACAACAATTAAAAATAGGTCTTATAATTGAGAAGACAGACAAAATCAATTGAAAAAAAATGTACAAATTACATTAATAGACAACTTCCCAAAGTTTAAGTCTAAAGGTCAATAACAAATGTATGTGTTTAAAGGATGGACTGGAACCACAGTGTGAGCCCATTTCTCTAAAATCTTGAGCATAAGATAAGTGTATATGGACAAAAAGGCACAAAAGAATAGTCACTGGTGATGTTATTGGTATTATGTTAAGAGATTTCATGTGAATTTTATCTTCTTTCTTACACTTTTTGCATTGATGAATTTTTTTGGGGGGGATTTTGGGGTTTGAACCCAGGGTTTTCCCTGGGTTTTGTTGTTGTTATTTTGAGACAGGGTCTTGCTAAGTTGCCAGGCTGGCACTGAACTTGTGATCCTCTTGCCTCAGCCTCTCAAGTAACTGGAATTACAGGCAAAAGCTACTATGTCCAATTTCAATTTTTAAACCATGAGTCCCCTATATTCAGATAGAAAAAATAATTACCATTATAAAGAATATTTTATTTCAAGATCACAAGAGGCAGACATGCTTGTATTCAAATTTCAGCCCCACTTTAGCTCAGTTTTCTCATTTCCAAAATGAAAATAATAAATAATACATACATTATCGAGTAGGTAACAAGATGCAGTGAGTTGAACATAATTTCAGCTGCTGGGGGAGCTGAGGCAGGAGGATTGCAAGTTCAAGGCCAGCCTGGGCAACTTAACGAGCTTGCCTCAAAAATAAAAAGAGGTAGAGGTGGGGTACAGTGGTAGATCACTTTCCTAGCATGCACAAGGCTACGGAATCATTTCCCAGCAAAATGCACACACACACTCACACACACACACACACACACGTGAGAAAAATATATAGCATTTGTATGTAGCATAAATCATGGACCATAATTCATACTCGATACATGGTAGTTGTTTTTACTATTATCTGAAATACCTGAGGTCTGAAACCTATTTAAAATCATATTTGTGCTTACCAGGAACTATTTAATTGCCCTTAAGGAACTGTCATTCAAACCAGGAGGCTTTAAGCAGGACAGGATGCTTCAGAAGATAACAGAGCACAGCAACAATAAACACCATCACCAACAATTATGGCTACCACTAACATTGTCTGGTGTTCTATGCAGCTGTCCCTAATACTCTGGCACTCAGGATCCATTTCGGGGGAGACACTTTTTCTGCAGGACAAGGGAGAAGAGGAATGTTTGGGGATGATTCAAGCCCCTTACATGTGTTGTGTACTTTATTTCTATTATTACTACATTGTGTACTTTATTTCTGTTAGATTCTTGCAAGGAATGTAAACTGGGTCCAGTACATATGCAGTTCACAGCAGTAGTTGCTGATCTGGCTGGAGGCGGAGCTCAGGCAGTGCTGTGAGCAATGGGCGTGGCTACAGAGGCAGAGGAAGCTCCCCTGGCTCACCCAAAGCTCACCTCCTGCTGCAGGGCAAAGTTCCTAACAGGCCAAGAGCTGGTACCAGTCTGTGACCCTGGGGATGGGGATCCCCGTTCTATAGGTTACAAATAATTTCTAACTACACTAGTAGTTCACTTCCATGGTTTCATCTGCCTGCTACCATCAGTTAATTGCTTCTTTTTTTTGTTTCTTCTTCCCTTTAAAAAAACACTGGGTTGCACTCCCCGGCTCTTCCCCCTGCCCCCTGCATCTCCCAGCCCAACCCTCAGCCTCTCACCTTCAGGTACCAGAACTTCACCAGCCGCAAGAGGTTTTTCAGTTTAACAGGGCGCCTTTTTACAAAGTCCCTATGCAACACTGTGAAGCTTGGTGAGAACTCCCCAGGATGGTTGTAGCTGTTTATTAAATCTTCGTAAATTTCTGGTGCTGGTTTAGAGTCCGGGCAAAAGGGTCCTGGGAGGAAAAAAGTATTTATTTACCACCTGCACCTTCTCCATTGCCCACCTCTTCTTCCTCTACTCTTTGAGGGGAGCAAGATGGGAAAGAGCACAGCATATGCATAAATTATTTTAGGCAAGTCTCACTGTCGTATTACCCTTCTCGATTTATAGCTAAACAAATGGAGGCTTAGATGGTTTGGTAGCACACCCCAAAGTCACATGAATTTAAAATAACTTGTATTGACCAAAGACATACAATATGTCAGGCACTGGGCTAAACTCAGGGAATCCTCAGGATAACAGCTCTATGAAGTAGGTAAATTTAAGCAGAACATAGGACATTGCCATTTGCGTGGGTAAAACATGGTCAGGTAATTAGTTTTATATGGTCCTACCTACATTTGGTACTGGCCCATTTAGCCAGTTAGTATTCTTGGTCTTGGAGGTATGTTACTGCTTGTGTCTGGAATGTCCTTCAAAAGCACACCTGGTGACATCTTGGTCCCTAATGCAGTAATTTCCAGAGATGGGGTTTTTAGCAGGTGATGAGATCCTAAGGGCTCTAATTTTATCAGTTGGATTCATAATCTGATGGCATTATTGGGAGGTGATGAAATTTAGGAGATGGAGCCTAGCTGAAGGAAATAGGCCATTGGGCATGATGTCTTATCTTTGGCTCCTTTCTCTCAAGATCTTTCCCTCTCCCTTGCCCCTCTCCTCCATCCTCCTCTACCCCATTGCCCACTCCTCCTTCCCCCCTCTCTCTCTGGTTTCTGGCTGCCAGGAGAAGAGTAATTTTATTCTTCTGTGTTTTTCTGCCATGATATTTCTGCCTTGGCACAGGCCCACAAACAATGGAGCCCTGGAGTGTAAAAACCACAAGCCAAACTAAACCTTTCCTCCTTTAAATTGTTTTTCCTCAGGTATTTTGTCACAGCAAAGGAAAACTGACTAACAAAGTGTTAAGTAGTTTCCCAATTAGAGGCAGAGGCAGGAAGATTGAAACTTCAAGCCCAGCTGGGAAATTTGGTGACTTAGCTAGACCCTGCCTGCCCCCTTCCCCCAGTAAAAAGAGGATTGAGATGTAGCTCAATGTGAAGACCCTAGGTTTAAAAATCCTTAGGGCAAAAGTAAATAAATAAATAAGAGTTGGAGAGGTATTTCCTCCTTAGGGTGGGTAGAAATTAATTATTTAGGAGAAATTCCCTTTCTCAGGAAACACCGAGACATGGTAACACATGTATTTATGGAATGACTTAATTCTTCGAGGAGAGCCCCAACCCCATCTCCCTGAAAAAGGACAAACTGCATTGGTTTCCACTTCCCCAAAACTCTGAAGCCATATGGTAAAGGGGCTCTACCCACTGCTGTCTTTACCCAGAACATCGAAGGCCAGGACCACATCCATGGGAATGACATCACTGCTCTTCTTGGATTGGACTTGCAAGGTTAGGGAGCGAGGTTTCCTGGATCCCGGTCTGTAGTGAACCACCCTGATGTTGTAGGCCAGGCTTTCGCTACAGTGATCCAGTCTCTCCTTAATGAAGTCAATGATGGTTTCTCGGTGGTCTGCCTGTTCTTGGAAGCTGGTAAAGCAGCTCAGGAACAGAACCATGTCGACATCTGAGCTATGGATCAGTGTTGTCCC
Organism: Hydrochoerus hydrochaeris; assembly: GCA_004027455.1. Lineage (NCBI taxonomy): Eukaryota > Metazoa > Chordata > Mammalia > Rodentia > Hydrochaeridae > Hydrochoerus > Hydrochoerus hydrochaeris. The sequence continues at coordinate 54,909 of PVLA01002725.1, read as the reverse complement.
CTTTCCGAAAGAGCCGGCCTGTGGAGAATGAGAATGCAGAACCTTATTTCTGCTGAGACTTGATGCTTTGTGGTTGAGAATAAAGCAAGAACCAGCTATGGCAGACTGTACACACAGGTCCCCCAAAGAAGCCCTTGGCTGTTATCATACACAATGGCCTTTGATGTAAGCATTATGCGTTAAGCATCTTTAATTGAAAAGTCAAAAATTCAAAATGCTCCAAAATTCAAGACTTTTTGTGTGTTCACAGGACACCAAAAGTGGAAAATTTCATGAGACCTCATGTGACATCACAGTCAAAATGTACTGCACAAAATTGCAGATTAAGTGTACTGCATGAGGAATAAATAAATGAAAGAGCAAAATAAAAGATTGATAATAGAAAATGAGAGAGAGAGACAGAGAGAGAGAGAGAGAATTGTGCAGCAAGGAAGGGAACCAGGGGATGGAGGAAGGATGAAGGAGGGGAGGGGAAGGCAATGAAAAAAGAATTCAGATGTGTTATGTACATGCACCAACTCTCATGGAATATGTGATCGTTATGTACCGCAAGCATGTACTTATAAAAATAAAAAAAAATAAGTTTAGATCAAAGCAGAGAGAAAAACATACTACGTGTCTATGGATTTCATGTTCAGACTTACACATCATCCCTGAGGAGTCTCATTATGCGCATGCAAATATTCTAAAATCTGAGGGAAAAAATCCAAAATCCAAACTCTTCTGTTCCCTAGTATTCTCTGAAGAGACACTAAACTCATACTACATCTTTTCACTGATTTGTAAAAATCAAATACCTAGTAAGTAGTTCAAAAGCTATAAATGAAATGTAAAACTCCATTCTGTCCAAGGACCTTAGCCCCTTCTCCAGAGACAGCCAGCTACCACCATCTTATATAGGGTCCCTTAAATGTTCCACTCCAAGATTTGCACTAGCCAACATGGTATCCAGCAGCCACAGATGTCCTTTAAAAGACTAAAATTAAAATTAAATTTCTGTCCTTTGATTTTCTATATAACAATGAAATAAAAATAGCTTTATTTCAAATGTTTAGTAGCTGCCCAAAGACAGTGGTATATATAGCATTTCTATCATAGAAAGTTCTATTGGAAAGCTCTGACTAAACATTTTTATGATTTTTTTTGGTACAATATATATTGTATAAACAGATACATGGGTGTATGTACAAACATTTTCTAGACTTTGTGCTTTGAAATAATTACGGATTCACAGAAAGTTGTAGAGACAGTAGAGAGAGGTTTGTTGTGTGTTTCACTCAGTCTTCCCAGTGGTTATATACCATATACATGGCCCTCACATTGAGTTACATCCCCTGCTAAGCCACTAAATTGTTCAGGCTGGGCTTGAACTTGAGATTCTCCTGCCTCAGCCTCCCGGAGTGCTGGGATTACAGGCATGCGTTCCCTGCCAGCACATTTTACATAAAATTGTAAAACCAGAAGGTTGACATTGATACCACATTTTACCTTGTGTGTAGATTCCTGTGACAATCAAGGAATCACCATTGCAATCCAGATACAGAACCATTCCATCATTAGAAGGATGTTCCTCATGCAGCTCCTTCATAACCACATGTGCTCCCCTCCCTTCCACCATCCCTAAGCCCTGGAAACACCAATCTGTTTTCCATTTGTATAATCTTGTCATTCTGAGAGTGCTGCATACAGTTGTCCCTTTTTATCCTAAAGGATTAGTTTCAGAGCTTCCTCAGATACCAAAATCTGGGGATGCTTATGTCCCTTATACAGAATGGTGGGGTATTTGCATATCATCTATGCACAGCTTCCTGTGTATCTCAATCTCTAGTTTACTTTTCATCTCTGATACAACATAATATGTAAGTACCTGTTACACTATATCATTTTATTTGTTTTATTTTTATTATTGTAACATTGTTTTTAATTTTTTCACCAAATATAGTCAGCCCTTTGTATCAACAAGTGCTACATAAGCAGATTTAAACAACTTCAGACCAAAGATATTTGAAAAATATAGTCTGTGCTGGACCCATAAGACTTGTATGGGTCTTGGCCATATTCCCTAACAATACCACATAACACTAGTTGCATAGCAATTACACCATTTTAGGCACCATAAGTTATCCAGAGATGGTTTAAAATCAAGAATGTGCCCGGGTTATATGCAAATATTACATCATTTTATATAAGGGACTTGGGCATCTTTGGACTTGGGTAACTGTGGGTATGGGAAGGGGTGCATATTCCTGGAATTAAGTCTCTATTGGACATGGGGCCAATGGTACCTGGAATCATACCAAAAGGTATATAACCTTTTCAGATTGACTTTTCCTCCTTACTTTGTGCATTGCTTTTGGTATCCATTTAAATTTCTGTGTGTCTTAATAGCTTGCTCTACTATAGGCACCCTTGTTTTAGGTTACTCAAGTTGTGATTTCAGTCCCCATTATTTCTCTTACACAGTTTAATTTTCAGAGCTTCGAAGTCCTGGCTCTTTGATATTTGTCCGGAGTTTTAGCTGTAATTTGTAAGAGAGATAGTTTGTAACTCCATTTTGGCTGGAACAGAAGTTTATAGTGTCTTACAAAATAAGCCTAAGTACTGCAAAATTAATTAGCAAAATTAATAAGCAGGGGGGCATTAGTCTGAGGCTTTCTGTTCTTTGATTTTCTATATAACAAACTGTTTGATTAGTGTATAAATAAACCAGATGATGACTTAAGGAGTAGAACACATAGCCAGGTTTCAGCCAATCAAAAATAGCTAAGCTTCAGCCAGTCACTGTCAGTGAACTGATCAGACCATGCCCAAATATGAAAAATGTCATATTACATTCTGCCTATATAAGACAGACGCCTACCAGTAGCCAAACAGTGATTTCTCTACTTTGTTCCTATGTTCACCCCATTTTTTTTTTTTTTTGGCTTTTGAGCATACTGTTCATCTGCTCTTTGAACCTCCTCTGGTTCTGAGTGACAACCTGAGTCATGAATCTTTTTTTGCTCAAGTATAGTCTATTGAATTTAACTTGTCTAAAGTTTTTCTTTGAGCAATAGAGATGAAAGAAAACATTTTCTTTCATAAATTTTTATAACCAAAATATTTATAGCCAAAAGTGTGGTCATAGTGCACTAAAATATTAATGATGCTTATGTATAAGCAGGAAGATCTATAAGGTTTTGTGTTTTCCTGCATCTTTGTGACTAAATGTATTATTTGTGCAATTAAAACACCACAAATTAATTTTAATGTTAGGTTTCTGTGTAACTTTATTTTATTTTCAGTTTTTATGAGCAGGGTCTGGCTATGTAGTTCAGGTTGGCTTTGGATTCATTATGTAGCCCAAGCAGGCCTCTCTTGATGATCCTCCTGCCTCAGCCACCTGAGTGTTGATTACAGGCAAGCACCATCACACTGGGCTGTAATCTTAATTTAGATATTTGGTTCCTTGAGGACACAGCAGAAATAGTAGAAAAAGAAAGAATATGGGGCTCAGGTGGAGGTGGTGAGTAAGTACAGTAAGAGAAATCCTCACAAAAGTTACTATTAGTACTTGAAGATTCTCTGGCCCACTCATGATAGGAAATCAAATGGATCAGCACATTTGACTATAGAAAAAAAACATTCTCACACCAGGATGGATGGATGGATGAAACCAGGAAAAGTAGAGGTAACTGAAAAAAAATGTAATGCCTAAAGAGATCAACAAAGGTAGAGAGAAAAGTGTTTTGTGTCCCTTCCTCTTAATATAAAAGTGAAATGTAACATATATAATATATAGTTTATATATATATACACACACACATATATCCTCATGTTATTGCTTATCTACTAGTTTTCCTTTTCAAATAAGGTCTTTAGTTTCAGTGTAACTTTGTTTTAGGCATTTTTTTATGTTGCTCAAGACAGTTCGTGATAATTATTTTAGGAGTGCTTCAAATTCTGGAAACAGATTATTGAGAGCAAGAGGAAAGATAAAACTGTATCTTTATCTTGTACAAATGAATAGTCCTTACTTGGTTCATATACCTGGTAAAGGCAGGGATAGGAACTTCAAGATATGGGCATTTAGAATAACATAAAAGGGCATATCCCACTAAGACCACACATTAGAATCTGTAGGAGAGCTTTGCTTAGAACATATGTAGGAGAGCTTTGTTTAGAACATATGTGAAAACCCTTGAGCACTTTCAGAATCATCCTAAAGACAATGTGCATGGCATTTCTGGTTCTGGTAGGGATTTCAGTTTTTGCTGTTTGATTCAGACAATGGAAGCAAAGAGTTCGATAAAGTAAAGGTACCCTATAACAAGTTCAGAGGTGTGGGGGAGTTAAGAGTCCAGAAGTGCAAATCGTATCTTTTTAAAGCAATTACAGGAAGCTGACTTTCTGCTTTTGAAACTCATGATCTGTAGCTAATGCTTGCGAAGACTTTGAGTCCTTCCTCATCAGTCTTAGTCTCTGCAGCCCTTATCACCACCAGGCACGATCTGATCTGCTTAACTTAATGGGCAATGTCTTTCAATCTAGGGAAATGAACAAAAGCTAGGCTTCTGGTTCAAACACTTTGTATTGAGAATGGCATAAAAAACGTTGAATTACAATTTAATACTTTTCCAGGAGAAACCATGCTTGGTCAGCCCCTAAAAACCCCTCGAACTTTAAGTGTCTTCTGGTAGTTTGGTAGTTTCTGACATAGGCAGTCAGTACCATGAGCTTTTCTTTCTGACTTTGTAGGCAAAGTGAGGGTTTTAAAGGAGGAAATTACAAAAGACAAATTTCATAACAGAAACCTACTATCCACATTCCACCTGGCTCCTGGACATTCGGACAGCTGGATCCCAAATAGTCCTCCTCCTCCCTCCTGCTCCTCCTCCTCTTTCTGCTTTGTGCAATAATTTACTAAGTAAGAACATTTCCCCATGCTTTATCCCATTTATTAAGGTCATAAGAAACTCAGGTTAAAGAGCGGGGGAACCGAGGCGCCGAGATGAAATGCCCCGTCCCCTCAATGTCCTACAGTCCCACCGAAGCAGGGTTGGAATCAGCCCCAGGATTTGGAGAGCTCACCTTCAATACCTTCAGCACTCTGACTTCTTGGTCCAGAACCAGCTTATCTCGGAAGCACTGTTCCCGAAAGAACCTTTCGACTCTCTGCCAGGCATCCTGTCTTTCTTCCTTCCAGTCCCACTGGGGCTGAAGGCTGTGCTCCAGGAAAGCGTCCAGCCTGTCCCCAGGGGTCGCATACAGGTCCGGGATGAGGTCCATCTTTGCAGGACTTCTCTGTCTCTGCCCAGCCCCGTAAGAGGTACCTTCCAAGGCTTTTCCAAAAGCTAAACAATTGCTGATGGACAAGGAAGCAAAACGAGAGGCGGAGATTTACTTTCCTCTGCTTGCGGTGCAGAGAGGTCTGGACCACTTCTGATGACAGGTCGCTGGCTCCTCCCTCCGGAGTAACGTAAACTGCAGTCAGCGTTCTGGCCGGAATTGAAAGTGAAACTGGAAACTGAAACTGCAAACTGAAATTTCGGTAACGCAGACTTTTCTTTGCACGGCTGTAAGGAACAAAGGGTTCAGGGGTAGAGCCAAGTCTCCCCAAGGAATCTCCCTCTGGAAATTCCTAGTCTCCTAGAGCGCACCACCGCCTCCACCGTCTTTGGGAGCTAACTGGTTGGGGTGAGGGACAGCGTGATTGTTCTTAATTAAGGGGTCCTGAGGCAAGATATTCTCACCCATTGTTCCTAACGTTTTAGGTAAAGAGTTCTCTGATCTCATAAAACTAGAGAAGGAAGGAGTCTTTTAAAAAGCCGTGTGTGGGGAGTGTTAGGTAAAAATTTTGAGATTAAGAGGTCTGTGAAATAAAGGGTTTTGGGGACTAGCTAGTAGTAAAAGAACAGTCCTGGGACAGATTCCCTAAGCTACCAGCAGCTTGACCAGATAGCACTTGAAAAAACATTCATTGGACGTAAAATGGACCCGAAATTTTGGAGAGAAGAAACAGAAGTCATTTACATGGATCAGAGGCAGAGCGGAAGTGGGCAAAGCCCTGGGGTAGGAAGTGAATCCATAAAGGCAAGTTTTTGCTGCTTCTTGCTTGCTTTGGTTGAGAAACAGTCAGGTGGCCTTGATGAAGATCTTGACAGGCATGCAGGAAAGGGAGGTGGAGCCAGTTTGTTTCTGTTTCCCTTTTCTTCAATGCTTTGGCTTAAAATTGTCAGCTAAAATAAATTTCTGTTTTCTCTTTCCTCCCTCCATTCTCCGGCCTATCTTTTTAGGACATTTTAGAATTCATCTGTCATCAGGGGGCTATTTTCTGAAGGTCTTCATTTTGAAGAACAAAGGTGTTTCGAGGAAGACACATGGCCCTTAAAGTATTTCAATTAATGTAAATTTTAGAAATTTAAAACAGTGACTCTATGCACCAGAAAAATAAGGGAAGTGGAAGTGAACTTAGGTTTAATAATTATTCCTGGGACGATGACCTTATATTTACATACAATACAATACACACATGGCATTGTACACAAGTATCTTAACAGTCATTTAAAGAAGGAACCCTGTATTGATATTGAGGAAGTCATAAATAAACACAGGATGCATGTAAAGATGAACTGATGGCACATGAATATGTCATCGACATTTTCAGAATGTCAAATCCAAAAACCTCTGCTGGAAGAGAAGATGCTGGGCCCTGGAAAACTGGCTTGGGAAACTTGCCTGGAGATGAGAAAGATACTGCTGTGGGAGATGCCTGTGAAGGATTTGAGGAAAAAGGAAGTTTTTGAATGATGAAAGTGGAAAAGAGAAATACTTACATACCAGTCATATAACATTTATAACTGTATCACTACAGCTAAAGAAGTAAATATCGTGCCTATTTAGTTTCCCTAAAGTTTATATATACAGGAAAATTGCAACACAGATGTATTTTCTCACTGGGAAGTATTTGTTATTAGTCCACTGGGAAATTTACTTAGATCTGTATCTTTAATGCATGGCATATGGATATATATCAGTTTCCCTTTTCTTTTTTCCTCTCTTTTGTGATAGTTTTCCTTCTTTTGCTACATAGTGTTCGACATCAACTGAAAATACACCATTTCTAGTTCCTAGGGTCCTGGCATGGAGTAGGCAGAGGTGGTCTAGTTAACTCTTATATAAAGAAGTTGGACGAGACTGGAGGGGTTAGTGTGCTATGTGACATTGTGGTAATGATTTTAAGTCCAATAACTGGATCATGTTGAGCATACAGTATGCCCAACTCTTCATGGATGAGCTCCTATAATTCCCACAGGACCCACTGATGTAAGTTCCCACTGCTTCACATATAGAGAAATCTGGTTTCAGTTGATATGACCTACCCGTGCTCATGCAGCACAGATGTGGATGAGTTTTGATTTGCGTTCACATTCTCTGATTCCAGATGGCAGAAGGTCAGCTGCTATGCTGTTCTGCTGCCTATGGCAACTTCTATTTATTGAGATTTGCTGGGTACTGAGTGAGGTTTGGAGAACACAGATTTAAGATCCACTTCAGAGAGATTCATGTGGCCCCAAAGTCTCGTCCAGCGCTTGGCATATAGTGGGTTCTTATTGTTGCCTGAATCAATGAATGGACTGTACAAGATAGATTACAGAAGAATGAATACTTTGATATTCTGATGACTTTTCAGTCCAAGAAAGGAACAGATGATGGAGGACGGAGGATTTCTTGGTGATTTCCCACTTTTCCCATCACAGTATCCATTGAAAGTCTGCATCTCTGGATAAAATGAACTTCTCTGGATGGTTGTTTAGGATGACCTTTTCAGAGTACTTTATGGAAACTCCTGTAGTGAGCCCCAGTCTCCTGCCAAGTATTATGGTGCACAGTGGGAAGAAAGAAAGAGCAAGAGACGAGATGGCAGTACAGCGGGAATCCAAGATGACCAGTTGATCATGAGGAACAAAAGGCCACAAGACAGCCAGAACCCCAGCATTTATAGATTGAGGAAGGAATTATTAGAGGGTAGTGGTGATCTTAAACTAATAAGGATCTTGCCTTGAAGCATCTTTAGTCTTAGTAGTCTTAGTGTTAGTGTTGGCCTTAGCTTTTGCCTTAGTTTCAGTCTTAGTCTTAGTCTTAATAGGTGAGATAGGATGGCACTCTCCTAATGGGATAAGGGAACTCTCAAAGGGTGATACCAAAATTCCCAAACCTCTATTCATGCCTTAGGGAAATATGTAATTCTGTAATTCTGGCCATTGTGAATTTGTTTTCCCCAGCAGTACTTGGTTCTCTATTTACTTCAGTGTTTCTTAACTTGTTTGGAATCTTGTACACTCTAGAGAATATGATAAATGCTATGGGCCATCTCCACCTCCAAGCAAAACATGTTTATGTCTATATTTTACACATAACTTTTGAGGTTTTCTGGACCCCAAATTAAGAATTTGTGATGTAGAAAGTGCTTGAGGACCAGAGGACATCCTACACGAATCATATCTCAAATGTGGAATTTAGATGTTGAATCAACATGTTTTAAAAAATTTCCACTATGTGACATGCTGAGTTATAAGGATATTGCAGTAAACAACTATGGAATTCAGATTAATCAGGAAGAATTTCTTGGGAGCTGACCTAACTAATGGCTTTCCAACTCTCTGGTGACATTTGGGACTGATCGAGGTGGCTTCCACTTCTTAGTGTCTGAAACTTTCTTCCTCTTAGGTCTTATTTTAGACCAATGTGTTAGTCAACTTTCCATTACTATAGTAAAATACCTGAGCCATTTAACTTAGAAAAGGTCTATTTGATTCATGGTTTTGGAGGTTGTGGTCCAAGATTTAGTGGCACTGTCACTAGGAAGGTGGTTCCTTGGCATTGTGAGATCTGGCACCATGAAGAACCAGCCACACTCTGAGACCCTGGTTCTTTGCTGCCTTAATGAAAGATTTCAGACAAGGCACACAGATCATCCTATGGAATATGGGTATAATTTATTGCAAAATAATAGATTTTCAGAGAGAGAGAGAGAGAGAGAGAGACAGACAGACAGACAGACAGACAGAGAGACAAAGATAGAGACAGAGAATAAAGATGGCAGTTGCACTGAATGAGGTCTTAGATTACATTTGTGTGATTAGTTGGGTCTTTCAAGAAATAGCCTTCCTTCTTTCAAAGTCACTGGTTTTCAAGAAAAATGGGATGTGTTGACTTACTTTAGAGGGAAGAAGTTCCTTATGTATTAGCAGAGTTATCAATTTCTTTTTGAAGTTCTATTAGTTTTTGCCTCATATATTTTGATGCTTTATTGTTAGGTGCATCTATGTTAGAGTTTGTTATGCCCTCTTGGAGGGCACAGTGTTATGTAATGCTTCTAGTTATCTCTGATAATTTTCCTTTTTCTAGACTTTGCTTTGTCTGAAACTAGTGTAGCTACTCCAATTTTCTTTTGAATTTTCTTAGCATGGTTTATCTTTCTCCATCCTTTGCACTTAACACGTGTCCTACATTTAAGTAGGTGTCTTTTTTGGAATCCATTATTTTAGTTTGTGTATTTGTCAGCTTTTCATCACTGTGACAGAATATTTGACTCTTGTAATCCCAAATATTAAGTATTGTAATCCAAGTATTATAATCCCCTTTTCAGTCTTCCTTACAATCCAAAAAGTTATGTTTATAATACAATTGAGTCATTATTGGAATCCCAGCAAGTTAATTCTAATCTATCACCTCCAATGCAACTCATGGTGAGAGTAAAGACATGAAGACATATTCAAAGTTAAGGCAGCCAAGGGGTTCTAAGCCTGATCCTACTGATAATATGTGGACAAAGGCCCTGATCGAAGGTATCTCCCAGAATTTATTATCTTTTGAAGAAGAGGGTGGCTCGAGGATGGTGGGAGCTATGTGAATAACTTGAGCTGGCTGGCCAGGTAGGGAGAAAATCATCTTTGCAGCATGTAGGGAGAGTGACATGCAGAAGGATCAATCTGCACAATTCGGTTAAGGTAGCATTTGAATTGTTTTAGGAGGTTGTTGCTTCAGTTTCTGATATGCAAACTTTTGTGCCCTGGGGAGTCATAGCCTCTTGCTCTGAGGCTTGTACCCAGCTGACATTCCTGGACATGAGTGGCTCTTCTATCCTGCTGTGCTCAGATCTTTCACAGACAGCACTATGCAAGGAAACAGGAGACTGCGATGCCTTTAGAGATTATGCGGGGAACCACATAGATGACTCTCCTTGAAAAGAAGAGCAAGTATCTCCATTTTGGATAAACTTGGCCCTGTCTCCATGTGTTGACTTGTACAGAGCTGGCTAGGCTATTTCTTTGTCCCTTCACTTGGCTTTAAGCAATGTAAATTGGGCTAGCTGAGGAGCTGATGTGTAATTTCTGAGACCAAGTGACAGGTCAGTGTTACCCCACCCATTGACTCTCAAAATACATGATTGAGCTGTGTGGGATAGAGAGCTATGCTCCACGCTGTCAGCTGGGACTGAGCTTCGAGAAAGAGGCTATGACTTCCCAGGGCAGAAAGGACTGTACATCAGAACTGAAACACCAACTCTAAATTATTAGTCACTATCTCAGTTGTTACTCGGATTGCTCTCTCTACATTTATTGCCCTCTGCATATCTCGCAGAGGTGATCTCAGACCTCCTACCTAGCTCAGCTCATGGTAGTCATGGAAGTTACGTATTTCCCGCCACTCTCACTGTCATTCATCTTCAAGCCGCTCCTCTCATGAGAATTAATAAAACCCAGGTTGGGCTCTGGGTCATGGTCTTTGTTCCAGTGAACCACCATCTTGCTTGGACTTAGGATCCCTTGGCTTCCCATAGTGTCTTTCTTCTCACCTTGGAAGGGGTAAATTGGAATTAATTCACTAGTATTCTTTAGGAATTCACATCTCCTTGGGATTACAAATATAAACCTGCCTGGACCGTGACGAGGACAGGAAAGGATTCTTTATAGATTATATACCATGACATCAGCTAGCCTTGTTTGCAATGGTTAGGTCCAACTGAAGAGAAAAGGAAATACCATAGCGAGCTGTGTATAAGCCTTGATTTAACCAGTGTTGTGGCAATTGTTCTGCATTCAAGGGTTATTGTTCAAATTGTTCCTACACTTGACATAAACTACTTAAGACAGGAAAGACTGGTTTTGGCTCATAGTTTTAAAGATTTCAATTCATATTCATCTGGTTTCATTGTTTTTGGCCTGATACTTCAGGGTGGAAGGGAGCAGTGGCACAAAGCTGCTCATCTCATGGCTGGCAAGAAGTAGAGAGAGCATGGGCTGGCAGGCTTCCTTATTCTTTCCTTTTTGTTTCATCTGGTTTCCCATCCAATTGGTGGAGCTGCCCACATTCAGGGTAAGTATCCCCGTCAGTTTTCTGTTCCACATGCCAATCATTTCACAAAACTCTTACAGATACACCCAGAAGTATGTTGTACTAATTTTCAGGGTTTATTTATTTATTTAATTTATTTTTTTATTTAGAGGAAAAAAAGCAAAACAGAAAAAAGATAGAAATAATACAGAATTTAAAAAAATAGCAGTAAGAAATGACTAGTCAAAAAAATAACAGTAAGAAATCTCTAGTTGATAAATTTTATATTGCTATCTTAGAAGTAGTTGTTCAAGTTACAAAATCAAAGCATAAAAAATGGATAATCAAGAAATGACAATATGAACTATTCTGTTTGATGAACTAACAAAAACTTAGTAGTTTGGTTATCTATCTTGCATACTTATACATACAGTTATATTCTAATTTTTCTGTTTCTTAATCCATCAAGTTGGCAATCAAACATAACCATCACATCTGTCTTTTATTTATTTATTTTTGGTCATTGTTCTTACTGTACAGGGAGATTGAGCCCAGAGATATGTTACAACAGAACTATCTCTTTGTATTTACCTAAAAATCCCCAGCCATTTTATTTATTTACAGAAAGGTTCTCATTAAGTTATCTAGGTGGACCTCAAATTTGAAAGCCTCTGTCTTGGCCTCCCAAGCAGCTGGGATTACAGGCAGAGTAATGTCTTTTAAAGATCATATTTAGACCATTACATTTAAAGTGATTATTGATATGGTTGGATTAATTTCTACAATATTTATAATATTTTTTTGGTACCAGGATTGAATTCACTAGCTGTAATATTTTGTTGCCTTTATTTTGTTTATTCATCTTATATTCTCCTTTTTTTGTCTCTGTCTCATTTTAAGGAATTTTATTTTCTGTATATTTTTAGCATAACATTTGTGCTTTTATACATCAAAAAGTTTTTAGTAGTTTTTATAGTGTTTCAGTATACATTTACAATTAGCCCAGATTTAGTTTCAAATAATATTAATGTGTTGTTATAGTATTATAGCTGGTGTAGGTATTTGTAGTTTCCCTATCTCATTCCCTTTAAAACTACTGTCTTAGATGTCATTTATCCAATTGGTTATAATAACAAAATTCATTTTTACTGCACTGTAGTTTTGAACAAAATTATATCTTTTATTTCAGTTAATAATAAGAAAAATCATTTCTGGGAAGATGGCAGGTTGGCAAAGAGCAAATCTCTCTGAGATTTCCTGTCTAGACACTGGAATATAGCAAGATGAGGAAGACAATAAGGAGGAAAGTGGGTCCCCAGGACCCAGCAAGGATCTGAAATGACAGTTAAAGTCCATGGAGAGAGCAAAGAGAGAGATCTCAATGCAGAAAAAGGAAATGGAAAGTGGTGTTTTCTCCCCAAGCCCTGACTTGCTGTCCGTGGGGGGTGGGGGGGAAGGCTTGAACATGCAGATGCATAGTAACTACTGGCAACTTCAGAGGTCTCCATGGAGAAATATGCCAGTGGAATGGAGTAGTGGATGCAGCAGACTGCAGTGGTTGGTGAATTATTTGGTTTCAAATGCTCCCAGGAGGGAGTGATTGCCTGGTAGCCATGTTGGAGAGGTTCTGAGTTTGGAACTTAGAGCAGCTGTTGGTTGGCTCCATCTAGCAGCTCCTGGTGTCTGGGTGAGGCTTCTGAGTTTAAGTTGGCTGGAGTTCAAGGAGCCTAGTTCATTCTTGTGGGAGGCACATAGACTGTTGCAGACTGAACAAATTAGTTCTATCCTCATGGCCAGAAACCAGCCTGAACTTCAGTAGAACTAAAGGTACAGCTGGGATTATCCACTATTTTGCCATAAATCTATGCTTGGTTTAGTATGATTAATCAACAGAGCCTGGGCCCTGTCTTCCCATTTGGTCTACTAGAGACAGTAGAGATATACCCTGAAGTGTACATCTTTTTTCTTAGGTTTTATTTTTTTGGTCTTTTTGAGACAAGATTTCACTATGCAGTTCAGACTGGCCTTGAGCTCACTTTGTAGCCCAGGCTGGTCTCAAACTTGCAACAATCCTCCTGCCTCAGCCTCCTGAGTTCTGGGATTACAGGCATGAGCCACCATGCCTGGCCTGGTTGTTTGTGTTTTTATGAGTGTGAACATTGTTTCTAGTTCTTGTGATTGTATTCTTGCTTTTATTTTTCCTTATTTCTTTCTCTCTTGTCTTCTTCGGTTTCCTCCTGTTTCCCAAAATGTAAGGCTGGGTGTGGTAGCATATGCTTGTAATCCCAGACTTGGGAGGCAGGAGGGTTTCTATGAGTTTGAGGCCAGCCTGTGCTACATAGTGAGTTCAAGGTTGGTTTGAACTACATGGAAAGACCCTGTCTCAAACAATAGCAACATCAGCAACACAAACAAACACAGGAACAAAGAAACACACACACACTAAAAACAAAAAATAAAACCCGGTTTACCGAAGTTCATATATTCTTCCTCAGTCCTCTAGACTCACTTTTAATCTTTTCCTCCTCTTCTATTTCTCTATGCCCCCCAAACTCTGTTAAATTTTCTCTCCTGAAGGTAAAATCACCAATTATAGGCATATTTACTATGTACAATTTTTTGTTGTGTTTTAGATTTTATTATATAACCACAAATCTAGTTCATGTGATTAAATGTGACAAATTAATAGTTACCATAGTTTGTTATTTTCTAGGCTGTTTGATGTCATTGTTGATTATACTACTTTAGTCAAGGTGACTTAATTGTTTTAACCAGTTGTTCTTCCTGGTATGCCCAAACTGTGACTGCCTGGAGGTCAAAAACAATACTATAGGCCAGTGCCAAGAACCAGGGGCTAGGCCAAATAGGCAGCAACTTGTCTTCCCCAGTAAATTGAAGATGTAAGTTCATGCAACAGACTCAAAACCCAAAATTCAGCTACATCTGGAAGACATCTCTAAGAAGTGGTCATTAGGATAAGTCAAGATGGCCGATCAGTGAGCAACAAAATACAAAGCCTTCCGGGAGAAACAACTTATATGCCAGAATAAAACATCCTGGAGAGATCCAGACAGAGGGAGATGGATCCTCTTGACATAGGAATAAATTAAAATGTAAAAAAGTTCATCAAACTTGTCAGGACTACAACTGGAACAGCTAAAAATTATGGGACACAGCATTTTCGCTGCTACCTGCCAAGTTTGTGTGGGCCTGAATTTGCGCCAGCTTGAATCTGTGCTGACTGGCAGAGCCGCCCAAACTTGTTCCCACCACCACTCACAGGAGCCACAACAGTGCTGAAGTTGGGGGTTGGTGAGCTCAATGGAGAGTGGAACTGGCATAGGGACCTTCATTAATCCATGGTCAGTGCTGGGAATGAGACCCCCCCACCACAGGAAGGGTGCAACCAAATGGGCAACATGTTGGAATCAGGCAGGAGAAGCCTGAACTGGGAGTGACAGTGACTTCAGTTGGTTGCTCCCTCCCCAGGGCAGATTCATGGGATTTGCTTGGACTGGGCCGCGCCCCTGGCTGGGACCCAGTGAGCCATCCCAAATCAATTCCCTAATCTGGTGAAGGCCCCTGAAGTTTGGCTGGCCTGGTGGGAGGGGCAGGCAGGAGAGGGTGGAGGTCCCTTGCCAGCATGCTTCAGAGCAACTGTGGCCAACAGGGGAGGGGGCTGGGACCTGCACTGTACACCTGTGTGGAGGAAGCTGGGATCATGACAGGAGAGAGAAGCAAGAGGAGGTAAGAGGAGGCCCCCAGCCCAGAACCCTGAGATCACTGATCCAGGAGAGGGAAAAACAAGGGAGACTAAGGGCGGCAAACACACAACATCAGACATGGCTTCAATGGACATTAAGAGGTATCTTCAGGACCTTGTCGATGAGCTCAAAACTGAAATATTAAATCAGGTAAAGCAAGATATGAGTAGAGTAATAAAAGAAATGCTCTCAGGAAGCATCTCTCAGGAAGATACAGACAGAAGAAGGGAGGAACACAAAAAAAGGAGACAAATATTCAATAAAGAATATAAAGAAAATATAGAATACATGAAGCAGATTCAAAGAGACTACCAGGAAATGAAAAACTCCATTGAAAGCTGGCAAAACTCCTTAAAAGAAACTAAGGATAGACTATCAAAACTTGAAGACAAGTTTGCAATGTGTGATCATGAAAGGAAAGATCTCTTAAAAATAACAAGGAAATGGGTATTAGCAATACAAAGGCTAGAAGACAACAAGAGAATCTACAATTTAAGAATAAGAAATGTGAACAAAGAAGCAGGAATACAAACAGGTGAATTACAAAGGCTATTCATGGAAATAATTAAGGAGAACTTCCCAAGCATGGGAAAAGAAAATGACATTTGGTTGTGTGAGGCATACAGAGCTCCAGCCACCTACAACCAGAACAGAGCTACACCCAGACCTATAATAATCAAGATACCAGAAAGTCAATATAAAAACAGAATATTAAAAGCCATCAGAGAAAAGAAACAGATTACCTATAAAGGTAAGCCCATCAGGATCACAGCTGACTTCTCAACACAGACCATCAGATCAAGAAGAGCTTGGAGCAAAGTATTCCAAACTCTGAAAGAAAATAACCTCCAGCCCAGATTGATGTACCCTGCAAAACTGTCACTAGAAATTAATGGAGAAATAAGATGCTTCCATGACAAAGAGGAACTGGGCAAGTTTGTGACCACCAATCAAACCCTACAGAGAATACTGAAGGACATTCTAGAGAGAGAGAAAAAAAAATACCAGGATTTTAGGAACAGTGGCAGAAAGTCCTCAATGAGTGGGGCAGGCAGTAGAATGAAGGAGAAAACTAGACAAACAAAGGCAGAAAAATAGCATAGCAGAAATGAGGCAGAGAAGGATGGCTAAAATCTTTAACATAGATGGCCTTGGTATACTATATTGTTAATAGTGTACCAGGATTTAAAATCCACATTACTCACCCTACTCTGCTTAGATGTATTATATTCTGTTCCAGTCAGTCTACCTGTACTAGATTTGAGGGCACAGACAGTAATCCCAAAAATAACAGGATATAGTATGGTAATCACTCTTAATTTCCTATTAACTTAATCTAAATCTCTGTAAAACCTACACTGTTTTACCATGACTGATCGTAATCCAATCTGGTTTGTTAGATCGCTGTTTTGTATTGATAGATTTTATTCAAAGCTGTTATGATTGATAGTATCAAGTTTGAGAGTATAGGCAACTGCACTGAAGATGACAAGATTCACTAGAATATCCACTCTGGTTTGATTATTACCTGCTTTTGAAGTTTTATACTGTCTACAATGTTTTATTTTTACTAATATTGTTATGTACTGCTATATTCAATTATGCATGATGATATAGACAATTCTATTGAAGATAATAAGAAACAACACAGTAATCATTGCAGATCACCTTGTACTGTGGTTTTATACAACTTTTTGGTTTCATGTTTTTATAGGAATTTGTTTTGTTTGGTCTTGCTATGTTTTGTTTTTCCCTCTAGTACAGAAAGGATAGAAATAAATGTAGAGCCTCATGCATATGTAGCTGTTTATACTCTCACTGTTTGAATATCTACTTTGTATGCTTTAATTTTTTAACTTGAACAACTATTTCTAAGAGGACAATATGTAATTTATCAACTAGTGATTTCTTATTATCTTTTTTTAAATTCTGTATTATCTCTACCTTTTACATGCTTTTGCTTCTCTTTAAATACAAAAAAAGAAGTGGTCATTTCTGAAGGTTTCTTAATACTAACAATAAAGCTACTTGCCATACACAATTTATAAACATCAACCCAGGAATTAAACTAAAAACACAAAAAATGGAAAATGAGAAGACATGGTAGCAAGATGCAACCCCAGACTTCCATCTCACTGAAGACTGGCAATAAGGTGGGAAAATTTGAAAACCACCCATCTGGAGTCTAAAATGGTAACAGCAGAAGGAACAAAGCAGATGCATGAGGCTGTAGAAGTAATAAAATCAGAAATAATTTCTCAGGTAACTATAAGATGTTGACTATACTGAAGGACATGTTTAGTGACTCAAGAGCAGATACAGATTTAATAAAATAGAAGAATTTAGGAAAGTGATGGAAACCATGCATGCCCAACATAGGAAAGAAATGAAATCCATGAAAGAGATTCAAACAGATATCCAGGAGATTAAAAATTCCATTGAAAGTATATGTAGCAGAATGAGTCAATGTGAGAACAGAATTCAGATATAGAAGCCTTGATTGTGGTTAGTGATTATGAAAAGAGAGATTGATTTAAAATAGCAAGGGACCATAAAAATCAATCCAATAGCTGCTAGATGATGCAAAGAAGAATAACATAAGATGGATCAGAGAAAATGAAAAAGCAGTAGAAGGTGCAAATGATATAAAAAACCTGTTCAACGAAGTAATGGCAGAAATCTTCCCAAGCATGGAAAAAGAATTTGATATACAAAAGAGTGAAGCATTTTGAAAGAACTCCAAATAACTATGGTTAAAAATATCTACTCTAAGGCATGTAATAGTCAAGATTCCAGAAATTCAACATAAGAACAGAATATTAAAAGCTGCTAGAGAAAGGAAACAAATCACATATAAAGGAAGGGCCATCGTAATCAGAGCAGATTTCTCATCATGAATGCTTATGTCAAGGAGGGTTAAGCCCTAAAACAACCTTCAACCCAGATTGAGGTACCTCATAAAACTATCTTTCAAAATTGATGGAGAAATAAGATACTTCTATGACACAGAACATCTGAAGAAATCCATGACCACTGAACCAGCATCCCAAAATGTTCTAAATAACATTCTAGAGTACAGTAATAAGGACTACAACTCCATGAATACCAACAGTGAATTCATTAGGCAAGACTAAGAATTTAACACAGGGGAGAAAATGCAACCAACAACAGGAAAATAAAATGACAAGGATATTACAATATATATCAGTTATAACAATGTAAATGGTCTCAATTCACCAATCAAAAGAAATGGAATGGCAGAATGGGTCAAGAAGCAAGATCCAACAATATGCTGCATACAATAAACATATTTAATTCACAGACAAATTTCATATGTGGGAAGTCAAAGATGGAAAACAATACCACATGTGACAGGAACCAGGGAAAAAAAATCTGCTATTCTATTTGTAGACAAAATGGATTTCAAACCAAGACTGACTAAGAGAAAGAATGTCACTATATCTTTGTAAAGAAAACAACCCAAGAAAAAGTGATAATAATCATATATATATATATATATATATATATATATATATATGCACCAGATATGAGTGCACCCATTTATGTAAAACAATATAAATGGACATGAAAAACAAAAACAAAATAAGCACTGGTATAACTATAATGGGGGACCTCAATACTTCACTGTCACAAATAACAGATCAACTAGACAAAAAAATAAAAAAGAAATATCAGACCTGAATGACACTTTTGAATAAATGGACTTAGGATGTTCCATGCCACAATATCAGAATACACATTATTCTCAGTTGCATATGGGAATTCTCCAAAATAGACCACATACTAGTTCATAGAATATGCTTAAGTAAATGCAAAGGAATTGAAATTATCCCATGCATATTATCAGATCATAGTGCAATGAAATTGGAAATCAATGGCAAAAGAAACTACAAAAACTTCAGGAACACATTGAAATTAAATAACACCCTTTTGAACAACCAGTGGGTCAGAGGTAAATTAAATAAGAAATTAGACAGTTTCTACAATTAAATGATAATGCCAGTATAACACCAGAAGTTATGAGATATAATGAAAGCAGTTCTTTGAGGGAAATTTATAGTGATGAATTTCCATATCAGAAAAGCAGAACAAGCTCAAATAAACAGCCTGTTGTTGAACCTCAAGCTTCTAGAAGAAGAAGAGCAAGTTAAAGCCAAAGCACATATGAAGGAGGAAATTATATTTATTTTTTTTTAAATTTTATTTAAAGAGAAAAGAAAGCAAAACAGAAAAAATGGTAGAAACAATACAGAATTAAAAAAAACCAGTAAGAAATCACTAGTTGATAAATTACATATTGTCTTCTTAAATATAGTTGTTCAAATTACAAAATTAAAGCATAGAAAGTGAACATTCAAACAGTGAGGCTGCAAACAGTTCTGTTCCATGGTCCAATAAAAACTTAGCAACATAGTTATCAATCCTATGCACTTAAATATACATGCAGTTATATCCTTTAGAATACTTTTCCTCCTTTTACTTTTTAAGTCCATTATCTGTTTAGTTATAGCATGTTTCAGCTTGCTCAGTACCTTATGATCTATTTTGTTGTTATTTACATTTTTATTATTTATTCTATTTTAAAAACTTATTTTATTTTATTTTGAAGGTAGTAAAATACTACCTTCAACAAGATGGAACAAAGCCAATTGAGACAGTGTAGTGAAATTGGTACAGAACTTCATAGCAGGTTACTGGGATAACAGCAGTAGGTACAATGGTATATCTCGTTTTCTTCACAATAGTTGTTCCTTCAATCGGGTACAGCAAAATTGAAGGAAATACCAAACTTATAAAAACAGAATACTGAATAGAGCAAAATAGTGATTTAAAAAAAAAAAAAAAATATATATATATATATACAAGCCGCTGCCGCGCCAGGGCGAGAACTATTGGCGTTTCCTGAGTTCTGCATCATGTTGGAACTTGGGGCGCTGGGAGAACAGGCAGCCTGCTCGCTGCCCTGGTAAGTGGCTGGGGACCTGCCAGTGCTCAGGCTAAGAATCAGACATGCATCCATCCCCTGCTCCCCATTAGCAAGTGGGAGCCGGAGGTCTGAGTATCTCTTGGGAGGATGAATGTATGCAGTATGGCAAGTAAGGGGGATTTCCTTCTACCATCTTTTTGAAGGCAAATATTTTTATCAATGTTTTGCTCAGTTCTGATTAATAGCACTGCTCTATTCAATATTCTGCTTTTATAAGTTTGATGTTTCCTTCCATTTTGCCCTATCTGATAGAAAGAACAGCTAATGTGAACAGAACAGGATGTACTGTTGTGCCTATTGCTGTTGTCCTGATGACCTGCTGTGAGGTTCTGTGCCAGTTTCACTGCACTGCCTCTCATGGATTTGTTCTGTCTTGTTCTGCTGTATTTTGCTATCTTCAAAAAAAAAAAAAAAGTAGATAACAAAGTAACAAAATGCCTCCAAAAAACTCCCAACTCCACCAAAGTTGATCCATGGGGCATGGATGAGGAGAAACTCAAAAACAAAGCAACAGAATAATATAAGGTGATTAAAAAGTAAATAGCAACAACAAAACAAGTCAGTAAGGTACTGAGCAACCTGAAACAGGATATAACAGATAACGGACTTGTAAAAGGAGGAAAAGAAAGTGCTCTAAAGAATATAACTGCATTTATGTTTAAGTGTGTGGGATTGATAACCATGTTGCTAAGTTTTTATTGGCTCACTGAACAGAACTGTTTGCAGCTTCACTGTTTGAATGTCCACTTTGTATGCTTTAATTTTGTAACTTGAACAACTATGTCTGAGAAGACAATATGTAATTTATCTACTAGTGATTTCTTACTGTTTTTTTCTGAAATTCTGTATTGTTTCTACCCTTTTTTCTGTTTTGCTTTTTTTCTCATTAAATAAAATAAAATAAAATAAAATAAAAAGAAATCACCTAATAACAAATGCTAGTGGGGCTGTGGGGAAAATGAACCCTTCTTCACTGTTAGTGGGAGTGTGGACTGGCACAGCCACTGTGGAAATTGGTGTGAAGTTCCCTCAAAAAAAACCCAAAACAAAACAAAAACAAAAAAACCTAAAACTAGAGGTTCTATTTGGCCCAGCTATTCCTCTTTTTGGTATCTTCCTGAAGAATTAAAAGCATCATACCAGAGCAATGCATGTGCACCCATGTTTGTAGCGGCACAGTTTATAATAGTTAAATCTCGGAAATAGCCCAAATGCCCATCAATTGATGAATGGATGAGGAAGATGTGGTTTAAAAAATATATAATGGAGTATTACACTGCCATAAAGAAGGATAAGCTTGAGTCATTTTTAGCTAAATGGGTGGACCTTGAGACCATACCCTTAAGTGAAATAAACTTTAAATACTGCATTATTTTTCTGGTGTGAGATACCAAAAGTGCAAATAAGGACCCAAATATGTAACAGATATTGGGAAATTGGAAGAAAGTGTTCAAATAGGAAGGGAAACCAGGGAGTAGAGAGGGGGAAAGGGTAAAAAAAAGAGTGGAAAAAAGGGAAGAGAGCTTTTGTAAATAAGAAGTAGAGTTAATGTTAGGGAAATGAACAGGACAAAGAAGAAGCAAGACATATGTACACATAAAAATTCCCTTTATGTATGAATGTTATCTTTATGTATGTTTAAAATGTGCCAATAAAATTTAAAAAAGAATAAGAAAAATCAAATATAAAATATATGCTGCTTTATCTTCTTTTATTCTTTATTTTCTTTTATTCTTTTATAAAGGAGAGACTAAACTCTAGGTATATTTAAGCTTCTGAGGTATATTATTATTTTTGTCTCGAAGATTTTCTTTAAATATATTTGTTTGATTCATGGACTATGGGGGAGGAGAAAAGGAGTCAACAAGAAGCTAAGGCCTCCTGTGAGTCAGCACCATGCATGGGCTGACTGGAGGAGAGCCAGATGCCCATCCCTTCCAGCGTACGGGCAGGAAGACAAGAGGAGCCAACATGCCCCGCACTCCTTTAGTGACCAGATGATCTGGAGAAACACAGGCTACAATGATAGCTATTGAGGTACAACACAACTTAATGCTTGCAGTGTTTAGTGTTTCACTGACTTTGCAGGCCTGAAGCTGGTAGTCTGATCATCTGTTCAGAGGATAACAATATGCAGTGTAGCATGTATGGGGAATCTCCTGCTGAAGGTGGTGGCCATTGTTAATTCCCTACTACCTTGTTCCAAAATCCTATATCATTCTCATTGTTTTGTTTGGTTGGGTTTTATCCTGTTCTATCTTGTTTGATTTTGTTGTATCTGATGGCATGGACAGCTACTTTTAAGATAACAAGATATTTTATGGTAGCCATTTTGAATTTTCTATTATCTTGTTTTAAAGTC
This sequence comes from Hydrochoerus hydrochaeris, assembly GCA_004027455.1. Taxonomy (NCBI): domain Eukaryota; kingdom Metazoa; phylum Chordata; class Mammalia; order Rodentia; family Hydrochaeridae; genus Hydrochoerus; species Hydrochoerus hydrochaeris. The sequence continues at coordinate 32,456 of PVLA01002725.1, read as the reverse complement.
CTGTATTGCATTCATTGTTTTGTTTTTATTGGTTCTATTCTGTTGCAGTTTTGTTTGATTTTACTATGCCTGAAAGTATGGGCAGCTATTTTGAAGACAACAGAGGCATTATGGTAACCATTGTTGATTTCCTATTACCTTGTTTTGAAATCCTCTGTCACATTTTTTGTTTTGATTGGCTTTATTCTATTTTATTTTGCTTGGTTTTATTCTCTTTAAAATAAAATTAAAAAATTTTTTTGCAAGGAATGTCTGTGCATGACAAATTCTAACAACTTTGGTTTATCTGAAAATCTCTTTTCTTCTTTTTTATATTTGAAGTACACTTTCAGTGGATATGAAATTCTGGGCTGGTGTTTTTTTCCTTTCAAGGCATTAATTATTTCACTCCATTCTCCGTTTGTGTATTTGTCAATTTTCCACTGGCAGGACAAAATATTGCACGTACACAATTTAAAGCAGAAAAGGGTTATTACGGTTCAGGGTTTGGGAGGTTTCGGTCTGTGGTTGGTAGGTTGAAGGCAGAAATATCACGGTAGAAGGGCTTGGCAGAGGAAAGCTGCCCTCTTCATGGGGTCTAGGAATCAGAGAGCTGGGGAAAGGCCAGAGAGGAAGGAGTCAGGGACACGAATGCACCCCCCCCTTTTTTTTCTGGTACCGGGGATAGAACTCACAACTGTGTGCTTGCAAGGCAGGCACTTATGCCTCTGAGCTAAATCCCCAGCCTGAATGCACCCTTTTATGTTAGACACCTCATGACCTACTTCCTCCAACTGGGCCTCACCTACTAAGAGCACATTCAGGTATGAACGCATCAAGAGATTAATTCATCGATGAATTTAATGACCCCATGATGTACTTGCCTTCCAGAAATCCTACCTCTACACATGTACCCTTTTGGAGTACAGTTTGGCCCAGATGATACCATCTTGCCTTTATAGTTTCAAAAGAGCTCAGTTAGTTCCTCCAAGGTAATGTGCTTATTTTATTTTGAGGTTTTCTCTTCATCTGTGATTTTTCTCTAGTGTGAGCATGAGGTGGCAAGGTGTTGATTTCTTATTATTTATTCTGAGACATTTTCTGGAATACCCGGATCTGTATTTTCTGTGCCCTTTCAATACATTTGGAAAGTTCTCGGGGATTATTACCTGTATCTTCCTTCCTCCCTTCCTTCCTCTCTCTTTGCCCCTCCCTATTTTATAAGGAGGTTCCTCTGGGATCCCCATGGCAGCCAAGGACAGAGCTGAATTCTGCTTTCTTCTAAATTCATGTAATAGAAGGAAGAGGCAGGCCTGTGGACAGGCGGCTCAGGAAGGCAGCAGGAGTATGGAGAAAGGGAAAAAGAAAGAGCAGCCTGGTGTCCCATCCTGCCAAACATGGTTGCAATGAAGCTCCAGAGCACAGATAAGCAGAACCCTGAAGAGCTGAATGCAGAAGGATGCAGGCCCAGCTGCTGATGTGTGGCCCTCGCTGGGAATGAGGCCTTGGCTACACCTTGGCGTGATTCCGCTACTTCTCTGGCATCCCAAGCACTGGAGACTAGGGAGAGTAAGGGTAGTGTCCTTAGTTAGGTGCTGGCTGATAGAACAGAATAGGAGAGATGTACCTCTGTGGCCACAGGGATCACTCATGGAGGGTGGGGAGAAGGAATGGGATCCCCCCTTCCATTACCACACAAGGGCTTGGGCACAAGGTCATCCCAGTTATTGTGAGGAACCGCATATGACTCCCCTGCTGGGGACACCAGTGCATGCACCACCCTCCTGGTCTTTCTGGCATCCTGGGTTCAAGAGTTAAAAGCTTGTTTTCCAAGGTCATTGTATTGCAGTTACATTTCCTCCTCAACCACTAGATGCTGCTCTATACCAAGGAAGGCAGCTTGGAGGTGGTGTGGTAGAGACAGAGGAGTCTGGTAAATCATATCCACAGTCTAGACTGGAAGTGGCAGTGTTTACCAGGCTCTGACATCGTGGCAATGATGGTGACTCCAACAGTAGCTTGAACTTGTCCTGTTCTTAGCGTGTCCCAGACTCTTGTCACAGATTAGCTCTTGTAATCCTTCCAGGCCCTGTGATGTAAGTTCTCAACCCACACACAAAAAAACACAGTCTCAGAAAAGCGATTGTGATCAGCCTTGAATCGCACAGCGCATATTCAGACTAGTTGCGAGTTCACAGAGAATTTTCATCTAAATCCAAATGCAAGAGACAAAATATTATCCTATTACCCATTTTATTTATTTAGTTATTTTTGGTAATTTTGGGAATTGAGCCCAGGGTGCTTGGACTGAGCTATTTGTCCAGTTTGTTTGAAGCCAGTCCTGGTGGTACATACCTGTAATCCCAGCAGCACTCAGGAGGCTGAGGCAGGAGGAACACTGCGAGTTTGAGCTCAGCCTGGACTACATAGTGAGACTCTATCTATAATAAACAAAACAAACACAAAAATTTTCTTTGAGACAAGAGAAGTTACAAAGTTGCCCAGGCTAGGTTGGCACTTGCAGTCTTTCTACCTCAGCCTCCTAGAGTGCTGGGTTACAGGTGTGTGCCATCACACCTGGTTAGACGTTTCTGTTTATTAAGCTGTTCCTATATAGACTTTGTATAGTCTTTCAAAATAAGATTCATTTATATTGTAAAGTCTGTAGTTACTTATTACTCATTTTGACAGAAATTTACCATATTTACTTTTAGTAATAGGATAATCCAGTAACCCAAGAGTCTAATTTTTGGTTCCATTTGAAGTTTAGCTCCTTTTCTTAGTGACAGCATGTGGTATGATACAGTTTTTTTGGTCATAATTCTCTGTTTGGTGCTTTTATAGTTGTGCATGCTGCTGTACCAAGTGTATTCCAGTTGAGTAGGTTACCAGCAGAAATCTGTTTATTCTTACAAAATCAAATTTTCTTCTAGTTTAGCACTATGTCTTGTTTTTAGGAGAAGTAGCTCTTGTTCTTGAATATTTTAGGCCTGAAAATTAGGTGAAAGAGATACTGACAAGAAAACTTAATGATTTTTGTAATTAAGGAGAAAATACCATTACTACATCCATTATTTCATATAAGAAAGACCATTTTAACATCAAAAGAGTAGGGGGGATATAACCAGAAAAAATGATGTCCCTTCCAAGGCAGGGGACAGCTTTTATCTGTACATGAATATGTTTAATGTTCACTGCAGATAAATTCTGACACTAGTTTAAGGAACTGATTTATCTTTAATAGGAGGTGATAAAATATGGTGACGATCTAAAATAAAAATTATTATAATAAAAGAGATTGTCATTAGTCTTCCTCAAACCGCCACCCCCATAGCTTTGAAATCATGTATTCCCTCACTCTTGTCGCTTCCTGAAGCAGTTCTGGAAGTCCTTTTTTGTGAGTGTTTTTATGAGATGTGATTAAAAAAAAGTACTGTGAATACTGCTGCCACGTGCCATCTAATGGAAAGGCAGGCTTGTAAAACCATTACAGTGCGTCCTTGTCCACCTTGTTCACTAGATCTGGCGCTGTGTAAGTCCCGACTCTTTCTCAAAGTCAAAATGACCACATATAGTAAAAATTTTGAATTAACTTGTACACTGAGGCAATCATGACAGTGCAACTAAAAAGACTCAGTAAAGAGGACTTGCTGAACTGCTTCAGAAATGGCAAAATAAGTGCATTCAAAGAGAGGGAATATTTTGAGGCATATGAATAGTAATGTGTCTTTTATTGTAATACTTTTAAAACATATGTTATATGTTTTGATTATACCTTGTACTTTTTTTTTTCTCTACTGGGGTCTGAACCCAGGGCTTTTGTACTAAACTACATTCATAACCCTTTTAAAATATTTATTTGGGACAAGGTCTCACTAAGTTGCCCAAGCTAGGCTGGAACTTGTGTTTCTCTTGCCTCAGCCTCCTAGAGTGCTGTAATTATAGGCTAACCCCCACCAGAGCATACCTCACATTTTATAGCTGTATGACCTCAAGTAATCAACCTTACCTCTTTGTGCCCTATTGCTTCTTCTTGGATTGTTGCTAGGATGAGATGATTTGTAATGTAGGAGCAGATTAGAGGGACATAAAAAACCCAGGGCAAGGGTTGGGGGTTTAGCTCAGTGGCACAAGTGCCTGCCTGGCAAACACAAGGCTGTGAATTCAATCCCTGGTACCAAAAAACAAATACAAATAAACAACAACAACAACAACAAAAACAAGTTTAAAAAAACCCAGGGCAAAACATGGATGACTAAAATTGCAAAATCATTACATGCTTATCTGTGGATGATGACTGTAAGACCATCACATGCTTACTATGTACAATGTGCTAGAAAAAATGTACCCTACTGTGTATCCTTTATGGAAGTGTTACTCATGTTTAGTGTATGCTGATCTTGTCCTCTTCCCAAAAACAAAGGCAAAGACCCTGATTGGCCTAGCTCACACCAATCAATAAAGCAGCTTGCCCCTATAAGTATGGGCACATCTCATACTCACTGGGGTATCCTGAGTGGAATGACTTCTGTCTTGTAGCACCATTCTGCTACTAAGATAGTGTTATGGTTTGGGTCTAGATGCCCCAGCCTCATGTGGTCATAGACAGGGGTTTTTCAGAGGTGATTGAATCTAGAGAACATGATGCTGAGATTAAGGGTGTGTCTGATTACTAAATCAGCACACTGATTGGCTTGGCACTGCCCTAGTCCCTGTAGCCTAAATACAACGTAAGGGACAGAAAGAGCCTTGTTTTCTCCTTTGTTCTTGCTGTTTTCTGCATGGAATGAACAATTGCCCCACTGTCATGTAACATCTTTACTTGGAGCCAGCTGATTCTGGACTGAAACCTCTACAAATGTGAGCTAGATAAACCTTTTATCCTTTAACTTTGGGTGTTGGATACTTTGTCTCAGCAACGAGAAAAGTAACTAAGACAGAATTTGGTACCAGAGAAGTGGGGTCATTTCTGTGACTAAACCTAACCATGTGGTTCAGGAGTCTTTGGGACTGGATTGTAGGAAGACTTTGGAAAGGTTTGGAGATCCTGGCTGAAAAAGTAGAGCTAGAAGAGTTTAGGTTGTACTTGATGGGAGATTCTGGTCAGAGCTCAGAAGACCAGAATGCTGATAGAAATTCTGCTGGTACAGACCAGGTTCAGGAGGTTTCAGATGGGAAGAAGGACTGCATTGGTTGTTGGACTCCAGACAATGTGTGTTATACCTTGGCAGAATGTTTGTCTGTATTTTGCTCATGTCCAGAGACTTTGCCTGAGACTAAGATTAAGGATCATGGACTAATTAACCTGGCAGAAGAAATTTCAAGGCAGTCTAATATTGAGGCAGTGGCATGGCTACTGTTACAGGCTTTTAGCCAGATATATGTTGAGAATCAAGAGAAAAGAGTGCAGAAGAATGAGTTAAAATGTTTTGAGTTTGGCCAGAAAGGAGGCTCCAATAAAATTGTGGACTGCAAAGATAGAGCAGAGGAGATCTTGATTGCTGAGAAAGAACAGGAGAATAGAAAAGATGGCCTGAGGGCATCTCAAGAAGCAGCAGGACTCCGGTCTTTGCAGTCTCAAGGTTGCAAGAATGAAAGATTTTGCCTTGAAAAGACAGCCCCAGAGCATCATGTTCCGGAATGGCAGTGGCCTAGGGAAGTTGGTCCTCGGGATTTGGTTCACGGACAATGGACTCCTACAACCAAGAGAAAAGAAAGCCTAGGTACAGCTGACTGCAGATTTTGGCATCATCCATGTAGTGTTGGTTTTAGGTGCATGCAGAATGGAAGAGTTCTGAGGTCAGGAAAGCTTCCACCCAGAGTTCGGAAGAAGGCCTGGGAGACCAGGCAGTCTGAGAGAGCAGTGTGTAAAGCTGTGAGCATGAAGCCAAAAGTGTACTGGAGACCCCAGAAGTTTGGAGAAACCAGGAACATGGATCATCTGAGGAAAACTTCAAGGAATGAGCAAAGCCAGCCAAAGAAAGAAGCCATGGAAGCTACAACTACCAGCAGTGCCATAGGGGTGGAGCCACCCAAATTGTCACAGATTGTCAGCAATGCTGGAAATGGAAATGTGGGACTTAATATTTACTCTGCTGGATCTGGGGGTTGTGTGGTTCCCATTCCTTGTTATATTTGTAACTTTTGGAATGGAAATATCAATCTTGTGCCATTAAATGTTGGAAACGTTTAATTTTCTTATTTTCACAGAGACTTGCAGTTAAGAGTTTGCTGTAAGTCACACAGGAGACTTCACTTGGACTTTTCATCAATGTTAAACTGTTAGGACTTTGGCAACTCTTAGAGATGGATTAAATGTGTTCTGCATAAAGGGATTTGTATAGGGGCTTGGGGGTGAAATGTTATAGTTTGGGTCTAGATGTTCCTTCAAAGGCTCATGCAATCATAGGTGGGAGCTTTTCAGAGGTGGCTTAATCTAGTGTGTGATGCTGGGATTAAGGGTGTGCGTGATTACTAAATCAGTAGACAGATGGGTTTGGCACCACCCTAATCAGGTATCCTGGATACAACATGAGACAGAAAAGGGTTTTTCCCTTGTTGTTTTTGCTGTTTTCTGCATAAACATGTTGTCCCTCTGCCATGTGCCACTTGCCTTAGAGTCAGTCAATTCTGTATTGAAACCTCTACAACTGTGAGCTAGATAGACCTTTTCTCCTTTAACTTTGAGTATTGTGCATTTTGTCTTAGCAACAGGAAAGTAAACTAAGACAGATAGCTCTTCTGCCTTCTCTGTATTTGCCACACTTTAAATAAACTTTTGCTTGGCACTGTACCAGTCTTGGCTCCCTCATTTTCTAAGGGTCTCATTTCTCCATTCTTTGCAGGAGTGAGGGCCAGGACCCAAAGAGAGGTGGAGGGTAATTACCAGGGGCCCTTACCCTTCACAAAGACCCCCTCACTGGATGCAAATTAATAAGGGTGAGAATGTACCTAATACATGATCTTAACAATTTAAGTAGATCATTTCATTTAATCTTTATAGTTTAATGTGATGAGACTGATGGTACTATTACACCCATTTTCCAGATGAGGAAACAGAAGTACAGAGTATTGTAATCCAAACATTGAGCATTGTAATCCAAGTATTGTAATTCCTTTTCTAATTTTCCTCACAGTTCAGAAAGTTATATTTGTAATCCCATTGAAACTTTATTGGAATTCTGGCAAGTTAATTCCAATTTACCATCTCTAATGCAAGCCATGGTGGAAGTAAAGACACCAAGACATATTCAAAGTTAAGGAAAGCCAAGGGGTCCTAAGCCTGATTCAAGTGAGGATATGCAGACAAGAATTTATTAACTTGTGAAGAAGGGAATGGCTTGAGGATGAGTGACAGTGTGGATGGCTGGAACTATGTGAGTAACTTGAGCTGGCTAGCCAGGTAGGGAGAAAATCATCTTTGCAAAATGCAGGGAGAATAACATGCAGAAGGATCAGTCTGTATAATTCAATTAAAGTAGCATTTAAATTGTTATAGGAGGCTGTTGCTTCAGTTTCTGATATGTAGACTTTTGTCTGGGAAGTCATGGCCTTTTATTTGAGGCTCATACTCAAATGACCTTTCTGGAGCTGAGTAGCTCCTGACATCCCACTGCGTTTGGATCTTTTACAGAAAGCATTTTGTGAGGAAACAGGAAACTGTCAGATTGGCCTTAAAGATTACATACATGTCAGTACTTTTGCTGACCTTATTTGCATTGCTTAGAGAAAACTGAAGACAGAAGGAAATACCATAGCCAGCTTTGTACATATCAGTATATGGAATTTAACTTATGTTGCAGCAATTGCTCTGCATTCAAGGAGAGGTGGCCATGTAGTTTTCTACACAGAGAAGCGAAGTCACTTCCCTAAGATCCCACAGTAGTATTATAGACTGAGTGTTTGTGTCCCATGCCCCCCATTCATATGTTGAAGCCCCAGTCCTCAAGCATGATGATATTTGAAAGTGGGGCCTTTGGAAAGTATTAGGTTTAGATGAAATAATTAAAGTGTGGCTCTTGCAGTGTGATTGTTGTCTTTAGAAGAGGAGGAGGAGACCAGAACTCATTTTCTCAGTGCTATGTGAGGTTGGAGTGAGAAGGCAGCCATCTATGAATCAAAAAGAGGGCTCTCTAAGAAGCCAGATCTGGCAGAAACTGAATTCAGCTTTGTCCTTGTTCAGAGGCTTGTTGAAATGTGAGTGACAGGTGACATCACTGAGCAGTTGACATGGGAGTGGAGAGCTTGTGGAGCCTAGGAAGGGGCCAGGCAATTTGGAGAGAAGAAGTTGAGGGTGGAGGAGGCAGGCCTCTGAGAAACAAGGATCTCTGATCAGTGGAGGTCCCCAGTAGAACAAAAAAAGCAAAAGGAAAGTCAAATGTCTTCTCTCTTTTCTGGAGCTAGGGCACCTTTCTGCCTCGGGACATCAGAATTCCAGGTTCTCCGTTCTTTGGGTTCTGAGACCCTTAGGTTCTCAGGCCTTTAGCCCCAGACTGAGAGTAACATGATCTGCTTCCATGGTTCTGAGGCCTTCAAACCTGGACCCAACCATGCAACTGGCTTCCAGGGTCCCAGTGTGTAGACAGCCTATTGAGGACTTCTCAACCTCCATAACTGGATAAACCTCATTTCCCCCAATAAATTCATTCTCATACATGGTGTGATAAAAATGTAAATGTTTAAATAAAATTTATTACTGTAAAAGACACATCCCCATTAACCCTTCTCAAAATACTCTCTTTCCCTCATTTAGAACACATTTATTCCATTGTTCTTGCCACAGTTCCGGAAGTCCTCTTTCATGTCTTTTTGAGGTGTGATAAAAAATACAGTGGCTGCAGGGACCAAGTGTCATCCAATGGAAAGGAAGTCTCATAAAAATAGTCTTGTGTGTCCTCATTCATATTACGCCAGGGACCTGGCCCCATGGGACCCCTTGCTCTTTTAATGACCATGAAAAGGTAAATGTTTTGAATTGATTCAGGACATGGAGGCAGCCATGAGAGTGCAACTGAAAGCACTCAGGAAAAAGGACTTCTGAAACTGCTTCCGGAAGAGGGAAGAATGATGGGATGTTTGTTTGAATTGAAGGTGAATACTTTGAGTGGGATTAGTGACAATGTGTCTTTTGCTGTAAAATTTAAAAAATTGACCATTCACCATATTTTTAACCATACTTTGTATATTTATAAATAGAGTTCTCCATAGATAGGGGTTCCACATCTACAGATCCAACTGACCACTGTTTAAAAATACTCTTAATAAATAAATTGTGCCTGTACTGAACATATACAGATTTTCTCTTATCATTTTCCTAAACAATATAGTGAAATAACTGTTTATATTGTAATAATATGACATTGTAAGTCAGATAATTTAGAATAAAACTAAAACTCTAAGCCTCATAATTTATGAAAATCAACTCAAAATGGATTAAAGACTTAAATGTAAGACCTATAATTATAAAACTAGTAGAAGAAAACACAGGAAGAAATGCTATAGGACATCTGAGTGGACAAAGATTTTTTGGCGAGAACCCCCAACCACTGGGAAAAAGAGAACAGAATGAAGAGACAATCCACACAACGGTAAAATATTTGCAAAGTATACATCCAACAAGGGGTTGATACCTCGAATATATAAGAAACTCAAAAGCATTCAACAGCAAAAAACAAAATGGAACAAATAGTTTGATGAATGAATGGGCAATAGACCTAAATAAACATTTCTTAAAAGAAAATACACAAATAGCCAATAAGTATATGAAAAAAAAGTTCAACATCACTCATTATCAGGGAAACGCAAATCACATCAAAAAATGAGATATATACCCTCAGTTCAGTAAAAATGGACATTATCAAAAAGACTAAGCTGATTGTGGTGGTGCATGCTTGTAATTCCAGCACTTGGGAGGCTGAGGCAGGAGGATCTCTTTGAGTTCAAGGCCAGCCTGAACTACACAGTAATTTGAAGTTCAGCCTGGACTATATAGTGAGACTTTGTCTCAAAAGACAAAACAAAACAAAGCAAAGCAACAACAACAACAGAAACTAAAGATAACACATTTTAGTAAGGACATATAGAAAGGGAAACCTTGGTACACTGTTGGTGGGGATCTAAATTAGGATAGCCATTAGGAAAACAGTATAGAGGCTCTTCAAAATATATAACTCCCACATAACCCAGTAATCCTATCACTGGGTATATATCCAAAGATCAGTGCATCCAAGAAACATCTATATTCCCATGTTCACTGCTATCCACAATGGCCAAGAAATGGCAACCAGCCGTGTCAACCAACTGATGAATGGTTAAAGAAATGTAATGAGTCATATAAAAGAATGAAATTCTGCCATTTTGCAACAACATGGGTGGAACTGAGGTCATTATGTTAAGTGAAATAAACCAGGCACAGAAAGACAAGTACTACAAGATCTCACCCATATGTGGAAACTAATAAGTCAATCTGATAGGAGAACAGAATAGTCAGTACTAGAGAGTGGGGAGAGAAAGGAGAGAAATAGATGGGTAGAAGTTTAATAAGGGGCATCAAAACATCAAATAGAGAAATTATCTCTAGCTCTTCTTTAGCACAGGAGGTTAATTATACTTAAAACAATCTATGATCTATTTCAACAAGATGAGAAGAGTGTGAATTTCCCAACACATAAAAATGACTTAATAGTTGCAAAGATGGAAATGCTTATTATTACAAAATCTATTCATGTATCAAATTACCACAATGTACCCCATAAAAATATACAAATCTTAGTTGCAATAAAAAAACTGTTTTACGAAAAAGTGTGAGGTAACTATCTCTAAATTAAAACGAATATCCAGCATCAAGGATTTACATACACAACAATGTAACTCTAAATTTTTTTTTTTTTTTTTTTTTTACCAGTATCAGGGATCTAACTCACGACTGCTTGCAAGACAGGCACTTATGCCGCTGAGCTAAATCCCCAGCCCCTAAAAATTTTTTAAGAGGAAGAATTGGTGACTTAAAAAAAAACCAAAAACAACAACCTTAGGTGGCAAGGCCAAAGAATGACAGAAACCTGGAAGCAATCATTGAAAAAAAAAATCTGGTACAACAGATTTTTCCAATCATTTATTTATTTTTATGTTGCCTGAGATTAAACCCAGTGCTTCACTTATGCTGGGCAAATGCTCTATCACTGAACTATACCCTCAGATCTACAACAGATATTAAAAAAAAAAAAGACCTATTATAAGCCAGGCATGGCGACACACACTTGTTATACCAAATTACCAGTACTCTCAGAAGCTGAGGCAGGAGGATTTCAAGTTCAAGTCCAGCCTGCACAATTTAGCCAGACCCTGTTTCAGAAAAAAATTGTTGAGGGTGTAACTCAGTGCAAAGAGCTTGTGTCCAATCCTCTGTAACACAGACTAACAAGACCCACATACCTTAATGCTTACAAATCACAGTGAATAGTGAATCTACTGCTAGAGATCTGTGCTAAGGAGATGATTATGGCTCCAGCTAGGATTGAATCCAAGGATGGTCACAGCAGCTGCACTCAGTTACATTGGCTTCTGCAGGGATGTGCTTTAAGTTAGTAAGTGGAAAGGTCACCTGGATGGTTAATAGATGAGCGGCATGGTGGGGGCAGGAAGTACGGAGAGCTGACTCCCCACTCCCACTGCGTGAGACTCAGCATCTCTGAGCCCACCAGGTGCAGCTCAAGGCCCAGTTAATTGGGTAGGCGTGGAACTGGAGCCACAGCAAGGATAAAGCTAAAGGTGAGGGTGCTTAGGGCCCGGCAACCGCCCACTAAATGTGCAGTGCATCTTGCTGAGGGGCCAAGCTGGTTCTCCCACTTCCCAACCCCTTTTGTGACTATTTCTTGATACAGGGTGAAGTTTTCTGGAGGAGTTTGGCTGTTGCAAAGAAGTTTTGCGCCTCCAACTCTGTGACCCTCAGATCAGTGAAGACTGAAGCAGTTACCTGGCTGAGGAGGTGAGCTATGGGAGCAAAGCCTAAGCACAGGTCTCAGTGGCTCAGGTATGAATATGGAGTGCTGCTAGGGGTCCAGGCATTCTGTGCTGCATGAATGCATGTTAGGTGGGAAGAACTCAGTATTTACGTGATTTACAGTAGTAACCCAGACTGTCTGGTGAGTCTATACAGGGGAAAAAGAATGAGAGTCAACAATTTTCTCACATTTTGAGGACAATTTTACCACAACCCTGGCCTTTTCTACAGGGATGCTCTTGTGTCATCACATGGGCAGTCAATTCTGTTGGTGTGATGGAAAAGTTGTTTCATTAGTAACCCAATTCCTTACTTGAAGTAATGGTTGAAAGACTTACCAGGCAAACTGTGTTCCTTAAGGGTTTCCTCTCTGCAGGTCATTGTCTTTAGCACTGCAATGTCTGGTAGAGCCAGGACTCGAGCCCGGGGCCGAGCACGCCATTGGAACATTGCCCAAGCTGAGGCGCCTGGAGCAGCAGCAGTGAGCCCTGTAAGGTTTGCTGTTTGCTTTATGCAAAATTTTCCTGAGAATAAAAATGCCTAAGAACACTTCATTCTTCCTTGAATATTCCTACCTGTTCCCATCTATGGCTTGTGGAACTTTGCTAATTCACTCATCTCCTTCAGGTTGGTTTCATGTAGTGCCTCACTGTACTTGCCCATGGCCCCTATTAATTAATTGGTGCAACCTGGTCCCTTTACAAGCCACCTTCCAAGTCACTCCTGGTTCTCTTTGTTCTACTTTTTTCATTTCTCTAGCAATTACCACACAAGATGAAACGTCATTCTTTTAAAAAGATTGTCAACACATTTTATTTTTAGTACATGTTTGGGATACATAATGAATACTCATTGTGTGCAGTTGGGACATGTACATATCACATCTTAATCCTTTTAACTTCCCTCCTTCCACCTCTAGATCCCCTTCCCATTTGCAAGATATCTATCTCCTTGTTTCCTGCTATCATTTATTTTGCTCTGTAAATTACTTGTACTTTGTGTTTCTCTAAACAGAGGGGAGTACTACTCAGTCATATAGTATTAAGTTGGGTTATTTGTAGGAAAATATGCATCTTGAAGCCATAATGCTAAGTGAATTAACTAGACATTGAAGCTTAAGTGCTGCAATATGTTATCTTTATTTTTATTTATTTTTGTGAGAGAGGGTCTCCCTATGTGGTTCAGGCTGGCCTCAAACTCGCAACGATGCCCCTGCCTCAGCCTCCCCAGTGTGGAATTGCAGGCGTGTGCCCCAGTGCCCAGCTAAAATAAGCTGACTTTTTGTCACTGGAATGTGAACATTTCCAAGGGAGATCTTTGCTTTATTGTTTGGTGGTACAGTCTGGATGCTGATGAATACACAGGGGACACTATCTGTATCTTTGCAAACACGCAGGCTCAGCAGGCTGCTGCGCTGCAGCCTAGACGCCAGCCACCGCGAGAGGAAGGCCGCGTAGTTGCACCTGAGCAACCGAGAGGAGCGGAGGGAGGAGTCGAGCCTCCAGGTGAGAGTAGGGAAGAAGGATGTGATGAGGGGCAGGGAAGCGACGGCACAGCACAGAAAATTGTAGGCAGAGAGCCTCACTATTTCCATGATGGTGGCAGGATGGGAAGCATGCTCCACTTGCAACCATTTCCCTTCTTGTTATGTAACTGTCGATGTTTTATCCGCATGCATCTGTAACGCTTACGAAAAGACCACATTACCGCATGCTCAGCAGGCGGCTGCTTCATTTTCCTGGCCCACTGGTGACCTTTGGCTGCAGGCACTGGGCGGGCAATGACAACAAGTCCACAGCCCTCCACGGCAGCTCCATCCTTCTCGGAGGTTAGGACCTCCAAGTCTGGCAGTGGTGCCTACTTTGTAGCGGTCTTTTGCACGGGGCTCTTTCGAATCTTGTTTGCCTTGATCGAGGTGTCCTAGTAGCTGCGTGTGAACTTCCTATTTTTCCATGTCAGGGGCGCGGTGATACTCAACATCTGCTGACAGGTACACATTTAGAGCAGGATGAAGCAATTGCCAGGACTAGCACAGCAGCGTGCAAGGAGCTCCGAAATCTCGCGGGATGTTGGGGCACTGTGTACGCCTGCGCACTACCCTCGGCGCCTGCGCTCTAGTCGTCCTCGCCCCACAGTGGCTGCTGGGACTAGTAGGCGGGAACCCGCGGCTACGGGAATTTACCGTCAGTGAAAGCCGAGGAAGTGTTTAAGAAACTTCCTCAAATCAGATTCTGGACGAGTTTCAGGTTGTGACAAAGGGCACAGAATACCTTATGAAAAAGAAAGGCTAAATTTTAAAGGGACAAAACCCTTTGCATGTACAATAAACTCGTGGTGTGTATGAAAATTAAGAAATCTAAGTACAGCCGGGCCTGTGACACAAGTTTGTAATTCCAGCCCGCTGGAGGCAGTTGGATCACAAATTTGAGCCCAGCCCTGGCTCTATTATTTTTAATAGATAGGGCTAGGGATATATAGTTAAATGCGAAGGCTCCTCAATCTCCAGTACCTCACAAAACAACCCAGTAAGATCCAGAAATACTGAGTTTGATTGATTGTAAACAAGACATCGAATAAGAAGTTGATCGTAGTCTTTTTTTTTTTTTTTTTTTAGCTCTAGCTAAATTTTTAGATTGTCCAGGTTGGGCTTAAACTTTCCATCCTTCTGCCTCAGTCTCCAAGAGTGCTGGCATTATAGGTGTGTGCCATCATGCTAGCTGGCACGTTATATCTTAATTCCACAAGAGAAAACTTTGAAACTTGAATGCTGCAGAATTTTTGAACCAATAGTGGGAGCATGAGAAGATAGATTCTACTTCAGTGTCTACTCTAGTTTTGTGGTCTTCGGTGTGAGTCCATTAGTCTTTCTAAAGCTGTTCAACTGTTAAATGGGAGTAAAAATACCTTGCAAATTAGCTTAAGAATTAGAAATAAACCTGCCTTAGTTCTTGATATGTACGTAATAGTATTTTTTTGTAATGCAAAAAAGAAATGGTGGTCATTATTTATTAGCCCATTCAATATCATTTTCTCAAATTTAGGTAATGTGTTTGTATATGATAAGCCTAAACTAATAGGAATCCTAGGGATGTTATTTTCCTGGCTTCTTAAATTGCATTTAAAAGCTGCTTGACCATCTCGGTGCTTTCCTATCTTGTAGCGTCCTTACAGGTGACAGGGGCCTTAGGATGCAGGTGAGTACCCTGGCTCAGCTGTTGTAATTTGCCAAAGGCTTGGGTAATGTGAAACTTCTGTTCTCACCTTTCTTACGGGAAAATAACGTGTAATAGAACAAAACTTTAAATATAAGAAAAAAATGTAAGCAAGTTTATTTATTTTGAAGATAGTAAAATACAGCAGAACAAGATGGGACAAAGCTAATTGAGACAGTGTAGTGAAATTGGTGCAGAACTTCACAGCAGGTTACCGGAATAACAGCAATAGGTACAATAGTGTATCTCATTTTCTTCACAATAGTTGTTCCTTCAATCAGGTACATCAAAATCGAAAGAAATACCGAACTTATAAAAACAGAATATTGAATAGAGCAATACCATTAATCAGAACAGAGCAAATCGGTGATAAAAATATTTGCCTTCAAAGAGATGGCAGAAGGAAATCCCCCTTATTTGCTGTGTTGCATATAGTCAAACTCGCAAGAGATGCTCAAATCTCTGGCTCTCACTGTAGGAAAGTCTTTTAATAATCAACTGATACAAAATCTAGAACCCATGAATGGGCAACTTCAAAAATACTTTTATCACTTCTTTTCAGAGCTGTGATTAAATATTGTCAGAAAGTACATAATGTGTAGCAAATGCCAATAAATGATGCCTGTTTTCTTTCACTGGAATTTTAATATGATTGTTTGCAGGATGTATGAGGAACTAGCTGAGACCTTGATATAATTATTTTAAATGTAGTTAGTTTTTCTATTGTAGAAACTCAGATTTTAGTATCATCACATGCTAGGAAAAATAGCTTTCAGAAGTAACATTTTAAGGAAAACTGTGTTTGTAATCCAAACCATGACTGTCTTAGCCATTCAGGGATAAAAATTTATAGACATATGTTCTTTCTTTCACAGCGTGTTGTGTCTCTGAAATACTGCTTTGCACTCACATTCAAATATTTTTCTCAGAATAAATATTTAAGCTGTGTAGGTATTAAAATAGAGTGCAATGAAATAGAATGAGTTTTTTCACAGTTGCTGTCAATATAAAGGGTAGATTAGTCCTTCTGCAACAAAGGCCAACTTCATGGAATTTTTTGAGATTTGTTAATCATCTGGTGCCTTATAATACATGTGAGTGAGCAGTATGATGCTGTGGAAATGGGCTTATGATGATGGAGACCCAGAACCATATTTTTTAAGAATCTTGTACTGCAAGCAACTCCTGGTGAAACAGGACACATACAGCAGCAGATGGATGAAGGGCCAAGGCAGCCCCTCGATGCAATCTGCAGATTGCTTGGGAAAGGTTTCTTGGTAACATCCTCTTTGCCGGTGACCCATCACTGAAACATTTGGATCCTTTGGTGTCGTCTTTTCTCTTTCAAATGACTTTGATTGGGTTTTCTTTAGTAGTTGGAATTTCATGTTCATTCTTTTTTTTTTTTTTTTTTTTTTTAACTGTGTAACTTTATGGCTTGTACGTGCTGTGTAGGACGGCTTTCACTCGTAGCTGGATTGCAGGCATTGTCTGTGAGTTCAAGGACTCCAACTGGAATTTTTCAGGACCTTGTGGTGAATACGAGAAAGAGCTTGGAACATGTTAGGCACTCAAAAAAAGGTATGCTGGCCTTCATCAAACTTTATGAAGCTATTCACTGTAAATTTTTGATTTAAAAATAACTAGAGATTCTGTAAAGCTTCCTATCATTGTGCACAGAAGTACCTCATTCTCCACGTTTTTGTAAAAAATTCTTTTTTTTAGAAATTATAATTTTTTATAGAGTTATAGATGGACTACATATTTCTTTGCCTTTTATAGGCCCTAAAATAGGTTGCTCTGGGATTTTTTTTTTAAATAAACTTTGTTACACAGTGTTTCCCCCCCACCCTGCCCCTTCAGAAGGCTTGGATTTTTGAGCTACTCTTAGGGTTAAAAACATTTTAATCTTGTGTTTAAACCCTCTTAATTTATGCTTGCATCTGAGTTCAGTTAAATTTATAGACATTCTAGCTGTCTGATAGGTGCAAAACGTTAATTCGTTGTTTATCTCCGTGTTTGATCTGTCAGTATTATAGTGTCCAAATTGTTTTGGCTGTCATCACTCACTGTTATTGACACATGCTTCAATTTCTCAGGTTCTAAAGGTCACAGGATAAGATTGTTTGCAAACCATTTTCAAGTTAAGGAAACCCTGGAGATTGCATTTAAGTACAACATTGACTATAAACCAGTCATAAAAGACAGAGATCTCCGTGAAGAGTTACTTTTTCAACATGAATCAGTATTTGGAAGACGTCATTTATTTGATGGGAACTCTTTATTGTTACCTAGAAGGCTTCGGAGTTCTGTTAAGTAATGTTGTTTGACATTTTCTTTCCTTTGTTAACATCTCAACTACACACTTTTGTGAAAAAGACTGCTTCCTCGGTGGTGATGGGTTGGATAGCCAAGTGTGTGGGGATTTATAACTGAGTAGAATTTAAGTTTTCTTGGAAGAACACTTGGACCTTTTTTGTTTTAATTGTAGAATATTGAACTCATCAGCCGAATCCGAGACGGTGGCATTGTAAAGATTACAGTCCAGTTTTCCAAAGAACTCAGGCCTACGCACCCAGATTGCATACGCTATTACAATATTTTCCTTAGAAGGTGTGTTAGTAAACTCTAGTTCTCTTGAGATACCATTGTATTTCATGTTTATGCTTTTATAGTCTCTTTATGTTGAGAGTGAAGGGGTTTTGAGATGAAATATTTGATATTTGTGCAGTGGCTTGTCTCCAGCATTTATCCACCCTGCCCACCTGTACTTCCTGCTGCTGATACCATTGGGAAGGAGTAGCAGATGTCAGCTATGACCAAATGTATAAAATATAAAACTAGGACATATGATTTGCAAAGGCTATCTTAAGTTAGTTTTGGGAAAAGTATAAAATAATATGCATTCTGTTAATCTTTACATTTTGTTTTATATTATGAGAAAAAGCCAGATAAGTTGAGGTAAAATGAACCTTTATTGTCTTATGTAACTTAGCAGATACTGTTAATTGACAATATAAAAACAAAGTTATTGATAGACTGTTTTCCTAATGTGTTCTTAATGTGTTAACAAATGCTTTATAATAGTCACTGTTCTTTTAACGAATCTTAGTCCTTGAATTTTTAGAATTCTGAAGCTGCTGAATTTGGAACAAATTGGTCGCAACTATTATAAAAAAGCTGACAAAAAGTATTTCTTCAATAACAGGTTTGTATGTGGAAAATGCAACATTCCACAGGCTTGTGTAATTTTGAGAAAGTTACTCTTTTGAAGTGGTATGATGTGTAAGTGGTGAAAGGATATGCTTCAGCCATAAAGAATTATAGTTCAGTTTATTGTAAATTTATAAAGATGAACCTTAAATATTCTATAAGAAACTTAAACCTTAAAATATTCACTTTTTGTGTAAACATTAGATTTTCAGTCTTTGCCTGAAAATATTTTAGTAGCAGTTAAATATAGGTATCTATATTACTTGTTGGTCTATATATTACATATAAAAGTTATAGGTATGTATAGGTATGATCTATTAAGACAATAGGTGATAATAAAGAGTTTAACAAAGATGCTGTGCTACTTACAGTCTTTGAGATCTTTCAAAGATCAATTATTACTTAAAATAAGGAATTGAAATCAGTTGACTCATTAAGTGCTGATTTTAGATCCAGAGCTCAGGACCTAAAACATTTGATTTTATGTTAAGGTCTTGGACTTAATACTTTCAAGTAATTTATTTTGTTGTAGGTTGGAAACCATACCTGGTTATGTGACTTCTATTCTTCCATATGAGCACAGTCTTACCCTGTGTTCTGATATTTGCTATAAACTGCTCCAATCAGGAACTGCTTTTGATATAATAAAGGACTGTGGAAGATTCCTTCAAGATAAATATGTCCAAGAGAAAATGTCTGAAGAATTGGTTGGATTAACTGTTTTTGCAAAGTTAGTCAACTTTTAAAAAACTACTGATTTTCAATTTACTCCTACCTTCTCCCCCCAGAAAGATATTCCTGGAATCACTAAATGTGGGAGTTGAAGACTACACATACTGTGAATATGGCAAGAATCATTTGATAATCTTGTCTACTTGAACTATTTGAGAGAGGAATTTGTTTTGGTTTTGGGCTGTTATCCTTATCTGTAATGTTTTCCTTTATTTTGAACCATTGCTTGCATGTGACAGTGTGTTTCTTCTGAATTTCCTTCTTTTATTGTTGGTATCTAGCTATTTTAAAAAATCAGTGCTTACTTACAAACCATTAGTAACTTTTACACTTGGAGAAGTTTTTACCTTTAGTTTCTCTATACCAGAGACCTTATTTATTAATAACCAGTTATCTAGTCAAAACTGTCTTAAAAGAACAGAGTTGGCAAACTTAGATTTTATAACTTCAGCTCTTATTACAGGACTACAGTAATCAAGGCAGGGTGATATTGGCATAAAAATAGACATAAAGACCAATGTAGTGAAGAGTATGCAGTTGGAGTAATTTATATATATATATATATATAAAATATATATAATCTATATCTATCTATATAAATCTATCTATATATCTATATATATCTATATCTATATCTATCTATCTATCTATCTATCTATATATATATATATATATATATATATGACTGCAGTACATAATGACTGCTTTCATTGTGGGTATTGTATGTGACAAATTTTTGTAATGTACTCTTGTCTCTTCTTTCTCCCTCTCACCTCCCTTCCTCTCTTGGTCCCATTTCTCTTTGCAGAAGGTTTATCTCCAATTTATTTATTTTTGCACCAGGGAACAAACTTACCACCTTGTGTTTGCCAGGCAGGCACTTATGCCTCTGAGTTAAATCCCTGGCCCCCTCTATTTTTTTTATTTTGCTCTTTAATTTGTTTTTACTTTAGATGTCACACATAAGAGAAACCATACAGATTTTAAGCTTGTGTGTCTGATTCATTTCACTTAACATTGATGTCAAGGTCCATTCATTTTCCTACAAATGATTAAAATTTACCCTTTGCAGCAGAATAGTGCTCCTTTGTGTATGGATACCACATTAAAAAATCCATTTGACTGTTGATGGACATATAGGCAACTTCCAGGACTTATGAGTTGTGATTCTATAAACCTGGATATGCATGTTTCCTTTGCCGTGCAGAAACTTTTTAATCTGATATGATCCCATTTATTGATTCCTGATGTTATTTCATATGCAGTCTATTTAGAACTCTGCCTATGCCTATTTCTTTAAGAATTTTACCTATTTTGTCTTCCAGCCAAGTGTTTCTGTTCTAATATTTAGATATTTGATCCATTCTGACTTCAGTATTTGATGGGAGATAATGGGTCTAGATTCAATCATTTGCTTGTGGATAGCTAGTTTTCCTGGCTTCGTTTGATTAAAGAGGCAGTTTTTTCCTCCAGCATGTATTGTTTGCCCCAAAGATTAGGTGGCCAAATGTGTGTGAAGTTGTTACTGTATCCTCTATTTTGTTTTAATGATCTTTGTAATGTAACTTGATTTCCAGGATTGTGATGCCTCTTACTTTACTGTTACTCAGGATTGCATTTGCTATTCTGGGTTTCTTCTGGTTGCCTATGAATTTTTTTTTTTTTTTTAGTTCTGTAGGAAATGCTTTTGGTATTTTGACTGAGATTGTGTTAAATCCATATATTAATTTTGGAAGTATGGGCGTTCTGACAATACTGGTTCTGCTTATCTGGGAACAGAGGAAATCTTTCCATTTTTCTAATATCCTCTTTGATCTCCTTTTTTAGAGTTCTATAGTTTTTGAAAAGATCTTTCATTTCTTTAGTTAAATTACTAAGTAATATATTCTTGATACTATTGATAATGGTATTTTCCTAATTTCTTAATGAGTTAATTATTGATGTACAGTAAAGCTACTGATTTTTATGTGTTGATTTTGTAATCTGATACATTGCTGAATTCAGTTATTCTAGTTTTTTGGGTCTTCTATGTAAAGAATCATGTCATATACAAATAACTAGTCTTCTTTCTTTCCTATCCTTATTTCTTTTCTTTCTCTTGCCTGATTTTTCTGGGTAATGTTCCACATACTGTATTGAGCAAGGGTGGTGATAGATAGAGTAATCTTTGTCTTGATCCTGATTTTAGAGGGAAGGCTTTCAGCCTCTCCCCATTTAATATGTCAGCCATCAGTTTGTCATAAATGGGCTTTATCAGGTTGAGGTAAAGTCCTTCTATATCTATTTTCTTCAGGGTTTTATTTATTTTTAATCACAAATGAGCACTCAAGTTTGTCAAAGGCTTTTTCTCTGTCTATTGGGATGATCATATAATTGTTGTCCTTGATTTTTATGTGGTATGTTACATTTGTGGATATTCATGTGTTGAACTATCATTGAATCCATGGGGGAAAAACTGACTTGATCATATGATCTTTTTGATGGTTGCTGTGTTTTATTTGCTAATATCTTGCTGAAGACTTTTTTTCCCCCCATGTATGTTGATTAATGAGATTGGCTTGTAGTTTTTTTTTTTTTTTTTTAGAACCATGTCTGGTTTTGAAATTAGAATGATGCTGACTTTCAGGAGTGACTTTGGAAGTATTCCTTTCCTTTTGAGAAATTTCTATGGTTTCTTGTCATTGATTTGTAGTTTTAATGTGCAATGATCTGGTAGTATACATGGAATGATTTTGATTTTTTTTGTATTTAAGCAGGCTTTATGGAACTATATGGTTTATTTTGGAGAAAGTTCCTTTCGTTGTTGAAAAGAATGTATTCTGTTGTAGGGTAGAACACTGTAAATATCAAGTCCATTTTGTTTGAAGGTGTGATTTGCCGCTGATATTTTTAATTTTAAAAGTTGATCTTTTGTGATAGAGGGGCATTGCAGTCATCCACTATAATTGTTTCGGTGTATATGTGATCTTTTATGTCAAACTGTGTATTTTATGGAGTTGGATGCCCAGTATTTGATGTGTATATTTTTATCATTGTTACTACTTCCTGTTGAGGAGTTCCCTTGCCTAATATGTAGTAACCTTTGTTGTCTCTCCTGATCAGTTTTAGCTAGATTATTTTGTCTGAAGAGAAAATTGCTACCCCTGCTTGATTTTGGGATCTTGGTGCATGGAATATTGTTTTCTGTTTTATTGTTTTTGGTGTTTTAGTCTTTTTGGGGCCAGAGAAGTTTCTTTAATACAACAGACTTTTTAAAATTTATTTTTGAGACGGGGTCTTACGGTGTAGTTCAGGCTGATATTCACTTCACTCTGTAGCACAGGGTGGCCTTGAACTTGCTGTGATCATCCTGCTTCAGCTTCCCAAGTGCTGGAGTTACAGGTATGTGCCACTACACCTGACTAATGCAACATGCTGTTGGATTTTGTTATTTGATCCAGTCTGCCAATCTGTGTCTTTAACTAGGGAGTTGAGGCAAATTACATTGAGAGTTATAACTAGAAGCTGTTTACATACTCCTGTCATTACTACTTTCTGTTGTTGACTTTTATTTTTCCTTCTCTGCCACTTATCTTGCCTTGTATATTCATTCTATCTGACTTTTTGGCTTCACTGACTTCATTGTCTCTGTGTAGGATATTCCTGGATATTCTTTTGGAGTGCTGGGTTAGTGTCTATGTATTCTTAAGGAGTTCTTTGTCATGAAATGTCCTTATTTCTCCATCAGTTTGGAAAGACAGTTTTGTAGGATATGTTAAAATGGGTTGGAATTTGTTTACTTTTAGGGTTTGAAACACTTCACTCGAAGCTCTTTTGGCCTTTAAAGTTTGTGTTGAAGTCTGCTGTAACCCTAATGGACTAACTTTTATATATGATTTTGCTTTTCTCTTACAGCTTTTAAATTACTGGCCTTTACAGTGGGGTCACAATTTGTATGTCTCACCACTGGGTGGTGCCTACTGGCTTGAACCACTGGTGATTCACTCATCAGGTGGCATGGGATAGTCCTGTTGGGTACAGGTCACCTGATATGAGAGCATCTGGTGGTTTAAGCCAGTGGGAATGTGTTAAGATTGTCTTTTTGTTGGACATCTGGGATTTTGACTATGATGTGTCATGGAGTTTTTACTTTTATTTTATTTTTTTGAGACAGAGTCTTACTATGTAATTCAGGCTGGTTTTGAATTCACTATGTAACCCAGGCTGGGTTTGAACTCGCAATGATCTTCCTGCCTCAAGCTCCTGTGAGTGCTGGGATACAGGCATGTAACACCTAGATGGGAGTTTTTTTTCACTGTAGTTGTGTTCAGTGAGTCTGTATACTGAGATCATTCCTCAGATTTGGGAAGTTTTCTGCTATGATTTCTGTAAAAAGTTTTTTTGTTTTTTTGAGATAGTCTTGCTATGTAATTCAGGCTGGCCTTTAACTCACTGGGTAGCCAGGGCCAGCCTTGAACTTGCTGTGACCCTCTGCTCCAGCTTCCTGAGTGCTGGGATTACAGGTATGCACCATCCTGCCCAGCTGTTGACAGATTTTCATGTCCCATGTGTGCTGTCTTCTAATTTCTAACTCTAATTGGCCTTATGTTATACTTATTAGTGTCATCTAGTAGCTGTTGGATGAATTTTTCTTGTTCTTATTTACCTTCAGTTTCTGGAATGCTGTCTTTACATTGGTCATTCCTGCTGTTTATGAATTAGAAATCCCATAAATAAAGATTTTTGTGGAGTTCTATCCCTCTGCTTCTTATACACATTTTGAACTGTTTTGGTCAGTTCTTGCAGTTTTTTTCCTCCCATACCTGCATTTGTCAGTTTGTATGTTATTCTCACTGTCTTGTGTTATCTCTTTTTTTTTTGAATTTTTTTAAAGAGAAAAAGAAGCATAGAAATATTACAGAATTTCAAGAAAAAAAAACAGTAAGAAATCACTAGTTGATTAATTATATATTTTAGAAATAGTTGTTCAAGTTACAAAATTAAAGCACACAAAGTGGACACTCAAGCAGTGAGAGCGCAAACAGATCTGTTCAACAATCCAACAAGAACCTAGAAATATGGTTATCAATCCTACACACCTAAACATACATGCAGCTGTAACTTTTATAGCACTTCCTGTTTCCTTTTTTCCAATAGCAATTATACATTTTTAAAATCTTATTTAAAGAGAAGAAAAAAAGCAAAACAGAAAAAAAGGGTAGCAACAATACAGAATTGTGAAAGAAAAAGTGGGTTTTTTTTCTCATTTTCCTTTGTAAGAAATCACTTGTTTATAAACTAAACAACTACAACCAAGATGACAATATTTAAGTTACATAGTTAAAGGGTACATAGTAGACATTCAAACAGTCAGACTACAAACAATTCTGCTCAAAGATCCAACAAAGATTCAGCAATATGGTCATCTATTTTACACACTCAAACATACATGCAGTTATATCCCTTTGAGCACTTTCTTATCTTTTACAATAGCAATTACACATTTTGGTTTTATTACACTTGTAGTTCTTACTTTTTACACTAGAGACACCATATGATATTTATAAATATGATTCTGATTTATTTCACTAATGAGGATAGTCTCAAGTTGTTTCCATTTGCCTATAAAGGCCTCAAGATCATCCTTTTTTATAGCTGAGTAATATTCCATTGTATAAAAATGCCACATCTTTTTCACCCACTCTGCAGTAGATGGGCATCTTGGTTATTTCCAGGATTTAGCTATCACAAATTGTGCAGCTATGAACATGGGTGCACATGTATCACTGTGATATGAACTTTTCAGTTCTTCTGGGAAAATACCCAGGAGGGGAATAGCTGGATTGAATGGGGCTTCCAATTCTAGTCTTCTGAGAGTTCTCCATATGGATTTCCAAAGTGGTTGCACCAGTCTGCACTCCCACTAACAGTGGAGCAGTGTTCCTTCCCCCCAACCCCCACAGCCTCGCCAACATTTGTTATCAGTTGATTTCTTGATGGTAACTATTCTTTCCAGAATGAGGTGAAATCTCAATGTTGTTTTAATTTGCATTTCTTGAATGACCAGTGATGGTGAACATTTCATGTGTTTATTTGCCATGTATATCTTTGTCTGAGAACTGTGTGTTCATCTCAGATGCCCATTTTTGGAGAGCGTCTTTGAATTTGGGGGGCTTGATGATTTTCAATTCTTCATATGTTCTGGACACAAGTCCTTTGTCTGAGGGGTTGCTGGCTAAAATTCTTTCCCACTCTGTTGGTTTTCTTTTCACTCTGTTGGTGATTTCCTTTGAAGTGCAGAAACTTTTCAATTAATATGAGATCCCAGTTGTTGATTCTTTGAAGTGTTTCCCGTGCAGTTTGCGTTTTATTCATAAATTCTCTGCCTACCCCTATGTCTCTAACACATCTACCTACCTTGTCTTCCAGTAGATTTAGTGTTTGTTTTAATATTTAGGTCTTTTATCCATTTAGACTTTAGTTTTGTACATGGTGATAGGCTTGGATCTAGTTTCAGCTTTCGCATGTAGAGAGCCAATTTTTCCAACATCATTTATTAAAGAGGCTATTCTTCTAGTAGTGGACATTTTTAGTACCTTTGTCAAATATCAGGTGGCTGAGCATCTTTGAGTTGTGCTTACATCATCTAATCTGTTCCATTGATCCTCAGGTCTATTTCTTTGCCAGTACCAAGCTGATTTGATCACTGTGGCTTTATAGTACTGTTTCAAGTAAGGAATTGAGATGCCTCCTACCTTGCTTTTGTTGCCTAGAATTGCCTTTGCTATTCTAGGTTTCTTCTGTTTCCAAATGAATTTTAGGAGTGTTTTCTCTAGATCTGTGAGGTATGTCAATGGTATTTTGATTGGGATTGCATTAAATCTATCTAACAGTTTTGGGAGTATGGCCATTTTCACAATGTTGGTTCTTCCTAACCAAGAGCAAGGAATGTCCTTCCATTTTCTAATATCCTCTTCAATCTCCTTTTTCAGCATAGTATAATTTTCAGCATATAGGTCTTTTACATTTTTAGTTAGGTTGATTCATAAGTATTTCATTTTTTTACATGTTATTGTAAAGGGCGATATTTCCATAATTTCACTCTCAGTGAGATTTTTGTGTACAGGAATGCTATTGATTTTTTGAGTATTGACTTTGTATCCAGCTACACTGCTGAACTTGTTTATTACCTCTAGTCTTTTAATGGAGTTTCTTGGGTCTTCTATATAGAGTATCATGTCATCTGCAGATAGTAATAATTTAACTTCTTTTCCTATCTTTACTCCTTTTATTTCTCTTTCTTTTCTGATTGCCCTGACTAGTGTTTCCAGAACTATATTGAAAAGGAGTGGTGATAGTGGACATCCTTGTCTTGTTCCTGATTTTTAAAGTGAAAGCTTTCAGTTTTTGTCCATTTAGTATAATTTTTGCTGTTGGTTTGTCATAGATGGCCTTTATAAGGTTGAGGTAGAAGCCGTGTATTCTGAGTTTCTGAAGGGTTTTTATCATGAACATGTGTTGGACTTTGTCAAAAGCTTTTTCTGCATCTATTGAGATGACCATGTGGTTTTTATTTTTGGCTCTGTTGTTGTGGGGTATTACACTTATTGATTTGCGTGTATTAAACCATCCCTGCATTCCTGGAATGAACCCCACTTGGTCATGATGTATAATCTTCTTGATGATTTGCTGCATTCTATTTGCCAGTATTTTGTTGAGAATCTTTGCATCAATGTTCATTAGTGAGATTGGCCTATAGTTCTCCTTTTTGGTTGGGTCTTTCTCTGGTTTTGGTATGAGAGTAATACTTGCCTCCAGGAATGATTTAGGAGGATTGCTTTCTTAATTTCATTGAAGAGTTTAAGGAGTACTGGCATCAAATCTTCTCTAAATTTCTTGTAGAATTCAGCTGTGAATCCATCAGGACCTGGGCTTTTCTTTGTTGGTAAGTTTTTAATTACATTTTCAATTTCAATAGCTGATATTGGGTTGTTCAAAATTGCTATATCTTCTTGGTTGAGCTTTGGTAGTTCATATGTTTCT
>PVLA01002724.1:0-251849 GCA_004027455.1 Hydrochoerus hydrochaeris | reverse complement strand
AATTTTATTGAAAATAACAAGAGACATCATAGTGACTACTGTAGATCACCTAGTGTTGTGTTTTTGTATGTTCTTTTCATTTTGTGTTTCTCTAGGAATTTGTATTGCTGACTTGTTTTGATTTGTTTCTCCCTCTAATACAGAAAGGCTAGGTATATGTGTAGAGACTTATACATGTGTAGAACTTCTAAGTAGTTTACGAGAATGGATTATAATTATTGTAAAGGGAAAAAAAGGAAAAGAGAGTATTCTAAAGGATATAACTGCATGTATGTTTGAGTGTGTGAAATTAATAACCATGTTGCTAAAGTTTTATTTGGATGGATGAGCATATCTGACTGCAGTTTCACTGTTTGAATCTCCACTTTGTGTACTTTACTTTTGTAACTTGAACAACTGCATCTAACAGGAAATTATGTAATTATCAACTAGTGATTTTTTTACTTGTTATTATTGTTTTTCTTTTCTGTTTTGTTTTTTGAGATTTTGTATTTTTTCTACCCTCTTTCTGTTTCAAAATTTTTTTAAATAAAAATTTTTTTTAAAAAAATCAAGAGGAGGAAAAGAAAGTGCTCTAAAAGAGATAACTGTATGTAAAGTGTGTAGCATTGATAAGCATGTTACTAAGTTTTTGTTGGATTGGTGAACAGAACTGTTTGCAGCCTCACTGTTTGAATGTCCACTTTGTATGCTTTAATTTTGTAACTTGAACAACTATATCCAAGAAGACAATATGTAATGTATCAAATAGTGATTTCTTACTGTTTATTTTTTTTGAAATTCTGTATTTTTTCTACACTTTTTTCTGTTTTGCTTCCCCCCTCTTTAAATAAAATTTTAAAAAAAGACAAATATAAACACAAGAGAATGATTTAAGATGGAAAATATCAGAAATGGTATCTATTACAAATGAAGCAAATGGAAATCCTATGAATGAAAATTATAATAGTTGAAATTAAAAACTAAATTCATATACCTAATATGAGTTAAGACAGAAAAGAGGATTCATGAGTTGGAGGACAAACCAATCGGAAATACACACACTGAAACACTTAGAGACAAAAGGATGGAAATACTGAAAGAAAAATAAAACTCATGTAGGAAGCCAGTAAAATAGTTAACATGCATGTACTTGGGATCAGAGAACAAAGGAAAGATAGAATAGGGTGGAAGCCATATTTAAATAGATAATGTCTGAGAATTTTCCCAATAAATGGAAAGCAACAACCTCTGAATTCAAGGGCCTTACTATACTCTAAGAAGGCTCAAGACAAAGAAAATCAAAGCTAGGTATATAATAGTATAATTTGTTAAATCAAAGAGAAAAACTTTAAAGTCAGAGGTAGAAAAGATAGATAAAGGTAAAACATTAATCCATTTGTTAACTTTTCTAAAGAAGTGACAGAATCCAGAAGGCAATGAAATTACACTATTAAAATGCTAAAAGAAAGTAACTGTTAGCCTACAATTCAATTTGCAGTAAAAAAGTCTTCAAAAATGTAGGTTAAATAAAGATATCTTTTGGCAAAAATTGAAAGAATCCATCATCACCAGCCTGTGATACAAGAAATACTAAAGATAATTTTTCTGAAAAGAGAAAAATAATCTCAGAGAGAAATGTGGAAATACAGGAAGGAAAGAAGAACAAAAAGATAAATCTAAATGAGTTCTAAATACATAAAACTAAATACTTTCTTGTAGAAGCAAAATACATGTATAGTTAGATTTATGAAGAGATCACAAAATGCAAAATGAGAAGAAATAAAGTTCGATTCTTCTCAAATCCCGTCATTGTCAGAGAAGTTAAAAATGTAAACGTTTATATTAAAATAATAAGGAAGCATAACATCGTCTCTATAGAGGAACCACTGAGTAAAAAGATGTGCAATTAAAAAGCTAATTTAGAGAAGAAATCAAATCATAAAAATATCTTTATCCAAAGGAAAGGACAGAAATCAATTAGAAAACAGAAAATTGTGTAAAAAAGACATATACAAACATTAACCAATGGAAAGCTATCATTACTCTATTAATATTAAAGTAGATGTTAAAGCAAAACCAATATTTGAGATTGATAAAATACTTTGTGACAATAAAATTTTAATATACCAGGAAGATATTAAAAAATGCCTGTAATAGAGCTCCAAATTTGTAAAAACATGTAGAACTAGGGCAGGGGAGGAGACCACATGCAAGACTGTGGTTTTCATTCTCAGCCTCACAGAGACAAATGAAATTTGGCAGAACTAAAAGGAGAAATGCACAAATCTATGAGTATACTACAAGGATGACATTTCATTGGTCATTTGTGGAGCATAAAATTAGAATACCAAAAGTAATGTTTTACTTTAAAATATTTTGCCAGTCTATTGATTTTTAGCTACTCTATGTATTACTTATTTCTGTTCTTTTTTAAAAAAAACTATAGTCAAAAGCTACTTCTGTCTTTTTTTGTTTTTTGTGTTTGTTTGTTTGTTCATTTGTTTTTTAGCATCTACTGTCCAAATAGATATCAAAGCACACAACGAGTATGGGGGTGGTTGTGAAAGAACCTGAATGTTTCCAAAAGATAAAAGGTGCAGTAAAATGACTTTATTGATAAGTAACTATATTTAACTAGTTCTCTCTCCCAGCACCAACAATCCACATGTCAAGTCCAAAACTATGAGTAGTCTTTGTAGCATTGGCATATGAAGTTATTGATTCATTTGCTTAATAAGTATATATTGAGCTAGTTTTCCGTATAAGCCAGTTGGTGTCCAAGGGAGATGAGAAGTAAAAGAAAGCATTGGTACTCAGCTGTCACAGACTTTATAGTTTATAGTCATATTTATCACACATGTTATTTTAGTCCCCAAAGCACTAATTGACAATGCCCTATGATACTCCTAAAGTTAGTTATTTTTTAAGGTGAAGAAGGACTAAGTTTTGATATTTAAATGGTCAATCTTAACTATATTTTTACAGAAGTTGCCATCATTACCATGTGATGTGTATAAGAGTTGATGGCCTTGTGCCGGCGATATAACTCAGTGGTACAGTGCATGCCTGAGTTTGATCCCCGGTACCAAAAAAAAAAAGTTGGTTGCCTTAATCTGAGCCACAGTCATTCATACTCTGGAGCAAATGCCTCCAGCCTAAGTTATTATGATCACATGGAACTTCAGGTCACTACCATTCCTTAGGCCACAGAAGGAGCATAAGAATTTTGGTTATATATATATACATATATATATATTTGGGACTGTATTGATTTAGGGCCAGTTGAAAGCAGTGTATTTCTTTTCAATTTCTTCAAAACAGGAAACTGCTGGGGCCTCCTGGAGAAAATAACATATTCTCAATACTAGGAAGACAGTTGAATTAAAACATAAGCTCCTTAACTTCCAAGATAAATAACCAGGACAGCAAATACAGCTTCAAAAAGTTTCCATCCAGAACCTGGGAAGGAACAAAGTTGCTTCTTAGAAGCATGAACTTGAGACAGATTCATGAACAAAGGGGACACCAACTGGTCTGTTAAAGAACACATGTTCTGCCACAAGTGGTGGTGTATGCCTGTAATCCCAGCACTCTGGGAGGCTGATGCAAGAGGATTTCAAGTTTGAACTCAGCAAGACAGCATCCCAAAATTAAAAAAAAATCTTGGAATGTAGCTCAGTGGCAAGATCTGGATTCAATTCCCAGAAGGGGGCAAATGAAAAGGGAATGGAGAGAGAGAGAGGAAAGAAAGAGAAGGAAGGAAGGAAGGAAGGAAGGAAGGAAGGAAGGAAGGAAGAAAGAAAGAAAGAAAGAAAGAAAGAAAGAAAGAAAGAAAGAAAGAAAGAAAGAAAGAAGAGAACCAAGAGAACCAATTTGGCCATCTGGGTTGACACTAAGCTGAGTCACACCTGAGTCCCAAGTTTTAAGGACCCATGAGATTTCAGGGGTGTGTCTGGATCTATGCCCTGAGGCTCTGTGCTATGAACTCTGAGCTGTACATTGGGCCTTCAGTATCTGCAGTGTGATAGGTCTCACTACAGGGGCCTGGCACTGAGTTGCCACACCAGCTTTCATGCCCCGCTCCCCAGTGGGTGGAGTGCTACTCCATGCTATACCACCCAAGCCTGGAGAAGGATGTTAGCTGCAGTCAGCTGCTTGAGCTCTGGGTCCCAGAAGCTCAGCCACTCTCCAAATGTATTTTCCTGTGTAGCAGGTCAATCCAAAGGTTGACCTCAAGGTAATAATCCTTAGATTCTTTGGTAGTAGTTGCATGAAATAATACAGCATCATTATACTTCCAAAGTGAATCTTCAACTTCAATGTCTCCTAAACTTCTGAAGTTACCATGATCTGTATGATCAAATTTGGCTTTAACAGCACATATAAAGTAAAGCCAAAATGATATGTTATCCTATCAGAAAAGACATAGACGTCAAAGAACTTGGAAATTTTATCACATTGCCAAGCAATTTTCTTATGGATTTTCTTCCATAAGTTAAAATATTACTATCTTCAGCATACTTTAAGTGAAGGAAACTTTGTTCTAGCTAACTTCAATGGCTAAAGGTGCTACTTGCCAGATAATTCCATTTTTCATGTAAGATAATAACTAGAAATGCTAGATGGCTCCTACCTCATACACATTGTTCTTCTTAACAATATCTGAGGAAAATTTCAATTCAGGATAAAATACTTAGAAAAATTAAGTATTGAACTTACAGTACCAAATATCCTCAACTTGATTAATAGCTAATTTAAAAATCTACAAACAGGGCAATTACAGATATTGAGCATGCATAACAACAGAGAATTATACAGAGATTCAGGTTTCCTGACTATTCATTTCAAGTGAGGAAATGGATAAAACCATTGCATAAGGATAAAGATATGCTGTTCTGGTTACAATTCAATTTTTCTCTTGTCATTTGATACATTATTCACAAATAATTTCTATACTGCTCAATACAGAGCCACATCCATCCAATTGAACTGGTCTTTCCCTTATATCAGAGGTAGTTTTTAGATATGAATATAAAATTCAAAAAGTGTTCTACATCCCCAAATGGTAACTTATTAACGTTCAATACTTAAAATTCACAGGTGCATTTCTATTGCTATTTCTAACTCTATTGGCTGGTGCACAGAAATCTACAAATAAAAAACATGAGCAAGGTAGCTTCTGCAGTATGAAGGAATTAATAGTTGTGGGAGAATTCTGCTAAGTTTCTGAGAGGCAATCCTACAGGGTGGCTCCAGGGGTTATGTAGATCTCTCTATCCTCACACAGGAAAAGAAAAATGTGTGGATTGATAGTTGTCATAAGATTTTCCCCATTACTCAGAGTTATCTATGAGTCCTTCCTGCATCCTACACTCAGATTATTTCCTAAAGGCAGCTGAGCTGTTAAAATATAGCTGTTTAAGGTGGATATTCTTGAATCCCAGAACTTTGGGAGACTGAGGCAGAAGATTGAAAACTCAAATCTAGCTCGGGAAAATTAGTGAAAACTTGTTGCAAAATGTAATTTTTTATTATTATTATTTTATTTTATTTTAAGAAGGAAAGAAAAATTTTTAAAAAGACAAAATAGAAAAAACAGGAAGAAAAGTAGAATAGAGTTCAAAAAAATTAACATCATAAAATCACTAGTTGATGCATTACATCTTGTCAACTTAACAATAGTTGTTAGAGTTACAAAATCTAACCATAAGTTGTGGTTAGACACTCAAATATTAACAGTACAAACTCTTGTGTTCAGTGATCTAACAAAAGCTTAGTATTATGGCCATCTATTTTATACATTTATACATACAATTATATCCTTTAAAGCAATTTCCTTCCCTTTCACTTTTACAATATCTATTATACTTTTATATCTATTATACTTTTATATCTTTTATACTTTTTGGATACCTTTATTCTCTCTGTTCTTATTATTTTTTTACACTAGAGAGACAATGTGATATTTACTCATGTGAGTGTTATTTAGTTCACTAATGAGGATATTCTCAAGTTCCCTCCATTTACCAATAAAGGCCTCAAAGTTATCCTTTTTATAGCTGAATAGTATTTCACTGAATAAAAATGCAACATTTTTTTCAACCACTCGGGACTGAGGATGTAGTTCTGCAGTTGATGGGCATTTTTTTTTTGTTTCCAAGATTTAGCTATCACAAATTGTGCTGCTATGAACATGGGTGCATATTTATCACTGTGACATGACTTTTTCAACTTTTTGGGGAAAATACACAGGAGAGGAATAGCTGGGTTGAATAGAACTTGCAATTTTAGTTTTTTGAGAAATCTCCATACTGATTTCCATAGTGGTTGCACCAGTTTGCACTCCCACCAACAGTGGAGAAGTGTTCATTTTTCCTTTTTTCCCCACATCCTCACCAACATTTGTTATCAGTTGTTTTCTTGATGGCAGCTATTCTTTCTGGAGTGAGATGAAATCTCAGTGCTGCTTTAATTTGCATTTCTCGAATGACCAGTGATGGTGAACATTTCTTCATGTATTTATTTGCCATTTGTATACCTTCATCTGAGAACTGTGTGTTCATCTCGGATGACCATTTTTGGAGAGGGTCTTTGAATTTGGGGGGCTTGATGTTTTTTAGTTCTTTATATGTTATAGATATAAGTCATTTGTCTGAGGGATTGTTGGCTAAAATTATTTCCCATTCTGTGGGGCTTTCTTTTCACTTGGTTATTTCTTTTAAAGTGAAAAAATTTTCAGTAATATGAAATCCCAGTTGTTGATTCTTTGAAACATTTCCCATGCGGTTTGCATTTTATTCATGAATTCTCTGCCTACACCTATCTCTCCAAGATTTTTGCCTAATTTGATGTCCAGTAGATTTAGTGTTTCTGTTTTAATATTTAGATCCTGAATCCATTTTGACTTTAGTTTAGTGTATAGTGATAAGCATGGGTCTAGTTTCAGTCTTCAGCATGTAGAAAGCCAATTTTTCCAACACCGTTTATTAAAGAGGCTATCCTCCTTGCAGTGAACATGTTTAGCCCCTTTGTCAAATATAATGTGGCTGAGTGTCTTTGTAGTAGTGTTTGCATCTTCTAATCTGTTCCATTGATCCTCAGGTCTATTTCTGTGCCAGTATCATGCTGATTTTATTACTGTGGTTTTGTAGTATAGTTTCAAGTCAGGAATTGAGATACCTCCTATCTTGCCTTGGTTGCCCAGAATCGCCTTTGCTACTCTAGGTTTCTTCTGTTTCCAAATGAATTTTAGGTATGTTTTCTCTAGATCTGTGAGGTATGTTAACAGTATTTTGTTTAGGATTGCTTTAAATCTGTGTAAGAGTTTTGGGAATATGGCCATTTTCACAATGTTGGTTCTTCCTAACCAAGAACAAGGAATATCCTTCCATTTTCTAATATCCTCTTCAATCTCCTTTTTTAGAGTAGTATAATTTTCAGCATATAGGTCTTTTACATTCTTGGTTAGGTTGATTCCTAAGTATTTCATTTTTTAGATGCTATTGTGAAAGGCAATATTTCCATAATTTCTCACTCAGTGAGTTTTTTGTTTGTGTACAGGATTGCTATTGATTTTTCGGTGTTGACTTTGTATCCAGCTACACTGCTGAATTTGTTTATTACCTCTAGTAGTCTTTTAATGGAGTTTTTGGGGTCTTCTACGTAGAGTATCATGTCATCTGCAAATAATGATCATTTAACTTCTTCTTTTCCTATTTTATATCATTTATTTCTTCCCTCTTGTCTGATTGCTCTGGCTAATATTTCCAGAACTATAGTGAATACAACTGGTGATAGTGGACATCCTTGTCTTGTTCCTGAATTTAGAGTGAAACCTTTAAGTTTTTTCCATTTAGTATAATGTTGGCTGTTGGTTTGTTATAAATGGCCTTTATGAGACTGAGGTACATACCATCTATTCCAAGTTTCTATAGAGTTTTTATCATGAAAAGCTGTTGGACTTTATCAAAAGCTTTTTCTGCATTTATTGAGATTTATTTTTGGCTCTGTTGATGTGGTGTATTACATTTATTGATTTGTGCATAATAAAACATCCCTGCATTCCTGGAATAAATACCAGTTGGTCGTGGTGTATAATGTTCTTAATGATTTGCTGCATTCTATTTGCCAATATTTTATTGAGAATCTTTGTATCAATGTTCATTAGTGAGATTGTTCTATAGTTCTCCTTTTTGGTTTGGTCTTTATCTGGGTTTTGGTATCAGAGTGATACTTGCCTCCAAGAATGAGTTAGGGAGGGCTTCTTCTCTTTCAATTTCATTGAAGAGTTTAAGGAGTATTGGCATTAAATGTTCTCTAAATTTTTTATAGAATTCAGCTGTGAATCCATCTGGACCTGGGCTTTTCTTTGTTGCTAAGTTTTTAATTACATTTTCAATTTCAGTAGCTGATACTGGGTTATTCAAAATTGCTTTATCTTCTTGGTTGAGCTCCGGTAGGTCATATGTTCCTAGAAATCTGTCCATTTCCTCTGTGTTTTCCACCCTATGTGAATAGAGATTTTCAAAGTAGGTGTTCATGATCTCTTGAATTTCCATGGGATCTGTAGTAATTTCCTTCTTTTCAGTCTTTATTGTGTGAATTTGAGTTTTTTCTTTCTTTTTCTTGATACAGTTGTCTAGAGGTTTATCAATTTTGTTTATCCTCTCAAAAAACCAGCTCTTTGATTCATTAATTCTTTGTATTGCTTTTTTTAGTTTCAATTGCATTAATTTCTACTCTTGTCTTTATCATTTCCTCTCTTCTATGAGCTTTGGGTTTAACTTGCTCTTCCTTTTCTAGAAGCTTGAGATGTAGCATTAGGTTATTTATTTGTGTTCATTTCATTTTCTTGATGTGACTATTTATTGCTATATATTTCCCTCTTAGGACTGCTTTCATTGCATGCCATAGGTTATGGTATGTTGTATCTGCATTTTCATTGTTTTGTAGGTATTGTTTAATTTCCTCTTAATTTCATCTGTAACCCACTGTTTATTCAGAAGATTGTTGTTTAATTTCCATGTATTTATGCACATTTTGCAGGGGTTTGTTGCCATTGATTTCCAATTTTAGTGTGCTATGATCAGATATTTTGCATGGGATAATTTTGCTCCCTTGGCATTTAGTTAGGAATGCTTTATGGGTTAATAAGTGGTCTGTTTTGGAGAATGTCCCATGTGCAGCTGAGAAGAATGTATATTCTGATGTGTTTGGGTGGGATGCTCTGTAAACACCCACTAAGTCCATTCGCTCACAGATATGATTCAGCTCTGTTTTTTCTTTGCTGACATTTTATCTAGTTGACTTATCTCTTTGTGACAGTGGGGTGTTAAGGTCTCCTATTAGAATTGTGCTCTTGTGTATTTGGTTTTTCATGTCTGTTAGTATTTGTCTTATAAAATTGTGTGCTCCTGTATTTGGTGCATATATATTTATAATTGTTAGTTCTTCCTCTTATAGTTTTCCACTAATAAGTATGTAGTGGCCTTCTTTATCTCTTTTAATTCTTTTAGGCTTGAAGTTCACTTTGTCTGCAAATAGAATTGCTACAGCTGATTTTTTCTAGGTTCCTGTTGCATGGAATACTGTTTTCCATCCTTTGACTTTTAATCTATGAGTTTCCTTTTGGGTCAGATGTGTGTCTTGTATACAACATATTGTGAGATCATGTTTCTTGATCCATTCTTTCAGTCTGTTTCTTTTTATAGGTGAATTGGGCCCATTTAAATTTATGGATATCACTGATATGTACTGGCTTGACTTTCCATGTTGTGTTCCTACTGTTGGTTTCCTGTTTTTCTCCCTTTTTTAATTTCTTGTCTAGTCTGGTGGTTTCCTTCTGCTGTTGTTCTGGAGGTTGTGGTCATTTTTATCTCTATCTAGTATGTCTTTGAGCACTCTTTCTAAGGTTGGTTTGATGGACATGAATTTCTTCAGTTCATCTTCATCATGGAAGTATCTTTTTTCTCTGTTAAATTTTAATTAAAGTTTTTCTGGGTACATCAATCTGGGTTGAAAGTTGTTTTCTTTTAGGGCTTGAAATACTTCACTCCAAGCTCATCTTAACCTGAAGGTCTGTGCTGAGAAGTCTGCAGTGATTCTAATAGGCTTTCCTTGATAGGTGAATTGTGTCTTTTCTTTAACAGATTTTAGTATTCTGTTTTTATGCTGTATGACTGAGATCTTAATTATTATATGTCTGGGTGTAGATTTATGTTGGTTATGACTGTTTGGCATTCTATATGCCTCACTTATTTGTATATCAGATTTTCCCCCATGTTTGGGAAATTTTCTGCCACTACTTCCATGAACAGCTTAGATATGTCCTTTATGTTGTCTCCTGCCTCTTCATTAATGCCTATTAATCTTATATTGTTTCTCCTGGCATCATCTTGAAGCTGCTGGATTGTCATTTCATGCTGCTATGTTGTTTTTGTAAGTTCTACCTTTTCCTGGTTGCTAGCTACAATCCTGTCCTCAAAGTCCAAAATTCTATCTTCAGCTTCATTTAAATGGTTTTGTCAGCTTTCAATATATTTTTTTGTTTCTTGGATATCTCTTTGAATTTGTTTCATGGATTCTGCTTGTTTTTTGCATTGTTCATTCAAAGTTTCAATCAATTTCCCATGCTTCTGTATTTCTTATCCATTTCTTCTCTAGCTATATTGAGCAACTCATTTACTAAGGTTGTTATTTCTGTCTTTACATAAGACATTATTTCTAATTTGAGTTACTCTATAGCCTCATGGATTTGTTTCTTTACTTCATTTGCTATCTTTTCAGAGATTTCTGGTGTATGGCTTTTAAAGTCCTCTATTTCTTTGTCACCTGGACTTGCTCCTGATGGACTAGATGTTTTAGATTGCATTTTGCCTTTTCATTTAGTTGTTTTCACCTTTTGGGTAAATTTTTGCTCTTTCCGTCCCAAAAGTCATAACTGTTCTTTGTGTGAATTTTAGGATACTACTGTGTGGTTGATGTTTGTCAAATTGTTGGGTAGCACAATGAAGAGGAGATCCAGTCACCTGAATTCCTCTTACAGGTCCTGTTGGGTGAATCCTATATTGTTTCTGCGCTAACTAGCCTAGAAGTATTGATGTAGGTCAACTCTTAGTTCCTGCTATTTCTATATCTTCAGGTTGTTGCAGGTCACCAGATTTCCCTGGCTATAGTGTTTGTGTCAGCTGAGGCCCTTCTGTGTCACTGGGAGTCTCATAAGCTCTTTTAATTTTCTCTAAGTTGGGAGGCATTATTGGCACATTCCCCCAACCTGTCTGGTGTTCTCTCTCTGGAGGAGGGGATTACCCACTCTCTTACCAGGTTCATCAAGGTCCTGGAGGGAGTTTCACTTCCACTCCTATTTACCTACTGCAGACATCTATTTTAGGGGCAAACTCACCCCACTGACTGGAGCCTGCTGAGGTTTCTGTTTGGGTGAGGGGTTCCTGAGTCTCTCATCCAGTCAGCACAGTAATCCACTGTAGTCCAAGGTTCTGATATTCCTGGCAGAGGGGCGGGCCCAGCAGCAGTGGTCCAAGGTGCCTGAGGCCTCCAGCGGGTTTACCAAATGTTCCCGGTGGAGGGCAATGTAAAACTTTTTTAAAAACTAGGGATATAGTCTGTGACAAAAACTCCAAGTTCTATCTCTAGTTGGGGGATAAAGATAGAGGTACTGAAATATTTCTTGTCCCTTACACTAACTTCAAATGACTAATAAGGCAAACACCCTCTTTGGAAACTGAGAGACCCAAGCTTCTGCTATGAATGGAATACTGAGCTTCATAACTGTTCACAAAAAATGAGATAGAATAGATTTTATTCTCCATTGGAAAGTGTGGAACTGGAGCTGTCTCACAGAAGCTATTCACAGTTCAACAGAGCTACCAAACCAAGTCATGCCTTACACAGAGATGGAATTAAACTTGTTAATAAACTAGGATTAAAGAGATTACCCTGGATTATTCAGATAGCTCATATATAATCACAAAGTTCTTGAAATTGAAAAGGCATGGCAGAAGAGTCAGAATCAGAGAAATGGCACTGTGTGAAAGATTCAACCAGCCACTGTTGTCTTTGAGGATGGACAAAGATGCCAT
This sequence comes from Hydrochoerus hydrochaeris, assembly GCA_004027455.1. Taxonomy (NCBI): domain Eukaryota; kingdom Metazoa; phylum Chordata; class Mammalia; order Rodentia; family Hydrochaeridae; genus Hydrochoerus; species Hydrochoerus hydrochaeris. Next base: position 239,769 of record PVLA01002724.1, on the reverse strand, counting down.
GAGTCAAGATGTGACCATTCTCTAGCAGCTGAAAGTATGGAACTGATTCTCCACTAGAGTTTCCAGGAAGAACTTGGCTCTGCCAACATCTTGATTTTCTTTTTTCATTTTTGTTTACACTTATTTTTAATGACAATGCCTTGTTTTTAGCCTAATCATACCCACTTCAGACTGCCAAAACTGTGAGAAATATTGTTTCATTGTATTAAGGCACTAAATTTGTGGTAATTTGCTACAGTGACAAATTAATATAATCATTAATATGCTTTGGGGTGTTTTTTGATTTCTTTAGTGTTAACAGATTATTTTGCAAAGCTGACCTGAAAGACAGCATTCAAACAGTATTCATGCACCTTCCAAATCATTCCCAGCCATGCCAGCATGGCTAGCCAGTCTCCTCCTATCTCAAAATGACCCCCACACAAATTGCTAAATTGCTGTAGCTACTTCCAGAGTTTCACATCTGGGGTGGAGCTAAGAATTTCAATTTCAGAAAAACTCCTGGATGATGCTGATGCTTGTCATCAGGAGACCAAACTTCAAGTCTCCCTGATGTGTTGGAAGAGAAAGACATGTAAACAAATTTAAGATACTAACTAGCATGCCAGAAATGCATAAAGAGTACAGCAACCAGTGGAGAAGCATCTAGATTATGCACTTAGTTGGAGAAAGGTTTCAGAAAGAAGCATATTAGTAAACAAAAAACCAGAAAAGACATAGGAAAGTTTGGGATGGGGAAAATTGGAAAAGAAGTACATGTATCTGGCAGAGGGTGACCCATATGGACAGACATAAAGTAGTAAACTCACTTTACTTTCAAGACACTGAAAATACACAAGAGAAAAGGATACCCATGGGAAAATGGTGGGAAATGAAGTAAAAAAGGAAACAGGCCTGATATGAGGGTCTTTTTGCACCAAGCACAGCAGTTTTACATTTCCAAAATAACAGAGTCAACTATAAACAGACTTACACATTAGGGGGAGTATTTACAGCTGTGTTGAATGAGTAGGCCTGGTGATGAGACCAGAAACAGAGAAAGCAGTATGAAGGCTATTCTAGGAGTCTTATCAGAGAAGCAGTGAGTGGTTGAACTATGGTAGTCAGTGGGTTGGAGGGCATAGCTAAGAAAGAAGCATTAAATTTACCAATTAACCCTTATGACCTTGGTTACTAAGTAAATATGGAAACTGATGGAGGACCATGAAGAACTAAAGAATGACTGCCAGAGTTTAAACTTACACACTGGATTGGCTAATGGAACCATTTTATAAGAACAAAAATCCCGAAGGAGTCAACCACCAGAAGAGGTTACAGATTCAGTCACAGATTCACTGTATTATATTCAAGGGAAAATGGTCAGATGATACTTATAAATAACTAAGAGTTGCCAGGACATCAAAGCACAAAATGAAATCTAATGTGCATATCCAACAAAAATGTTTAGTTACAGACTTTAAAAACAAAAGTAGTTCTGTTGTCTTCAGATATTTTCATCACAGTGTATAACATCTTCCCATTCTTCCCAGACCAATCAATGGTTTAGCCAATATCTATCTGAGTCAATAGGATTGGAAATGAAAGGGGAGAATAGGAAAATATTTGGTAATGACTGCTTATAATAGAATACACTTAATGCTAAGTATTTTGCCTGAGGCAGGTACTTTTTTAAAAGCACATATTTTAGGGCTGGATACCATTTTGCTCTTTCTCCCCTAAATGGGCACATGTATATATTCTATCTTTACCCTAAAGATAGGACCAGGCATGCTGATTGCAATAAAATAGAAACACGATATGGACTAAATCAGTTAATCTTTTAGTGTTAAGAGACCATATAGTTAATAAATAAGGATTTAAATAATTCAGGTATATTGAGCACTAACTAAAGCATACTAAATGGCTTTACATATTAAAACACAAATTAGTTGTGTGGTTTCAAAAGTTAAAAATTAAAAGTTGACCATATAACTTAATTTAAATTACTAATTATTTATTTTAAAAAGAGGTTATAAAAACATTGTATTCTGGAAGCATTTTCTACAGAGCACTATATAAATTCATATAAATTTCATACAGAAAATCATCATTTAAAGAATTATAGAAAATTATAATTGCTAGTTAGCCTTTCCCATATTGTATAAGAACTCAATAAGAAGCAAGTTTGCTTCTATAAAATAAAACATGAAAAATATTTAAAGCTGTTCTCATTAACATAAAAGCACTTTAAAGTATGCTAGAAACTGAAAACCTAAGATTATGCAGACATCTGTCCCTAAAACAGATGTTGGGCCAACTGCCTTTTATTGCCCAAAATGCAGCCAAGTGGCATCCAAAGTGATGTCAGTCTTGGTGACAGACATCTAGGTTAAGCAGAGCCAGGGGGCTAATAGCTTGCTCAGATATAATCTAAACATGAGATAGGTGGTAAGTTTGGACTGAACCAAGGAAAAAATGTTTTAGCACATCAGTTTAGGAATCTGTTCCAGATTATTGAGGCTCAGGAAAGGGTGAGTTTAAAAGGATTATTTCTTCCAAGGAATCAATGCTAACTTGACTCTCCATACATGCAAAAACAACACAATATATAGTATAGTGAATATGGTTGTATACATTTCCTGAATACAGTCAGTCATAAAGCATAGGAGTAAATATTCAAGGTAAGAGCAGGTCACCATAGTTCAGCTATTGCACAAATGATTTCCACAAATACAGGGGATTCTATGATACCAATTCAGAAGAGAAATTCAGGAGTCAGGGTTTATGCTGATAAGCATAGGACTGTGCATAGATACTGAAAATTTAGTAACAGGAGCCACAAATATAATGTCTGCTTAAGCTAAATTCTCCATAATTTGCTCAACGTTATAGTTTACTGAAGTTCATTGAAGGTTAATTATCATTATAATTTGAGCATTAATGAGAAAATTGTGAAATAAAATAGACATCAAATAGTTATAATTTGCTTTGAAAACATCACTTTAGAATAAATTTTAACCATATAACAGAACAGTTGATAATTATCTGACTACAGGTAAAAAAGAGAGCAAAATACTTTTATCAGTTGGCTATTATTGTATAATATACCATTTCAGAATTCAGTGATTTAAAACCTAAAAATGTATATTATTTTTCATGGAACTACTATGTAGTTTTTCTGGCCTCAGCTAGGCCCCTCCTGGGTCTGCAGTTAGTTTTGTATTGTAGCTCAGCTAATCTTGGCTGGACGCTTTCACATTTTGTGGTTGGTTAACTGTAGGTTGGTCTATAATGGCTTTGAAAGGCCTAAAACTGAGTTCTCAGTGTTCTCTGTATTCCTGTAAGCAGGCCAAATCTGTTCTCATGATGGCAGGGCTCTCAGGGTGAAGGACAGACACAAGGTCTCTAGGTTCAGACACTTCCACCATATTCTGTTGGCCAAAAGCAAGTCATAAAACTGGTCCATATTCAAGGGAGTGAGACAATAGGCTCCACCTCTTGGCAAGAGGGCCTGTGAAGACACATAGAAGAGGATGAAGAACTGAGACCAATTTTTCAGTTAACCAGCTATGTGCATAAACCTGACATTGTATCCAGGTAAGATACTAGAGAAAATGTTTAAACATAATGGAGTGAGGGCCCATAAACTAAACAGGCCATCTCTTTCCTATTGTGAAGTATATTCCAAAGGAAAAAAAGCACTTGTTTCATTCACCAGAGGAAAATTTTCTGTACCCCCACTTCATCCTGGCCGAATAGAAACTCTATCAATGTCACATTTTTACCTAGATCTGACCTTGATCTGTCTATGTTCTCTTATTGGAAATTGAGATGATAGATAGATAGATAGATAGATAGATAGATAGATAGATAGATGATAGATAGATAGATAGATAGATAGATAGATAGATAGAGGGCATTTTGTCAAATAAAAATATATTTTTTACTCAGCATAATGTTGGTGGAACTATGTGTGCTAAATTCCAACATTTTTCAGAGTCATTCAGATCCTCAAATTTTGGCAAGAAAATTCCAATACTTGAAGCATTTTTTTCTGAATAACTTATTTAATAGCCTATTTCTTCCATTTGCTTTGTTTTTGTAGACACAATCTAAACAGATTGCACTTCCCCATTTGGGGGTCCCTGAGCCATCTGAAAATCAAGAGCAGTTAGATTCAGAGTAGTAACAAAAATATTTTTAAAACAATATGACATGAGCACTGACCAATCAGAACACCATCTGACTTAAGATTTTGCTGTGCACCAGGAGAAGTGCTTTAACGAGAACCTGCCGATGGTCTCTGGAGCACTGGGGACACTGCTGTTGTCTGAAAAATCTAAGGTACAGGAGACAGACTAATTTCTTTGACAGCTGAGGAAAAGAGAACTGGAAACATCCACATCATAATTTCCAGAGTTTATTAGGGGAAAATAGTGTATTTCTCAAGGTTAGATTTTGGCCCTCGCTAGAGGGAGCCTGTGTCCGGTCATTTTAGGTCTTGTCCCAGAGGTACCACTCAGAAGAATGAACACAACTCAACAGACAGAAATTATAGATACTGCCAAACTCTCAGGGGCTGAAGAAAAAGTGAGGAATTAATTGGAAGAGATATAAATTTATCTTCATCAATGTAACCATAGGGAAAGATCAGGATCAGTAAGAACAATTCTTACCAATTACAAAGGTATTGACCAACAAATCAATTCTGAAAACCTGTAGTCAATCTCATAAAGTACTGACCCAGTTTCATATAATATCAATCAAGTAACCCCTTTCCTACTTTCTTCATCTGTCCTCCTTCAATTCCTTGCACTCCAGCTCTGTAGGATTAAGACTTCCACTTAATTAAATAAGAGAATAAGTTAAAGAAAAGGTGGGCAAGACAAGTTGATCCCAGAATTACCCCTAACTGCTGACCTTCTAGCATCCAGAGCTACAGAAGTGGAAAAAGGCCTTACCAGTCCACTGATTTCATACTTTGATGGTCAAATTTGACTGGATATCCTAAGTAACTGGCTGGAGGATTTTTCACTTATCTAAGAATATAGAGAAAAGTCATGAGATGGCCCCAGTTTCCACCTAGGGCAGAGTAAAATATAAAAGAAGGAGAAGAAAACAACAGGAAACAAACTTACTTTAAAATGACACAGCACTCTTTGTCCACTTTTGATGGCCTAGTACAAAGATTCACCTCTTGTAGAGATAGTCTCAAGTAGAAACAAAAATAAGAAAGAGTTTAGTTACATAATACCAGGTAGTGGACATCAAGAAAAATAAAGCAGGCTCAGGAGACATAGTGGCAGGGGATAAGATTAGTATGGTCATATTTTCCACATGTTAGTTAAGGAAGGCATTTGAGCAGAGATATGAAGGGATAACGTTGGCCTTTAGAATATCTGTGGGAAGATGTGCCAAGTAGAAAATCAGCAAGTACAAAATACAGAGGCAGGGGCACTGACCCTGCACTCTGGTGGAATCCCAGTGCATGGAGGGGGACTTTGAGCCTGCTCCCAGGGGGCAAGACAACGCACTGCTTCCCAGACCATCCTGGGTCATACACAGGGAAGGGGGCCCAACCAGACCATGCCCAGCGACCACCAAGCAGCCAGTGGGACCCAGATTCCAGCTATGGGCCTGGATCCCATTCTCTGGTGGAATTCCAGTGCACTGAAAGGGACTTTGAGCCTGCTCCTAGGTGGTAAGACAACTCACTGCATCTGAGAACACCCCGGGCTGCACACAGGGATAGGGGCAAAACTGGGCCAAGCCTAGCAACCATCAAGTGGCCAGCAGATTCTAGCTTTGGGCCCTGACCCCATGCTCTGGTAGAATCCCAGTGGAAAAAAAAAACATGGAACTTAGATCCAGGCAGCAATCCTTGGACTACACCAGGTTAACTGTGCCAGTGTGGTGAGTATGCCTCTAAAATAGAGATGAACAGTGGGTAAATAGGCCCAGTAGTAAAGCCCCTTCCAACTAACTGTAAGATCTTGGTGAGTCTGAAAAGAGTGTGGGTGACCCCCTCCTACACAACGAAAACATTAGGCAGAGTGAAAATGGCAAAGTGAAAAAGCAAAATGCAGTCTCAAACATCTAGTCCACCAGAAGCAAGTGCAGGAGTTATAGAAATAGAGGACCCCAAAAGTAACACAAAAGGAATCTCTGAAAAGATAGTGAGTGAAATAAAAAAAGTGCCATGAGGCTATAGAGGAAATCAAATTAGAACTACTCTCCCATGTAAAGACAGAAATAACAACCTTAATAAAGGAGTTGCTGAGCACAGCTAAAGAAGGAATAGAGAAAAAAGTACAGGAGCATGGGAAACTGATTGAAACCTTGAATGAACAAAATAGAAAACATACAGAATACATGAAACAAACTCAAAGAGACATACAAGAAACAAAAAATTCTATTCAAAGCTTGCAAAAGCACTTAAATGAAGCTGAGGATAGGATTTTGGACCTTGAGGACAGGGTCACAATGAATGATCGTGAAAGGATAGAACTCTTAAAAATAACAAATCAGCATGAAGTGAAAATCCAACAACTTCAAGATGATGCCAAGATAAAAAATATAAGATTAATAGGCATCAGTGAAGAGGCAGGAGTCAATGCGAATGACATAGCCAAAATATTCACAGAAGTAATAGAAGGAAATTTCCCAAACATGGGGAAAGAATCTGTGACACACTACACAGAGATACCACAATCCCCAAAACAACAAAAGAAAGAAACCATCAGGTGAAATAGGCAAATAAATAAGGGTAAAAACAGAAAACAACTGGAACATAACATGGAAAAGTCGAGCCACTACATATCAGTGATATCCATAAATGTAAATGGCCTCAATTCACCTATAAAAAGAAAAAGATTGACAGACTGGAACAAGAAACATAATCCCACAATATGCTGTATAAAAGAAACACACCTGACCCAAAAGAAAATGCATAGATTAAAAGTCAAAGGATGGAAAACAGTATTCCATGCAACAGGAACCCAGAAAAAAGCAGGGGTAACTATTCTAATTGCAGACAATGTAAACTTCAAACCTAAAATGATTAAAAGACATAAAGAAGTCATTACTTACTCATTAGTGGAAACATTCAAGAGAAAGAACAAACAATTATAACTATATATGCACCAAATATAGGAGAACACAACTATATAAGAAAAATACTAACAGACATGAAAAACCAAATACACAAGAACACAGTTGTAATAGCAGACCTTAACAGCCCATTGTCACAAAGAGATAGATCAACTAGACAAAATATCAGCAAAGAAATAACAGGTCTGAATCATAACTGTGAGCAATTGGACTTACTAGATGTTTAAAAAGTGTTCCACCCAACCACATCAGAATACACATTCTTTTCAGCAGTGCATGGAACATTCTCCAAAATAGACCATATATTATCCCATAAAATACTAAGTAAATGAGAAGGTATTGAAATCATCCCATGCATAATATCTGACCATAGCACACTAAAATTGGAAATTAATGGCAAAAGAAATTGCAAAACCTGCTTGAATACATGGAAATTAAATAAGAAATTTTGAACAAGCAGTGGGCTACAGATGAAATTAAAGAAGAAATAAACAATACCTACAATTCAATGAAAACATAGAAACAACATAATGCAATCTATGGGATGCAATGAAAGCAGTCCTAAGTGGGAAATATATAGCAATAAATTGTCATATCAAGAAAACAGAATGGGCACAAATAACCTAATGCTCCATCTCAAGCGTCTAGAAAAGGAAGAGCAAGCTAAACCCAAAGCTCATAGAAGAGAGGAAATTGAAAAGATTAGAGCAGAAATCAATGCAATTGAAACCAAAAAAAAATACAAAGAGTTAATGAATCAACAAGCTGGTTTTTGAGAGAATAAACAAAATTGACAAACCTCTAGCTAACCTTATCAAGATAAAGAAAGAACAAACCCAATTTATGCGATAAGATCTGAAAACGGAGAGATTACTACAGATCCCATGGAAATTCAAAAGATCATGAATACCTACTTTGAAAATCTCTACTCACATAGAATAGAAAACAGAGGAAATGGACAGATTTCTAGAAACATATAAACTACCAAAGCTCAACCAAGAAGATATAGAAATTTTGAACATACCAATATCAGCTATTGAAATTGAAAATGTAATTAAAAACTTACCAACAAAGAAAAGCCAGGTCTGGATGGACTCACAGCTGAATTCTACAAGAACTTTAGAGAAGATTTGATGCCAATACTCCTTCAATTCTTCAATGAAATTGAGAAGAAAGCAATCCTCCCTAAATCATTCCTGGAGGCAAGTATTACTCTGATACCAAAACCAGAGAAAGATCCAACCAAAAAGGAGAACTATAGGTCAATCTCACTAATGAACATTGATGCAAAGATTCTCAATAAAATACCGGCAAATAGAATGCAGCAAATCATCAAGAAGATTATACCTCATGACCAAGTGGGATTCATTCCAGGAATGCAAGGATGGTTTAACATATGCAAATCAATAAATGTAATACACCACATCAGCAGAGCCAAAAATAAAAACCACGTGGTCATCTCAATAGATGCAGAAAAAGCTTTTGACAAAGTCCAACACATGTTCATAATGAAAACCCTTCAGAAACTCAGAATACGTGGTGGCTACCTCAACCTTGTAAAGGCCATCTATGACAAACGAACAGCCAACATTATACTAAATGAACAAAAAATGAAAGCTTTCACTTTAAAATCAGGAACAAGACAAAGATGTACACTGTCACCACTCCTTTTCAGCATAGTTCTGGAAACACTAGCCAGGGCAGTCAGACAATAGAGAGAAATGAACGGAATAAAGATAGGAAAGGAAGAAGTCAAATTATCACTAATTGCAGATGACATGATACTCTATTTAGAAGACCCAAAAAACTCCATTAAAAAACTACTAGAGGTAATAAACAAGTTCAGCAGTGTAGCTGGATACAAAGTCAACTCTCAAAAATCAATAGAATTCCTGCACACAAACAAAAATTCACTGAGAGAGAAATTATGGAAATATTGCCCTCTAAAATAACATCTAAAAAAGTGTAACTCTTAGGAATCAACCTAACTAAAAATGTAAAAGATTTATATGCTGAAAATTATACTACACTGAAAAAGGAGATTCAAGAAGATATTGGAAAATGGAAGGATATTCCGTGCTCTTCACTAGGAAGAACAAACTTTGTGAAGATGACCATACTCCCCAAACTTTTATACAGATTTATAGCAATCCCAATCAAAATGCCATTGACATACCTCACAGATCTAGAGAAAACACTCCTAGAATTCACTTGGAAACAGAAAAAACCTAGAATAGCAAAGGCATTTCTGGGCAACAAAGGCAAGGCAGGAGGCATCTCAATTCCTGACTTGAATCTATAGTACAAAGCCACAGTGATAAAATCAGCATGGTACTGGCAAAGAAATAGCTCTGAGGATCAATGGAACAGACTAGAAAATGCAAGCACAACTACAAAGACACTCATCCACCTGATATTTGACAAAGGGGCTAAATATGCCCCTTCTCTTTAATAAATGGTGTTGGAAAAATTGGCTCTCCACATGCTGAAGACTGAAACTAGATCCATGCATATTACCATGCACAAATCTAAAGTCTAAGTGGATCAAAGACCTCAATGCTAAAACAGACACACTAAATCTACTGGAAGACAAAGTAGGTAGAAGTCTTGGAGACATAGGGGTAGGCAGAGATTTCATGAAAAAAACACAAACTGCACGGGAAACACTTCATAGAATCAACAACTGGGATCTCACATTATTGAAAAGTTTCTGCCCTTCAAATGAAATCACCAACAGAATGAAAAGAAAACCCACAGTGTGGGAAAGAATTTTAGCCAGCAACCACTCAGACAAAGGACTTATATCCAGAACACATAAAGAACTGAAAAACTTCAAGCCCCCAAAATTCAAACACCCTCTCCAAAAATGGACATCTGAGATGAACACACAGTTCTCAGAGAAAGATATACAAATGGCAAATAAATACATGAAGAAATGTTCACCATCACTGGCAATTGAGAAATACAAACTTAAACAACATTGAGATTTCACCTCACTCTGGAAAGAATGGCTGACATCAAGAAATCTACTGATAACAAATGTTGGGGAGGCTGTGGGGGAAATGGAACACTGCTCCACTCTTGGTGAGAATGTAGACTGGTGAAACCACTATGGAAATCCATATGGAGAATTCTCAGAAGACTAGGATTGGAAGCTCCATTCAATCCAGGTATTCCCCTCCTGGGTATTTTCCCAGAAGAATTGAATAGTTCACATCACAGTGATATATGTGCATTTATGTTCATAGCAGCACAATTTGTAATAGCTAAATCTTGGAAACAACCAATAATGCCCATCAACTGCAGAGTGGATGAAAAAGATGTGGTATTTTTACACAATGGACTATTACTCAGCTATAAAAAAAGATGATCCTGAGGCCATCATAGGTAAATGGAGACAACTTGAGACTATCCTCATTAGTTAAATAAATAAGAATCATATTTATAAATGTCACATTGTTTCTCTTTTTTTCTTTTTTTTAATTTTTTTGTCTTAAAGAGAATAAAACAAAAGAGGACAGATCTAAGCAGATCAGAACAGAACAGTGTAAGCAACACAGCACTTCACAAGACAATTGGAAATTAACAGTAGCTACCATAATGTCTCTTTCTTTGAAATAGGTGAGCTTAGCTTTACATACAATAATGTCAAATATAACAAAATAGAAAAAAAAAAACACTCAAGAGAATGAAAGTATCACAAGGCATTCTGAACCAAATAACTGAAGATGAACAATGGCTGCTATATTATCTCATTTTCCATAAAAATTTTTTATATTATCATATGTATTAAAATCCAGTAAGACATCAAGTGATAGATCCAACGGTAATAGAAAAACAAGAGCATGGTAGCACTTCAGAGAAAGATGATATTAAATCAACAATGGCTGCCATATTGTCTTGTCTTCAAAGTAACTATTCATACGATCCCATATATTAAGATCAAGCAAAACAGAATAAAACCATTCCAACCAATGAATGAAAACATAAGACTTCAAAGCAGTATAATGGTGATATATGATTACCATAAAATCTTCTTTACTCTTACCATTTATTAAACTAGGGAGACTATATGGTATTTATACATGTGAGATTGATTTATTTCACTTATGAGTATAGGTTCAAGTTGCATCCATTTACTTATAAATATCTCAATGTGATCATTCTTTATAGCTGAGTAGTACTCCATTGTATAAAAGTACCACATTTTTTTATCCATTCCTTGGTTGATTGGCACTTAGGTTGTTTCCAAGATCCAGCTATTACAAATTGTGCCACTATAAATATGGGTGCAATATATCACTGTGGTAAGATGTTTTCAGAGCTTCTGGGAATATGCCTAAGAGTGGAATAGCTGGGTCAAATGGGACCTCCAGCCCCAGCTTTTTGAGGAATCTCCAGATTGACTTCCACAGTGGCTGCACCAGTCTACACTCCCACCAAAAGTCCAGAAGAGTTCCTTTTTCCCCACAGCCTCTCCAGCATTTGTTGTTGGTAGTTTTGTTGATTCTGGCCATTCTTTCTGGAGTGAGATGGTATCTCAGTGTGGTTTTAATTTGCACTTCTCTAATGACCAATGATGATGAACATTTTTCATGTATTTATTTGCCATTTGTATTTGTTCATCTGAGAACTGTGTGTTCAACTTTGATGCCCATTTTTGGATTGGTTCTTTGAATTTCAGAGATTTGAGTTTTTTAATTGTTTATAAGGTCTAGACAGAAGTCCTTTGTCTGAGGGACAGTTCACTGAAGTTTTGTGGGGTTTTTTTCATTCTGCTAGAGTTTTCCTTCAGCATGCAGAAACTCTTTAATAAGACATGATCCCAGTTATTGATTCTGGGAAGTATTTCCTGTGCAGTTTGATTCTTGTTCATGAATTCTCTACCTACCCCTGTTTTTATCTACTTTGTCTTGCAACAGATTTAGTGTTTCTGTTTTAATATTTAGATCTTTGATCCATTTAGATTTTAGTTTAGTACATGGTGATAGGCATGGGACTAATTTTAGTTTTTGGCATATGGATAGCCAGTTTTTCCAGCACCATTTATTACAGAGACCGTTGATCTACAAGTAAACATGCTTGGCCTCTTTATCAAAGATAAGGTGGTTGAGTGTGTTTGTAGTTGTATCTTCTAGTCTAGTCCATTGATCTTCAGGTCCATTTTTATTCCAATACCTTGTTGATTTTATGACAGCAGCTTTGTAGTATAACTTCAAGTCAGGGATTGTGCTTCATCCTGCCTTGGCTTTGCTGCTTAGAATTGCCTTTGCTATTATAGGTCTCTTCTGGTTCAAGATGAATTTTAGGAGTGATTTATCTAGATCTATGAAGTATGTTAGTGATATTTTCATTGGGATTGCATTGAATCTTTATAAGAATTTTGGGAGAATGGCCATTTTTACAATATTTATTCTTCCTATCCATGAACAAGGGATGTCTTTCCATTTTCTGAGGTCCTCTTGTATTTCTTTTTTCAGGGTACCTTAATTTTCCCTGTACAGCTCTTTTACATCTTTTGTTAGATTAACTCCTAAGTATTTCATTGTTTTGGATGCTAGTGTGAAGGGTGTGGCTTCTCTTATTTCTCTCAGTGATTTTGTTGTTATTGTGTAAGAATGCTATTGATTTTTGAGTATTGACTTTGTATACAGCTACATTGCTGAATTTATTTATTAATTATATCTAGGAGTCTTTCAATGGAGTTTTGGGGGTCTTCTATGTAGAGTATCATGTCATCTTCAAATAATGATAATTTAACTTCTTCTTTTCCTATCTTTACTCCTTTTATTTCTCTCTCTTGTCTAACTGCTCTGGCTAGTATTTCCAGTATTATATTGAATAGGAGTGGTGATAAGGGACATCCTTGTGTTGTGCCTGATTTCAAGGTAAAGGCTTTCAGTTTTTGGCCATTTAATATGACATTGGCTGTTGGTTTGTCATAGATGGTCTTTACCATATTGAGGTAAAGACCATCTATTCCAATTCTCTGGAAGATTCTTATCATGAATGGGTGTTGGATCTTATCAAAAGCTTTTTCTGCATCTATAGAAATGATCATACAATTCTTGCTTTTGACTCTATTGATATGGTGGATTACATTTATTGATTTATGTATGTTGAACCATCCCTGCATGCCTGGGATGAATCCAACGTGGTCATGGTGCATAATCTTCTTGATGATTTGCTGCATCTTGTTTGCCAATATTTTATTGAGAATTTTTGCATCTATGTTCCTTAGGGAGATTGGCCTGCAGTTCTCTTTTTTAGTTGGATCTTTCTCAGGTTTTGGTGCTAGAGTGATATTTGCATCCAGGAATAACTTAGGGAGAATTGCCTCCCTTTCCATTTCATTGAAAAGTTTAAGGAGTGTCGGCATTAAGTCTTCTTTGTATTTCTTGTAGAATTCCACAGTGAATCCATCTGGGGCTGGACTCTTCTTTGTTGGTAGGGACTTGATTACACTTTCAATTTCATTAATAGAAATTGGGTTATTCAGTAGTTTTATCCAGTTTGATCCAGCTTTGGTGGTTCGTATGTTTATAGAAATCTGTCCATTTCTTCTGTGTTATTGAACCTATAAGAGTAGAGGTTTTTGAAATAGTTGTTGATGATCTTATGTATTTCCACAGGGTCAGTAGTGATTTCACCTTTTTCATTCTGTATTGCATGAACTTGAGTCTTTTCTTTCCTTTTTTTAATTAGGTTGGTTAGAGGCTTGTCAATTTTATTTATTCTTTCAAAGAACCAACTCTTTGGTCATTGATTCTTTGAATTGTTTTCTTAGTCTCTATTGCATTAATTTCTGCTCAGATCTTTATAATTTCCTCCCTTATTTTGGCTTTGAGCTTGGCTTGCTCTTCTTTTTCTAGATGTTTGAGGTATAATATCAGGTTGCTTATTTGTGTTCATTCTGTTTTCCTAATGTGGGAACTCAGTGCAATACATTTTCCTTTGCGGACCGCTTTCATTGCATCCCACAAGTTCCAGTAAGTTGTATTTGTATTTTTGTTTGCTTGTAGATATTGTTTAATTTCTTCCTTAATTTCCTCTGTGACCCCAATGATTGCTCAAAAGTGTGGTAATTAATTTCCATGTGTTTGTGGGGGTTTTGCAGTTACTTTTATCATTAATTTCCAGTTTCATGGCACTATGATGTGATAAAATGCATGGGATAATTTCAATTCTTTTGCATTTACTTAAATATGTTCTGTGGATTAGTATGTGGTCTATTTTAGAGAATGTCCCATGTACTGCTGAAAAGAATGTATAGCCTGATGTTGTTGGATGGGACACTCTGTATACGTCTCTCTAATCCATTTGTTCACAGGTGTGATTCAGTTCTCTTATTTCTTTGCTGACTTTCTGTCTATTTGATCTATCCCTTTGTGTCAATGGTGTGTTAATGCCCCCTGTTATAATTGTGTTATTGCCTATTTTATTTTTCATTTCTGTTAATACTTGCTTTGTGTAGTTGGGTGCTCTGATATTTGGTGCATATATATTTAAGATTGCTATCTCTTCCTCTTGCAGTTTCCCCCTAACTAGTATGTAGTGACCTTCTTTATCTCTTTGGACCATTCTTGGTTTGAAGTTCACATGGTCTGCAAACAGAATAGCTACCCCAGCTTTTTTTTTTTTTTTTGATTTCCTGTTGCATGGAGTATTGTTTTCCATCCTTTGACTTTCAGTCTATGAGTTTCCTTTTAGGTTAGATGGGTTTCTTGTAGACAGCATATGGTTGGATGTTGTTTCTTGACCTATTCTTCCAGTCTGTTTCTTTTAGTTGGTGAGTTGAGTCCATTTACATTAATGGTTATAATTGTCATATATTAGTTTCTTGTTGACATGTTATCTTTCTGATGTTGTATTTTAACTTTCCATTCTGTTCAATTGTCTGTCTTGCTTAGTGGTTTTTTCCTATGTGTATCTAGAATGTCTTTCAGTATTCTTTGTAGGGTTGGTTTGGTGATCATGAAGATCTTCAGCTGTTCTTTGTCATGGAAGTATCTTATTTCTCCATCCATTTTGAAGGACAGTTTTGCAGGGTACTGCAGTCTGGGTTGGAAGTTGTTTTCCTTTAGGATCTGAAACACTTCACTCCATGCTCTTCTTGACTTCATTGTCTGTGTTGAGAAATCTGCTGTGATTCTAATAGGTTTTCCTTTATAGATGAACTGTCTTTTCTCTCTAACAGCTTTTAAGATTCTGTTCTTATGTTGGATTTCTGGGATGGTGATTATTATATGTCTGGGTGTAGTTTTGTTTTTGTTATGGCTATTTGGAGTTCTATATGCTTCACTAATCTGTATGTCAGTTTCCATACTCATGTTTGCGAAGTTTTCAGCTACTACTTCTGTAACTAGCCTCTTGATATCATTTGTGTTGTCCCCTTCTTTTTCTTTTATCCCTATTAATCTTATATTGTTTTTCTTTGCATCATCTTGCAGCTGTATAGTTGTTATTTCCTGATTTCTTGTTATTGTTAGAAGATCTTTCTTTTCCTGTTCACTAGCTGCAATCTTGTCTTTGAGGTCTGAGATTCTAACTTCACTTTCATTGAGGTGGTTTTTGCAACTTTCTTTAGAGTTTTTGATTTCCTGTATATTTCTTTAAATCTGCTTAATGCATTCTGTTTGTCTCTTAAACTGTTCATTCAGGGATTCTATCATTTTGCTTTGTTCCTCTAATTTTTTAGCTGTGTCTTCATTGGATGCATTCAGTTTTTCTTTCACTACTTTTATCATTTCTTCTTTTACCTGGGAGAATATTTCTGATTTGAGTTCCCTCATAGTTTCCCATACTTGCTTCTTTATTTCAGTTGATATCATTTCAGGCATTTCAGGTGTATGTGTAGTATTTTCTTCTATATATATGGTTCCTAGGTTTTCTTTGGATGGGCTGGATGTTTGAGATTGCATTTTGGTCTTTTGTTTTGTCATTTTCCTATATTTCCATGTTTCCAGCAATTTTCCAAAGCTTTCCCTGGGTGTGTTGGAAATCACCTCCTGAGCCCTCTGCTACTGGGACTCACTTGGCTTTGGCTTCCCTTGTGTGATGGGGCTGGCTCCCCTGGTTGAATGAAGGTTGCTTTGAGTGGTCCACTCAAGCCCCTGGAACCTCTGGAGCCCAATCTAGCATCCTAAGGGGGCTTGTCAGCACCCAGCCACTAGAATTGATGGTCCCAAACTTTTCCAGCCTTCCCTGGTGAGCTGCCACTCACCTCATGGTGTGGCACCAACTTGGCTCCCCTTTTGGTGGGCCTGACTCCCCTGCTTGAATCATCACATTGTTTCTCTAGTGTAAAAAGTGATAAGAACTATAAGAGTAATAAATCCCAAAATGTGTAATTCCTATTGTAAAAAAAGACAGGAAAAGAAAGGGCTCTAAGGGATATAACTGCATGTATGCTTGAGTGTGTATAATAGGTGACCATATTGCTGAATCTTTGTTGGATCTTTGATCAGAACTGTTTGCAATCTCACTGTTTGTATGTTTACTATGTATCCTTTAAACTTGTAACTTGAACAACTATATCCAAGATGACAATATGTAATTTATCTACTAGTGACTTCTTAGTGTTTTTTCATTTCTTTTTTCTTTTAGAATTCTCTATTGTTGCTACCCTTTTTACTTTTGCTTTCTCTTTAAATAAAATGTTTTTAAAAATGCATAATTGCTATTGTAAAAAAGAGAGGAAATAGGAAGTGCTATAAAAGATATAACTGCATGAATATTTAAGTGTGTAGGATTGATAACCATATTTCTAAGTTCTTGTTGGATTGTTGAACAGATATGCTTGCAGTCTCACTGCTTGAATGTCTACTTTGTATGCTCTAATTTTGTAACTTCAACAACTATTTCTAAAAGGACAATATGTAATTTATCAACCAGTGATCTCTCACTGTTTATCCTTTTTTGAAATTCTGTAATATTTCTACCTTTTTCTGCCTTTTTTTCTCTTTAAATAAAAAAACTTAAAAAAAAATACACAGGAAAGAATGTGCTTGATGATCCGAGGGTTTGGTTTGGTTTGGTTTGGTTGTTAATGCTTCACAGACAAGATAGAAGGAATGGGGAGAGAACGGTAGGCCATGAATTTGGAAAATTACCAGAAGTCTAATCATACATACTCAAGAAAAAGGCATTGGACTTAAAATGAAATTCAAAACTGTGTGAGGGCAAATTACCATTCTGAAGTGATTACCTTGGTTACTGTGGGCAGAATGAATGATAACCCACTGAGAATGCAAACTGGCCAGTGACTAAAATTGTGAGGCAGCTGCTTCTAAATCATCTTATAGAAAGGGCAGATTGTTAAACCCCATCCATCTCCCAGACCTACTGATTGAGAATCTTGTGGGAACAGGCAGAGGATTCAATCTGTACTTTACAACACACTCAAACATACATGCAGTTTATCTGACTCTCTAGGGCATTCTCTGAGGTTGTCAGAATCAGGAATCATGACCCTGCATAAGAGTGACCCTGTGTGAGTGCACACAGGAAAGCTTAATGTTCAGCATCAGACTTACACTTTCCATGAAATGTGTATGCTTTTAGCTTCCCTCTTTAATTTAACCACATTTCATCCATCATTACCAACAGTTGGTGCAGGATTTAATATTGGTTCAGGTTCAAATACTTTTTGATTTCAGCTTTAACTTGAGCTCAGTTTTACTATTTTTCTTACCTTCATTTTCCCTTTTCTTGGTATTTGTTTTTATTATTTACACACCTATTTTATTATTCTAGAAAGATTAAACTGAAGCTTCAGTAGTCTTCAAAGCAATAGAATGTACATTATAAAATTTATCTTACACTTATACCCATTTAATCTTCACATGTTCCCTGATATAAGTCAGGAATTCACATTATTTTCCCAATTAAATAAATAATAACTGTATTTTTATTTTTATACATGTGACATCAATCAAACAATAATTGAATGATTTCACACTTAATTCCATTTAAAAACTTTTGTCTAGCCTGTAATCTTAGCGCTCTTCAAAGCTGAGGCAGAAGGATCACAAATTTGAGTCAACCTGGGCAATTTAATGATTTAGCAAGAACCTGTCTCAAAAATAAAAAGTGAAAAAAGGATAAAGATGTAACTCAGCATGAAAGCCCTGGGTTCAATTCTCAGTACCCCCACCAAAAAATAAGGAAAAAAGAAGAGAAAGAAAGAAAGAGAAAGAGGGAGAGAGAAAAGATAATTCATCTCCTCTACTTTGCTTACTAAGGTAACATGTTTCCTAAACCTAACCAAATGTAGCATTTTAAGTCTTTTTTAAACATGTGAAAGTTTTTTTGTCCAATATATCATCTAAATAGTTTCATGCCATATTCAACTCTAGTGAATGTCATTTAAAAAGGGATAAATTTTCATAGTTTGTTGGCAAATACTTAATGTGGATTTGGCTATTATTACATGAAATAATGAATGGTATTGTATTTTAATAGTAATATTTTAACATCTCCCAAACAGAGCAAAAACAAACAAACAAACAAAAAAAAAGAAATCAAGTATGCACCAGCCCAAATATTACCATAATATAATAGAAACATTTACCACCAACATTTCACACTACCCTACTCCACATTTCTACTAACAAAACATTCTCATTAGAAATACTAGATTAACACCAGAATTTTAAATTACAAGGTGTGAAAAACTGCTTACTTTTTTAAAAAGTATATTAGTTATTTTAAGGCTGGACAAAGTTAGAGTAGTCATTTATATTATTTGAAGTCTAAGCATAGAGATGCACTTACATCTGATCAAGTGGTACAAGAATTTGATTTGTCTATAGTTGACAACAAAATGATAAATTAGCAATCAGTTCATCCTTTGCAAAAATGAATATCTTCTAAATTTATATAGTACATCTAGTAAGGAATCTCTGTATACTGACTTTTCATGTTTATGCTATGCATCATTTAGTAAGAAAGAAAAACTTCATGAGTGTTTATTAAAATGATATTTCATACTATCCTAAGAACGTCAATTCATACATATGAATTATGTGTAAATTGTAAGTGGTCACCTTAGCTGTAGTGTAATAAGCCCCTACAATGCAAAAAAGTGATTCTAAAAGACCTTCTAAATAGTGATATTCACATAATTTTGTCATTAATTTTTACCACTACAAAGTAATCTTGTAACTTCATGCTAAAATGTTGCAAATATAGAATGCTTTACCCCTAAAAGAAACAGGGAAGAATTGATAGTTTTTAACTTCATGTTAGAACAAAAACATTTATTGTGCAATAATAAAACCCAAACAAGTAAGAGTTTGTGACAGTAATGATGTAACTCATTAATACATTATTTAAATTTCTCCATGACATTCAAACTGTACTTTAAAACACAATAAACAAGACATCACAAACAGCATCATGAAATAAAGAGATATAATAAAGTTTATTCCATGTTAAATATTTAGTTTAGGACAATAAGCAAAATACAACACACTTCATTTGAATGGCACCATTATACAGTTCTATAGAATAATATTACTTAACTCTAATAAATGTTTTGCATTATACAATTCCAACCTTTCTGTTAAAAAGCATTAATGAACAACAGACTTCTCACCAGTGTGGAGCCTATAGAATCCATCAGTTTGGGGACATTTTTCCAAATGATTTAGTAATGCTTTTTAACATTACAAACATAAATCTGTCATAATATTGGAATTCCAATGCATTTTGGTGTTTCTGGGCTGTCTAAAAATGAAATAGCATCCAAGTGAAATGCATTATATCTCAAAATTTTAGTTCTTAAAATGGGAAATAATTCTCTACCATTTAGCTGTCTGCCTTCTGGCACATTCTAGATTTTTTTACTTCTAGAATTTTTATTGTATAATACTTTGATAAATTAGTGATAAACCATGATTTTAAAAAAACAGCATGTGACTGTGCTTAAATTCACATAAAATAGCAGTTCTTACAACTATATTGAAATTGAATGGTTTTACAAAGGTTAACAAAATGTATTACCAACCCTCCAGTACAAGACTTTTGTAGGTGGAACAATGCAAATTTATTTTTAAAAATCTTAACACAGAAGACCACCTCTGAGTCAATTTACAAACTATGGGGAATATGTTAAAAATATAATTGCACTCAACTGAATCATTCATCTACTCTGTAATATAGAACTTTAAATACATCCTAAAGTCAAGATTTAAAACAATTTTGGCAGACAAGACCTTAGTACTTTTTAGCAGGGGTCTTTGTGAGAGGTGATTTTCTTTCCTCACACTATCAAAGTTTAATTAAAGTGTTGATTATATTGAAAGTTTTCTCCTTATCGGCCCTTTAGTTCTATATACTATTATGATTGGTAATAAAGTCTGCCTGTCGCTCAATCTGTATAATGGGATCCAAAAAGTAGGGTTAGAGAAGATGGAAAAAGTGGCAAATCTTGCAATACAAGCCTTATTCCAGGATTTTATTCCATCTGCTTGTATAAATGGAGGCCTTATAGTTTCCTGATATTCAATGATCTGAAGCAAAGAATTAGGGTTATAAAGGTAGTTACATATGGATCCCTATTTTGAGATAAGGAAGGCTATGTATCAAGTGGCTATACATCAAGTGATGAGTATCTTCATCCTTGGAAGAATACGGCATTGGATTCTTTACTGCTGGAAAACATGGCAGTGGTGCATAATGTTGTTCTAGAGGTATAATACAATGAGTATGTGATACCATGTTTGATGTTGATATTTGAAATAATGGAGAGCATGTGCTGGGGCATGAAGAGATGTTTTTTTTACCATCAGAATTACAGTCGTCCTGAATAAAGTCAAGTACTAAATTGCTGGATTCTACAGATAAATGCAACTGAATTCCTGATTTATCAAAGGAGGTGGAGATGTTGGCAGTTGTTCTGAGGAGTGCCAATATCTTCATGAGAGTAGTCGTGGCTTGTGTGGAGCGTGGTGCACAGGAGGCAGTGACACCACAGTGTGATGTTTTGGTGGAATATGGCTTATATAGCCCCTGTATAGCAGCACATCAGGGACTTCACAAATTTTACTTGGTAGCAAAACCATACAAAGATGAAGTTTTGTGCAGGTAGCATGCTTTCTATCTATTGTATGACTGACAGTGGTTGATAGGAGCCTATAGGTCTCTTTAAGACAAATATGTTCTCTTGCATTCTCAGTCTGCATATGAAGATTGAACCTCATGTACACTTGCCAGTTTTCAACACATGATTACTACATCCTGGACATAATTCCATTTTTGTTATATAAATTAGCATAGCCACAGAAAAATGCATAATCACATGGAATTATTCACCCATATACAGAGTCTGCCAAAAATGTAAACACACTTCAGCAGTTCACTGTACTAATAAATGTCTGGAAACTGATGGCCACCACTTTGAGCACTTCTTATAATTGTAGAGACCAAAGGTAACTTGTGTTAATCTTATGATGTCTCAATAAATTAGTATTAAAATATTTATACAAGTTTTCCTTTTCCTGATGTATACATTTTTTGGAAGACTGTATTTTAATAGGTAAATCACATTTGTCACAAAAATAAAGAGGTAAACCATCATTTATACCTAAAATGGTTATCTTAAAATCCTCCTAAAAACATAGAGGTTTTTTCTTTTTTCTCCAGCAGTTCATTTCTTTTTCAGTCATTTTGCCTTTTGTTACAGTCACATTTACTTTTGCAGTTACATTTTTCCTTACCAGCAGGTATCCCAAATTCATAGTTCATGGACTTTGAGACATGAGCTTTATTCCTTTTCTCAGAAATAAACTTTAAAGGAATTCATCTGTAGACCTCAAGTCCACTGAACTGTCCCGAACTATGAAAGCCTGGTAACCATTGTCAGCATCAGCTCAAGGGCCAGCAGTGCATGTTCAAAATCCTTTAGGGTCCAGGCAGCTGAAGTGAGATCAGATCTCGCTCTCTATGCAACTTGGACTTGAAAGGCTTCCTTCTCTTTTCACCTGCCCTATTCCACTACTCTGGTGAGGCAATTTGGATGGAGGAAGAGAACATTTCAGAGTTTAGATTGCTAAGGCTTCTCTTCAGTACTAACAGGGAAAGTGGTCTTTAATCATGAAAATAGAACCTGATGAGAAGAGAGAATAAGCTCCTTGAAGTCATGACAAAGTACTGCCTTGTACAACTGACATTTATCCTATTGCATTTTTGAAAACTGCCTCAAATCATTCAATGAAAAAGATGGGATAATGAATAATGTGTGTGTGTGTATGTGTGTGTGTACATACCATATATACACACAAAAATACGTACACCTTTAAGAATTTTTAATTGCAAAATACAATGAATTTAAAATCATCTTTGTCTGGGGCTAGAGATTTAGCTCAGTGGCTTAAGCACCTGCCTTGCAAGCATGAGGTTGTGAGTTTGATTCATAGTACCAAAAAAAAAGAAAGAAAAAACAGAAAAAAAATCTTTGTCTGAATTAAAAAAGAATTATATTCATCACATTAAGGAAGACTCAGCTAGAAAGTAGTGACTGTGGTATCTTCATTGGGCTAGATATTTTCTGTTCTAACTTAATTTAAAGAATGTTTATAGAGAGAAGTCAAGATGGCTGATCAGTGAGCAACAAAATACAAAGCCTCCCAGGAGAAACAACTCATTTGCCAGAATAAAACACCCTGGAGAGACTGAGACAGAGGGAAATGGATCCTCTTGACACAGGAAGAAATTAAAACATAAAAAAGCTCATCAAATACGTTGGGACTACAACTGAAACAGCTAAAAGTTACAGGACACAGTGTTTTCGTGGCAACCTGACAAGTTTGCACCAGCCTGAATTTGCGCTGGCTTGAATCTGTGCCGGCTGGCAGAGCTGCCCAAACTCGTTCCTGCTGCCACTCACAGGAACCACAGCAGCCCTGAAGTCGGGCATTGGTGAGCCCAACAGAGAGTGGAGCCTGCAAAGGGACATTCATTAATCCACGGTCAGTCCTGGGAATGTAACCCCAACACACATGGGAAGGGCACAACCAAATTGGTGACATGTTGAAATTGGGTAGGAGGAGCCGGAACTGGGAGCAGCAGTGACTTCAGTTGGTTGCTCCCTCCCCAGAGCAGATTCATGGGATTTGCTTGGACTGGGCTGCGCCCCTGGCTGGGACCCAATGAGCCATCCCAAATCGATTCCCTGCACCTAGCAAGTACTAACCGGGTGAAGGCACCTGAAGTTTGGCTGGCCGGGTGGGGAGGGGCAGGCATACGCAGCTGCTGCATACACCTCAATGACAAGACCAGTCAGGAGAGGGCAGAGGTCCCTTGCCAGTGTGCTTTGGAGGAAATGTGGCCAACATGGAAGGGGGCTGGGACCTGCACTGTAACTTGTGTGGAAGAAGCCAGGACCATAACAGCAGAGAGAGGCAGGAGGAGGCCCCAAGCCCAGAACCCTGAGAGCACTGATCCAGGAGCAGGAAAAACAAGGGAGACTGAGGGCAGCAAACACACATCAGACACAGCTTCAATGGACATTAAGAGATATCTTTGGGACCTTGTAGACAAGCTCAAAACTGAAATATTAAACCAGATAAACCAAGATATGAGTAATAAAAAATGCTCTCAGGAAGCATCTCTCAGGAAGATATAGACAAAAGAAGGGATATAGACAGAGAAACATTTGATAAAGAAAATATTGAATACATGAAGCAGATTCAAAGAGACTACCAGGAAATTAAAAACTCCATTGAAAGCTGGCAAAAATCCTTAAAAGAAACTAAGGATAGACTATCAAAACTTGAAGACAAGTTTGCAATGTGTAATCATGAAAGGAAAGATCTCTTAAAAATAACAAGGAAACAGGCAATAGCAATACAAAGGCTAGAAGATGACAAGAGAATCTACAATTTAAGAATAAGAAACGTGAACAAAGAAGCAGGAATACATACAGGTGAATTACAAAGGCTATTCTCAGAAATAATTAAGGAAAACTTCCCGAACATGGGAAAAGAAAATGACATTCAGTTATGTGAGGCATACAGAACTCCAACCACCTACAACCAAAACAGAGCTATACCCAGACATATAATAATCAAGATACCAGAAATTCAATATAAAAACAGAATATTAAAAGCCATCAGAGAAAAAAAAAGATTACCTACAAAGGTAAGCCCATCAGGATCCACAGCTGACTTCTTGACACAGACCATCGGATCAAGAAGAGCTTGGAGCAAAGTATTCCAAGCCCTGAAAGAAAATAACCTCCAACCCAGATTGATGTACCCTGCAAAGCCATCACTAGAAATTAATGGAGAAACAAGATGCTTCCATGACAAAGAGGAACTGGGGGAACTTGTGACCTCCAATCCAACCCTAAAGAGAATACTGAAGGGAATTCTACAGAGAGAAAAAAAATACCAGGATTTTAGGAACAGTGGCAGAAGGACCTCAATAAGTGGGGCAGGCAGTAGCATGAAGGAGAAAACTAGACAACCAAAGGTGAAAAAAATAGCATAGCAGAAATGAGGCAGAGAAGGATAACTAGAATCTCTAACATAGATTGCCTTGATACACTATATTGTTAATAGTGCACCAGGATTTAAAGCCCACATCACTCACACTACTCTGCTTAGATGTATTATATTCTGTTTCAGTCATTCTACCTGTACTAGATTTGAGGGCACAGATAGTAATCCCCAAAATAACAGGATATAGTATGTCTATTCAGTATTATAAAACTAAAAAACAGCAAAAGAAGGAGGAAATTTTCAAGTTAAAAGAGAAGTCAGAAATTACTGTGCTTTTTCATGATAAACCAGAAGGTAATCAAAAGCCAAAAGAGGAAGAAAGGAAGAAATAGAAGCTGGCAATTGGAGCTTGTAAAAAGCAGAAACACATACAACTGTCCATGAAATATGGTTCTAAGTTAAAAGAAGAGGAAGAGGAAGAGAAAAAACAGCAGAAAGAGCACCAACACCAGCTTAAACTAAAATTACTACTGGAAAGTTACACCCAGCAGAAGAAAGAAGGGGAAGAATTTCTGAGGCTTGAAAAGGAGATAAGGGAAAAGACAGAAAAGGCTGAATAAAGGAAAATTATTGCTGATGAAATTACCAGGTTTCAAGAAAGAGATTTATACAAACTTGTGTTGAAAATCCTAGATAGACAGGCAAAGGAAGAGGAAAAGGCAAAAAAAGAAAGAAGATTGGCAAAATTAAAGGAAACGGTTGAAAATAATTTTAAAATAGATCCTTTGAGGCTTTAAAAACCTACCAAAGGTTGGGAAGAACGGACCAAAAGCATCAGACCAGCAGGCTCTGGGCCACTTTTACATATCCCACATAGGGCTATTCCAAACTGGAGACAAGGAATTTAGAGAAAATAATGAGATAATGGAATTGCTAGTCATTTGATGAGAGATCTAGCATATTCAGTAATACCAGGAGAGTGTGACTAACCATATTCTTTTAAATATCACTAACCTAGTCAGATTGATTATTGTGCTATATGTAAATTGAGAAATACTTTAAGTTCCATGCTGTATCATCATTAATGGTTCCTGTTTCTATTAAGAGGGTATTTAGGGTATATGTTGGCATATTATTGATATAAAAGTTATTTTAATAAATTATTGTGCAAACATTATCCATTTAAATACTCAAAGCATTTCAAAAATACTTTGTTTTTGTCATGGCATAGCAGCCATAGGCATTTTTTAAACCAAAACTTTGTAATTTTTGTAACTTGGAGGTAAATTAGCTTGAATAACAAAAATAAGTTTTTTTTAAAAGACAGTTACAAAATAACTTAGTACTTTTTCTAAGTTTAAAAAATTGGTAATTTGTCAATTATTACATTTTCATGTAATAAATATTTTGTATTTGAAAAAAAAGAATGTTTATGGGTATTTAGGCCAAAATTTCCTGGGTCTCACCCACTTCTAAGTACAAACCAGATCCCAAAAATGAAAACACATGATATTTTTATGGCTCCATCCCCACCCATAATTGTGGCATTCTGTGCCTTGGGTGAAGAGAGCTTCTCTTGAATGCACAGATGCTTGTTCTCTTGGCTATGTTTGAAGTCAGGTCTCTCTCTCACTCTCTCTCTCTCTCTCTCTCTCAAATAAAAGACATTGATTATTCAGGGCAGCATTTCTGACTTATTGAGACATAAAAGAATACTACCCTAACAGTTTAAGTAGAGTCTCAGAAGGAGGCTGCTATAGTATGGTAAGATATTACAGACAAGGATGAGTGATTACATGGCATGTCTTGCAAGGTCAACATCTAATTTGGATTGGGTGGATTTTGTGATGTGGTATCTACAGATTCATGGGCACAGGGAGGTAAAAATATTGAATTGAGTTTTGATGCAGAAAGATGTTCTTGTTAAATGAGCACCTTTAATTGGCTCACATTTTTGTTTTTCAGGAAAATGTTTTTGTGAAACAAGCTAGTAAATTCACTTATCTTTGGAGTTGATTAACATAGGAATAGAGAACTATTCCCAGTCTCCTTGTTTCACATAGTAACAGAAGTATGTGGGTTTCAATTCTTAATTACCACCTAGAAGTGAACATTTTCCTTTCCTCTGGCTCTAGCTTTTTGAGTTATTGATTCTGGACAATACGGTAAAAGCACAACAATGCACAAATAACTACCAAAGACATCAGTGCTCAAACTCACTGGTGCCCCAACAAAGACACATTACCCAGTGAATGTAGTACTGAGTCCTCTGATAACCATTATTCTGATCTTTTTTGAAAACTTCTACATATATTATAATTGTGGGCTGTTTGTCTTTCTGTACCTGGCTAACTGCACTTAACATTAGGCTGTCCAGAAAGAGAGGCATCTATGTTACTGCAAATGGTATGATTTGTCCTTCTTATTACTGAATAATACTTCATCTTTCATACATACTATATATTATAAGCCAAAGTTGTCTTTACAAAAGTATGGATTTGCCCATTATAAAGAGGAAACCAGAATTCTGAGCAAAAACAAACACAGCATTAAAACATACTTAAATATTCTTGTTTTGCAATTACAATTAGACTTAGGTTTTGTTGTTTTTTTAATGATATAATTCAAATACCACTTAAAGCAGACAAATCTATCAAATAAAGTGTCCATAACTTATTTTAACTTCTTTCCTTGAAACAGTATTTGTCTGTTTAAATTGAGAAATTTGTATATCAGATTGACCCTGAAAGGTTAGCTTGCTTTCCTAATTGGCTAGATGTGATTTTGTTGTTCACTGAGTACACTTCAAATTATTTTATAAATAAATAATAACTACAGTGTTTGGGTAACGAAAGTATGCTTTACTAGAGACAAAAATGTCAATTTGTAGTAGAGACTGTCCATACCCAGGAACTGCTGTCATTTAGCACTTCCAATATATTGCTTGAAGTGTTTGCTTGTTTATAACTAAGAAGAATAACCTGAAAGCCCTTAATAAATATTATTTGGTAAGATCATTGCTAAGATAAAGGTATTGGCTTTCCCATCAGATTTAAGAAAATATCTTGCTACACTTGAAAAGCAGCCTTTACAGATTTGTCTTTATTTAGTAATTTTAAACAAAAAAATTTAAATGGATTTCCTTTAAGTCACCCCTTTTAGGGCTTGGTCTGTCCTTCAGTCTCATGGCTCTTAAAAGTTGCTAGACTGAGAATCCAAGATGGCCAACAGAGTGGTAGCATGATAAGAGAGCCTCTCTGAAAAGAAAACAACTCAGATGCTAGAATCTAACAACATGGAGAAAGCCAGACAAAAGGTGAAGAATTCTCACGACCCAGGAAGAAACTGAGGAAAAAGAAAGAAGAAAAGAAAGAAGCAGAAGCATGGACAGAGGGCTGGAGCTGGGCAAGCTCTGGTCACTGTACCGGGAGTGTCTTAGAGTCAGGTGACTCACGATCAAGGTGAGGTCACAGCCCTGCCGAGAGTGGGGGTTGGTAAACTCAAGACCCTCTGCTGGAGGAGGTGCTGCAGCAGGGAGTGGAAATGGCAACTCGAGCTGCACGAACTTTGGTGAGTGACAGGAACTGGATTCCCCAAAGCAGGATGACTGGCTACATGACATTTTGGAGCTGAGCAGGGCCAGCTTGAATCAAAACGCGAGGCAGTGTAAGTGGACAGCTCCTGGTCCAAAGCAGATTGGTGGGATCTGCTCGGAATGGGCCAGGCCCCTTGTTGTAACCCAATAGCTGGGGACAAGGCTATCTTGAGCCAGTGGCATCCCCAGGGAACACACAAACATGCTGAAGCACCCACTGGGTGACTGACATAGGGGGAAGGGATGGCTCACAGCACGCACCTTGCAGATTGGCAGCGGACTGGGGCAGGGTGGCACTTCCCTAGCCAGTGTGCTGCAGAAAAACTGTGGGCAGTGCGAGGGGCCCAGAGACCTCCACCACCCACCCATCTGAAGGAGGCTGGAAACATGACAAGACAAAGAAACAGCAAAAGGCCTCCAACTGCCAACCAGGGAAAGTGAGTCCAGTAGAGGTAAATGCAGAGGAGGTTGAGGGCAGCAAACATGTAATATCAGACATGGCCTCATTGTAAATAAAGAAATACTTCCATGACCTCATCGACAAATTTAAATCTGAAA
This sequence comes from Hydrochoerus hydrochaeris, assembly GCA_004027455.1. Lineage (NCBI taxonomy): Eukaryota > Metazoa > Chordata > Mammalia > Rodentia > Hydrochaeridae > Hydrochoerus > Hydrochoerus hydrochaeris. Next base: position 211,083 of record PVLA01002724.1, on the reverse strand, counting down.
CTCTAACTCAGGTGAATCAAGATATAAGATTAATAAAATAAATCCTGGGTAATCCTCAAGTAGACACAAATGAAAGAATAGAGGAACCCAGAGAAAGGAGAGAAGCCTTTGATGAAGAATATAAACAAAATCTAGAATGCATGGAACAGATCCAAAGAGAATATCAGGAAATTAAAAACTCCATTGAAACCTGGAAAAACCTTTTAACAGAAACTAAAGACAAACTTTCAAAACTTGAAGATAGATTTGCAATATATGATCACAAATGGAAAGATCTCTTGAAAATAACAAGGAACCAGGAAGCAATGATACAAAGGCTAGAAGACAACAAGAGTATTTATAACCTAAGCATAAAATATGTGAATGAAGATGCAGTGACAAATACAAATGAAATAAAAAGTCTATTCACAGAAATAATTAAGGAAAACTTCCAAAACATAGGTAATGGAAGTGAAGTTCAGATAAATGAGGCATAGAGAACTACAGCCAGCTACAACCAAAACAGATCTACACCCAGACATATAATAATCAGGATCCCAGAAGTCCATCACAAGAACAGAATATTAAAAGCTGTCAGAGAAAAGAAACATTACCTATAAAGGAAAACTCATCAAAATCACAGAGGACTTCTCGATGCAAACCATCAAATCAAGAAGAGCTTGGAGCAAAATATCCCAAGCCCTGAGAAAAAATAACCTCCAGCCCAGAATGATGTACCCTGCAAAATTGTCTCTCAAAATTAATGGAAAGAAAGATATTTCCACAACAAAGAGGAACTGGGGGAATTTGTGTCCACCAATCCAACCCTGCAAAGAATACTGAAGGACATTCTAGAGAGAGAGCAGAAAATCACCAGGATTTCAGGAACAATGGCAGAAAGGCCTCAAAGAAAGGGGCAGACAGTGGAATGAAGGAGAAAAGTAAACAACAATGACAGAAAAATAGCATAGCAGAGATTAGACAGAGAAGATTGGTTATATCACTGTTTTATCTTGACTGATTTTATTTGAATCTGGTATGCTTGAGAGTATCAAGTCTGAGAGTAGAGGCAACTTCTCTGAAGATGACAAGATTCAATAGGATACCCATTGTGGTTTGATTATTAACTGCCTTTGAAGTCCTATAATGTCTCCAATGTTTATTAAAAGTTTTTATTAAAAGTGTAATGCAATGCTAAGTTTAATTATACTATGATGATATAGACAATTTTATTGAAAATAACGAGACATCATAGTAACTACCATAGATCACCTAGTATTGTGGTTTTATATGTCCTTTTCATTTCGTGTTTCTCTAGAGATTTGTATTGTTGACTTGTTTTGATTTGTTTCTCCCTCTAATACAGAAAGGCTAGGTATACATATAGAGAATTATACATGTGTAGAACTTCTAAGTAGTTTACAAGAATGGATTATAGTTATTGTAAAGAAAAAAAAGAGAGGAAAAGAAAGTATTCTAAAGGATATAACTGCATGTATGTTTGAGTGTGTAGGATTGATACCCATATTGCTAAGCTTTTGTTGGATAGATGACCAGAACTGGTTGCAGTCTCACTGTTTAAATGTCCACTTTGTATGCTTTACTTTTGTAATTTGAACAATTACTTCTAAAAAGAAAATATGTAATTATCAAGTAGTGATTTCTTACTGGTTACTATTTTTGTTTTGCTTTGTTTTTGAAATTTTGTATTATTTCTACCCTCTTTCTGTTTCAGGTTTTTTTTTCTTTAAATAAAAAAAAGTTGCTAGACTTGTATTCAATTGATGGAAGAGATTAAATGACTGTCAACCAGTAACAGTGATTGGATATAAAAAGGTTTGGGTTTGGAGATTTAAAAAAGATGGACCTTTTGAAATTGCTTGGATTCATGGAGGCTTGTTAGAATTTGACTGCCTCTTAAATAAATCTAAATAAGATTGACAATGAAGAATTATGGACTGCACAATGATGGAGTTTCAATGTGCAGAATTAATACCAGGAAACAGGTTGAAACATCTCCATTTAAGCCACGTGCCATCTGGCCCAGAAGCAGTCATTTTAACAGAGTGACACCAAAGGTCGCAGGAGCGAGAGCGGTATGTCCCCCTGCCAGGCTCCTGGATTTTATTTCTCATTTAGGAGAATCTTATTTGTCATTCCTCTGGCGCCTGTAGGCTTTAAATTCACATAATCAACATATCACTGCCAGAGACTTAGTAATAGCTGACGCAGTATAAAGGTGAGTGGAGAATAATTGTATTCCCATGCCAGATGCCTTCAGTTCTGCAAAGAAATAAAACGTCCATGTCAGGTGCTAAAAGGTAAGGCCAATTGCCCTGTGTGTGAAGGAGACCTCACCTCTTCTCCCAGATGTGCTTATAGCTATATTCCACATCCTGAGAGGCATTCCCTTTGCAAAAGTTTACTGTAATCGTTCTCAAAATGTGGTCCACAGACCACTGGGGATTCCCCAGCCTCTTTCTGACCATCCTAGAGGTCAAAACTCCTTCTCTAACAATACTAAAATGTTTGCCTTTTTCACAATTTGACATTTGCAATGTTGGTACAAAAGCAATGGTGGCGGAAACCACTGGAAACTTAGCACAGGTCAAGCCAAATTATACTAGTAGTTTCGGTACTTTCCCTATCATACAGTAAAAAGAAAATGCCAATTTTACCTGTAATATCTTTGATGAGACCCTAAAAATTATTAATTCCCAAACTTTTCATATATGAATTTTGCATTTTGTGTTACAAATTTAAAAATACACATAAAGCAGTTCTGCTTCATATTGACTTACAGTGGCTGTCTTAAGGGGAAGGAAAGCTTTGCTTTGCTATCTTTTGAGTTGGAAAGTGTGTTATCTGCTTTTATTGTGGAACACCATTTTTATCTGAAAGAACAACTGACAGACTATGGCTATTCAAAATTGGGTATTTGGCAGACATTTTCACAAAAATGAACCAAGTTAGCCAGTTATTTCAAAGAAAATAATCAACAGTATTTATTGCCAATGTTAAAATTGAAGCTTCCAAATGAAAATTGGAATCTTGATAATCTTCTATCTGGAACAATAAGTGTGACAATTTCCCAGCACTAAAGGCTTATCTGATCAGTAATGAGTCATAATAAATGTGATGTTTGAAATTGTATGATTAAATCTGTCAACATTTGGAAGATCAGCATAAATCAGTCAATCAATGTTTTCTAAACGTCTAATAGTTGATGTAACAAAATCATGAATGATTAAATGACCCATTTAAGTTCAAGATTGCAGTGGATTTTAGTGTAACAATGTTTGAAATTTTTATGGCTGTGTTTCAAATTCCACATTGCAACTAATCTTTCCGAAATTACCACTAAGTGAATTTTTTAGTTTCAAAGAAGAATGCCCACAATTATTTAAAAAGCTATTCAAATACCCCTCCCCTTTTCCAGCAATATATTTGTATAAACTGAGATTTTCTTCCAATATTTCACCAAAACCAAAAATTAGAAGAGATTGAATTCAGAAGCAGATATGAGAATCCTGATGTCATTTATCAAATCAGACATGAAAAAATTTTTAAAAAGTTAAAACAATGCCACTCTTCTATTTTTCTCTTTAGGAAGATATATATTTTTACAATAGTATCTTATTTGTGCTAATATATAATAACTATTGTTTTTTTAAATCAATTTAAATTTTTTTCACTTGGTATACTTCAGATAAACAAAAGCTATTTGTCTGGGTGACCTTTAGTGTCCTTTCATATCCTCTGTCAGAGACACTTCCTTCTCATATCTACTGTCCCAAACCCTGTCCCTGTTCAATCCAAATGACCCAGAAGGTCCCAGAACTTCCCCATCTTCTAAATTAACTGATAGTGGCATGGAGAAGGAATGACAGATCAAAGTCAGTAAAATGCAAAGCTCTGTGCTATATACCTAGAACAAGATATACTCTCTAATTCTCATAAGAGTCCTATGAAGTAATAATGATGATATGTCCAAATAATGGGGCAGCAGGATACCTGGGGAGCCAATTGTATTACAAGGGCTGGCAAAAACACATGCCTGCTAGGAATTATCTGTAAGCCAAATAAATAAAAACATCTTACAAATATAAAATATAACACTATCAATTGTCTAATGCATCTGCATGATGTTATACATAAACAGTTGCAAAGCATTGGCAAGTTCATAAATCTCTTGGTGATTATTGTTTTTTCTGTCATTTCAATCACAGTGCACCTATGGGTGATATACAAATTTTTGACAGGATAAAGGGAACACAGAGATCCTAATCTAGGACAATGTTGAGAACCATTGCACAGCACTATTATAACTACACTGACATCACCCTAAACAAACCCGGTGCCTTCAGGATGATGCTAGGCTGCTTGGAACAATATTATTAACTCTAAAAGCCCAGCTTTGCCATCAAATATTTGAAACTTTAGTTAGGGACATCCACACATACAGATGAATGTCAACTAACAGCCTGATACGCTCTAAAGTTTGATGAGGAAACATGACAGAAAGTGCTGTAAGAGTTCTGGGAATGGCATTGGGCACACAAAGTGTTTTATCACTATGCTATATGCTGTACCCCAGTCCCTAGATCTGCATCTTGAAAGGTAGATAGAATTTAGATGAACAGAGAAGAAAGCAACCTGCATTCCAAGTTTAAGGGATAACGTGGCCAGAGACATTTGGAGAAAGCAATATGCTTGACTTAACGGAGGGCTCAAAGGAAGCAGTGGGGGGTGTAATTGGTGAAGGCACTTTATGGCCAAATGTGGGAGGGCTGGACAGACTAATGAGGGGTATAAATTTATCCCCACAGGCAATTCAAAGCCACCAAGTAAAGAGAAGAAAGGAAGCAGAGTGTGGGGTACATTGGCAAACTGGGACAGGAACTGGAAATTGCTATCAGAAAGCAATTTACAGTTTAGGACTGAGATTGTTTCTGACTGGAGAAAATAGAAACCAAAAGGAACCAGCACAAGGGAGACATTGAAGGGTCGCAGTGGGGAGCCAAGGCAATGGAGAGGCAGCAAAGAGAGAAGACTCCAAGATTTCAGGCCCAAGATACTAGGACATGGTCCAGTCACAGAGGCAGCATTTGGCCTGGGGCACATGTGTTTAATCTACATCCTCATAAATTTGGTGCTGCTCCCTTGGAAGAAAAGAAGCCTGTATTTACTGACATGGAGGAATTGTGGTTGGTCTAGTAAGGTGACAGACACCATAGACTGAATTTGCAGCTGTTTGAAAATCCCTGCTCCTTCATGCCACAGGACAAGAAGGTCTGGATTAACTTTAAAGACCACATCAGCTCACTCACTACCCAGCCCACATTCAGACTGTTCTCCTCTCCTCACTGCTGGATTCTCCCGAGCTTTTGGACTGGCAAGATATTTGGTCTTGGCTTTATTTTTAAAGCTGCTACCTTAGACTGGAAGCCTTGGTTTCATTTACACACCTTGACCTCCTGACCACGGTACTCAGCTTTTACTGCACAGCTGTAGGCAAGCAACATCTGCCTCCAATCTCCCTGTTGCTTCTCCAAGCCTTTTGAACTCTATCTTGTTCCTCTCAGTTGGAGAGCAAGATCAGATAGGCTTTTTGCATAGTACTAGGTTCAATTCTGAAAAGTGCTTAGCAATAGTTAAAAGGGATTGCCCAAGTGACAAGAGGACAAAGGCTAAAGATGGAAATTTTTCAGCCTGGAGAATGGAAAGTAGGGGCCACAGTGATGAGCTAATTGTCTTTGGGTACAGAAAGGGCTCTGCTGGAAAGAGGAAGCCTGGCTGTCCTCCCATCTGGCTAAGGACAGACCAAGGGCTTAGGTACCTCATGGGGGATTTACGTAACATAAAAGAATTTCTTGAACAAATACAGAAATGGATTACAGAGGGGTTTGGTGTAATTGCCTTCACGGGAGATGGCTAAGAATAACCTAGCTCCTTCAGAAGAATGGAAGGAAAAGAGGTATTTTGTGGACAAACCAGAGGGAGCTAGTCACTCTCTCCATAGCCTTCAACTGTTTTGTTTACTGTAGCAGTAGAAATTTCCATACTCTTTTAGGTCCCCATGGAAGAAGTCTAAACCCATTTCCAGAGCAAAGGCTCTTGGCCAATTCCTGATATTTTTAGAATAAAATAAGCTAGTAAAGTCATTGTCCCAGTGGTCACCAGAGCACTGTAGTAGTGATAATTCCAAAAGTCATAGAGACAATTTCTGACAAAATGATATCCTAGGCAAACTCCAAATTGTTACTTTAACTGAAGGGTTGCATGGCTGGTTTTTAATTAGAATGGATTAATACAGTGTTCTCACTTATAAAAACCAAAATTGAAAGGAAGGAAATGCAATGAGGTAATTTAAGTGAGGAAATTATCCTCTGAAACTTCTCACTCCCAGATATAATCCTTAAAAAGACAGGGAAAATTAATAACTTTTGTTATTCATTATATATCCTGATAATCACTGTATATAAAACCTCGAGGGTATTTCATATTTCCATAAGTTCCTAGTGTGTGTACATACATTTTTATATGTTTACATATTTTGTGTCTATGTAACCATATTCACCTATGCACAGATTGTATATGAAAGTACATATACATATACTTTTTCCTTCTATGTCATTAACATAAAGCTTGTCAGAGAACCTTTGTCTTCTCAACTGATTTGGCGAAATCAAAAAGTTTGCATGCTAGCACATAAGATGACTTACATGATCCTCCACTGCAAAGCTATGACGTGTGTTACTGGTTTTCATTCCAAGAAGCAACAAGAAGTTGAGAAGCTTTCTTTTTTTTCATATCAGAGCACCACTCCTTGATGTATACAAATTGTAAAAAGGCATTAAAGGGAGAAACAAAAGAAGAAGCCTAGAAATGTTTCATCATATATCAGCATGAAGATTCTACCACTTTTTTATTTTAAAGAGAATAAAAACAAGCAAAATAAAATGAAACAAAGCCAATCAAAACAAACCAGTATAAGCTACACAGGATTTCAAAATAATTCTACCACTTTTTTTTTTAACTAGGAAGAGTACAGTGCCTGAATATCAATTCCAAAGCCATCCATTACCAAGTCTTGTCAGAACAATTCTGTCTTGATAGGTCTCAAGTCTATCTCCACCTCTCCCTCTCATGCTATCAGCTTATCATATTTGCCATGGATTACTGAAGTGGACTCCTAACTGGTCCCCAGGCTTTGGTCTTGTCTCTGTCCAAGTATTCTGCACACCAACACCAGCTAACTCTTCATTAAATAGGAACATAATCATATAATCAATTCAACTTTAATTGTTCAATAGTTCCCAGGTGCCTGCATGATGGAAACCAAACTCAGCATCATGACCCTTAGAGACCCCTATCTGGCCTCTGCCAAGCTCTCTTACTTTTCAGTCACTCCTCCTTGGATACTCTTCAAGCTCTAGCTTCAACAAGCTATGTCCAATGCCTTGTATTTTTCTTCCCATTACACCATTGTGCTTTCCAGGAACCTGGCCTTCCTGCCAGGAACTGGTTGCCCTGTACTTGTTTTCCTGGCTGTTTCCATGCATGTAGCAAAACTCAGGTCCAGGCTGGTAATGTAGCTCATGTGGTACAGTGCTTACCTAGCATGCAAAAGGCTCTGGATTTGAGCCTCAGCACTATGCAAAAAACAAACAAACAAACAAACAAAATTCACACTGGGATCCAGTTTCCCTTGCATTTCAGTAACAAATATGGGATTGCCTACAAGTATCAACAAAGTATAGGTTCAAAGAATGAGGGGAGAAAATATTATTGAAAGAATTTAATATTCAATATTTCCCTCAAAAAATAGATTTTGCAGGGGAAAAAAAACCAACTTATTTTGGACTTTCTTGTACTTAGTTTACATACTTTACTGTTAATTTTTTAAAGTTTTACTGTGAGATACACATAAATAAAAATGCACAAATCATCTTCCAGATCCAGAAATCTAATATTATTTGTACTGTATCTCAAAATCCCTCTTTGTAGGCCCTTCCAGTTACTAACCCCTAATGGTCACTAGAAATTTCACGAATTCTAATAGCATTAGACTAGTTTTGCATATTTACATTTTATGTAAGTGGAATCATAAATTACACTCTGGTTTTTGGCTTCTTTTGTTCAAGATCATGTTTGTGAGAAGCCCTCATTATTGTATATACTTGTGGCTTGCACATTCTTGTTTTTTATAGACTAATATCCAATTATTTGTTTAGTGTTGATAGGCAACTGGATCCATCAGGATTTGGGGCTCTTATCATAGTGCTTCTATGAATGTTCTTCCATGCATTTTTTGATAAACATTCTCGCGATTACACATAAGGATGAACAATATGAAATTGCCAATATTCAACTATTTTTACCTACTAAGATAACAACTCACTGTCTGGGAAGGAAATTGCTGAGTCATAGAATACAACTATATTCTTCTTTAGAAAATAATACCAATTACTTTTCCAAAGTAGCCATACCACTTGATACTACCACTTTTAGTCATTATGGAAAGGGAGAGGGGGAGGGATATATAAATGAATCACACAGTAGTTTTAACTTGCACTTTCTCTAATGACTAGTGAGTGAAATATTTGCTGTTAATTTGGATATCTGGGGGGTGGTGTTTACTGGGGATGTAATTCATGGCCTTTGCATTGCCCCTTTTTATTCTGCAGTTTGAAACAGGGATTACAAGGTCCCTAAGTGATCCTCCTTATGATCTTCCTGCCCAGCCTCCCATGTTGATGGGATTACAAGGACCAGCAGAGAAGAGCAGAATTTTGCTATGGAAAGAAGTGACTATAAATAATAATAAAAATCTCATGTAATTGAGTTGAAAAAAACAATATCTTAACAGCTCAAAGGTAAAGAACTTTGATACATAATTCATTCCAAGAAAGGTAAAAACTAAAAAGCTAATTAGTAAAATTAACCAGTCACACTCCTAAATATTTAGTAAAAATATTGGTAAAAATGAAATTGACAATATCTAAAACTAATCAGGTCATATAAATGTGGTACCTTCTTGTGTTGTTCTTTATTGTGCTGTAATGGTTGTTGGTTTACACATCTATTTCTCCAAATGTACGTCACTTAACCTATTTCTTATTAAATTATATTGTAAAACAGGCCTCTTCACTCCCTCATACATATAAACTCCCTTTTTGTAGTGCTGGGGGTAGAACTTAGGGCCTTGTACATTCTAGATAACTGCTCTAACCCTGAGCTACATTCCCAGATTGATACTATCTTGTTAGAATATTGTTTTTCCCAGCACTCAAGAGGCTGAGGCAGGAAGATCATTGCAAGTTTAAGACCAGCCTGGGCCAGCCTGAACTGTAGAGTGAGCTCCTGTCTCAAAAGAAAAAAAATACTATTTTCAGCAAGTCTCACAGAATGCAAAAGTATATACATGCTTCCTTTGATCAAACAATTTCACTCTTTAAGTACTTATTCTAAGGAAACAACCAAGAGGACAGAAAACCTCTACATGTTGAGATATTTGTCTCTGTATTGTTTACAATAGTGAAAAACTGAAAGCAAGAATTTCTAACAATAAATGACTGACTAAACGATGTTGTAGCAACTCTAAAGAATGTTATGATGCCAATACAAATGGAAGATTATGAAGCACCTCTGGATGTAAAACAAAGCGATAAAATGAAAACTGCCATGCAAAATTATACTATACTCTCTAAAACTATACAATACAATTATGCATGGGGCCAGAAAGAAACATAGAAAAGGACAAATACAAAATTCTTGGAAATTTTAAGGTAGCAGGATTATAGAAGATTTTTTAATCTTGTTGTTGTTGTTCATTCATTCATTCATTTCCTCCATGAGTGTATCATATTTCTCATTTTTACTTTCTTATATATCTCCCAGAGCATATGTTCTGTGAGGGCAGAAACGTTTGTCTATTTTGCCTACTGCAATACCCTCAAGAAGTCCCCTAAACAGTGATAAGCACATAGTAAAAGGTTAATATTTATTTTTTGTAATAAAGAATGAATGTACTCAGTATCTTTTCTGGGACCTATAATATGCCTGCACTGTTCCAAGAGCTAAAAATATGATAGCAAGTAAAACCAAGTGCTCACATCATAAAACTTACATGACAGTGGACAGAGACTACAGGAAAGAAGGAGTGGAAGGCAAGAAGAGGTAGAGGAAGGAAGGGAAAGGGGAAGGAAGGGAAGGAAAGGAGGGAGGGAGGAAGAAAAAAGAAATACTAGCAACTTCTGTTACAGTTGAAATAGCACTACCAGCTGCATGGGAAAGTGTAAGTCAGACATGATGAACTTTATAGTTTAAAGACCTGGTTTCAATAGAATTATGTATAAGACACCTAAAGAGCATTTCAAACAAAGAACCAAAGGCCCTGAGACAGAAAAAAAACAGAGGAAAGCTTAGGAAAGATAAACAAAAGGCAATGGACAAGTGAAAGTGGAAGTTGACATGGAGAGCATTTGGGCCAAGGTCAGTTATTTGGATTTTATTGTAAATACAGTGAAAGTATTACTGAAGCGTTTTCAGGCAGAGGGATGATTATTCTGTTATTATAATATTTTTTAATGTTTGGGATTAATCAAAATGCAATATAGCAGCCAGCATCCTGCTTCATGTGTTATGAGCAGATATTAAGTGACAGTTTTTTCCTCATATTCTATGGTAAATATCAAAAGTGGACCTGACTGAGAGAGTGTCTTTATTATTATTATGTTTTAGAGTAATTTTAATATACTGGGTGCTTTAAAATGGTTTTTATACCATGCTTATTATAAAATTGAGGCACTGAACTTTAGTTCCTAAAGAACCATTTATGTTTAAAACAGCTTTTGATTGATTTCTTCCCAACAAGCAATGTGCATTAACTCAGAATCAATCTGCACTGGAACCTCTGTGTGTCTCCAAAGCAGAGTTGAAATGCGAATCTCCAAGGACCGAGTTTGGCTCTTGTTGATAAGCTAAAATTTCCTCTGGAGCATTCATGACAAATCCACTGTAGTATTCTTCTAGATGTATTCCCAGGCAACTTTGCAAGGTGGACAGAGATATATTCCCCTCATCTCAAGTAAATTCACCAAGGGCTAGGTTATGTCTTCAGGAAAAATGAAAAATACCAAATGCTCATGCACACTGTTTCATTAAAATAATGAAGAAAAATAGGATCGGCTTCTGCATGAAATATAACCTCCTTATATTCACCAGTTAAAAAGGAACTTTTAGATTATTTAGGTGCAGGCATTGCTGGGCAAAGGCAATAACTCACTATAGGACATTATTTAGAGCAGCGATCCTTTCAAACTAAACTGTGTTTCACATTAAAAAATAAAATGTAAACTTCAGTTAAATAAATATAGGAGATTCAGATATAGATATCCTTTCCCCATCACAAAAATCATGCTAAAAAAAAAAAAAAAATATATATATATATATATATATATATATATATATATATTTAAAGTTCTAAGTCCACATGGACAAAACTAATAAACACTCTAGTAGAAAAAAAAACTATAATACCCTGTAAAATACAGGAGGACCTCAGGATTCAGATATTCTAGGAAACAATTACTGTCAGAATGTATGATAGGGTTAAAAACAAGGTGATTATCTGGACATGGTGGAATATTCCTGTAATCCCACCACTCTGAGAGGCTGAGGCAGAAAGACCACAAGTTGGAGCCCAGCACGGGCAATTTTGCAAGACCCTATCTAAAACAAAAAATAATTTTTAAAGGCTGTATCACTACACAAAGTGAAAAGTGACAAACAAAGAAAAAGCAATTTTCCCTCAACTATGTGTAAGTAGTGTTGCAAAGGTTTTGTTTTCTGAAGAAAGTGGCCTGGAGACTGCGGGTGAGCAGTACAGAATACAGGGTAATTTCAGGGAAGTCTGCCAACCTTACTGAAGGGATACCCTGCAAGGAAATCTTGTAGTCACCAAAGCTACATGTTTGCCTAAGGAAGCACTTGGACTATGCTGAATTCAAACCCAACACTGCTGCTTAGTAGTTAAGCAAACATGGGCAAGTAATTAATCTCTCCATGCCTTGGTTCTCTTACCTATAAAGTGGGGATAGTAATTGGTATCTAAATTGTTGTAATAATTAGATAACATAAATAAGGCATTTAGTGCTTATCAGGAACATGGTATGTGAATGATAAATAGTAGCAAGCATTATCCCTGAAAAGCAGGTTTTGGAGCCCTTTCTGAAACTCAAGAACCATCAAGTAAACTGAATCCTTTTGGCATGGACATTATTTTCTAACCGATAACTATAGAAGCATAACTTGAAATCAGCAGGAAGTCAGAGGGCAAAATTGTGTTTGTGAACATTGTCCAATGCCTGGTAGTATTAGAGAATTGATTCCAAAGTTAGACAAAACTAACTTTATTTTTGACTCCTCCACTTAATGATGTGGTCTTAGCAATTCTCAGAAGTATCCCTTATCTGTGCAGTGGAAATAGCAACAATGATTTGCATGATTGTTGTAAGGTTTAGATATAATACAGGGCAGGTCCTGGTAGAATGCCTAGGACATATATTATGTCAATTAACAAAAAATATTTTCATCATGATTTTAGGCCAAATACAATGAATTATTCATAAATACCAATTGAAAATCTGTTCAATTTTAGAATAAAGATAATCTGGGATATTTTTACCCGTTCATCAAATGTTATTAGGGCATGAGAGTTATTTGAACATTATCTAGGTATAGATTCTACTGACTTCTAAATCAGTTTGGAAATTAACACAGTGTGCCTCTAGGTGATAAAGCACACTTCTGCTTTTGTCTATGAGATTTTCAGGCATTTCAGCCAAACTGGAAATGAACATAATATTCAATATATTTAAGGGAGCTTGAATTTGGGAACTTTAACTTAATCATCCAGGTCTTTCTGGTCAAATGGAGTCTTACTGAAAAATTAATGAGAACAGTACTGTGACTTGTACATAGACTCCTGTCTTCATTTCTTGGATTCAGAGCCTCAATTTCTCACCCAAGTATGGAAAGCATAAAACAAGAGCAGGATAGCATTTTGATCTCATTAATCAATAGAGAAATGAAAATATTTCATATAAATTATTTAAATATATTAGAAAATATTGTACTTTCTCTCCATATCTTATGTCATGGGATAATTTTATTTACTTTCTCAATAGGATATATTTTAAAAGCTTAGAACATATTGTAAATCCATGGCTTAGCTTCAGATTCTTATATTCAGTTACCTACTTAATTGAGCCAATTAACAAAACAAAATACACATTCAAATGAAACATGTATCTAAATCATTTAGGAATAATTAAAATTATAGATCAGGTTTTCTTTCACTGATCACAAATTATCACACTGCCTTTGTGATGCTCATTTCCGGGCTCACTTTGGTGTGTTTATTAAAGCATGGTAATGTCAGATCACAGGGAGTATCTCATTTTCATTTTCATATCTCCAATTCTAAAGGGGATTAAATTATCCAATTAAGCTGTTAATTAAAAAGACTCCTACAGAATAAACTGCAGGCTTCCAATGGCATTTTCAATTTTCATTGTGCTACACTAAAAGTAATTTTCCAAATTCAGAAGAGTTCAAAGTTATTGCCCTGGATTTCACTTTAGAAAGTGCAACTTGCAATATTATCTGATATCCCAATCCATTTCCTCTTTCTGGGAACATGGCTGGATGACACAGCCCAATCTTCCCTGCAGTTAGGTTTGGCCTCATGACTGAGTTCTGGCCAATGGAAAAAGAGCAAAAGTAACATAGACTATGTCCAGGACTAGCCCAAACCCTCCATTCTACCTCTTTCATGACATTCTCCCCTCCAGCAGATTTTCACTGATGGACACATATTCAGCCATGTAAAAAAAAATGGCAGAATCAAAATATGGAAAGACTCTGAGTCCCCTTGTCACCAGTTGGAGGAGAAAAGCTAACTGATCATAAATACCTATTATGTATGTAATGAAAACAAAGTGCAAACTTGAGCTGGGTAAGCCATTCATGCTGTCTTTTTCTGTTGCTAATATGATCTTAATTACTAAAGAAAGCAAGTTAACTTGAGGGGCATGTAAATAATTTAAATCTAATTGTAAACGTTAGCCCCTTTCAAATTTTTATCAGGCCCAGCTACATATATGCCTGAAAGTCTAAGCAAGTTCATTATCCCTTAAATCTCATAAAATCTATATTACATAAACCATAGCAAGAGTACCTCCATTTCCCCAAAGCTCCTCCTTTCTGTCCACATTCCAAAGATTACTTATAAGCCCTCTTATTTATATGCATCTTCCCTCTACACACAAAAATTCTTGTTTCATCAACCCAGAAACAAGAAAAGTAAAAACTAGAGCAAATTCTCCAAGAGGTGCATCACAGACCATAGCCTCTACTTATTACCCCTTAATTTTATATCACTTGATGTCTATTTCTCATAGATGAGCTAGCCTAACATCCTACAAGCCAGCACTTTTCCAGGTCTTCGAAACTACCAGTACCATAAAGATTATTTAAAATAATCAACAAAAGTCTGTATTTGTGGGCTGAAGGTGTAGCTCATTTGGTAGAATATTTGCCTCGCACACACAAAGCCCTGGATTCTGTCTCCAGGATCACTAAAAGTAGATGCTATGAATTCGTCTGGATTCAGGCAAGATAATAAAGTTTTTTGGAGCCCTGAACCCACTCAGTCATTGTCTAAGATTCGCCAGGCCTTTTTGTTTTCTGAAATACATGGGACAAAGAAGCTTTAGTAGTATGAGGACAATGAATCTAGAGTCAAGCCAATCAGAAACAAAAGCTCAGAGAATGTGAATCAGGGCCCCAATCCAAGGGCTTTCCTGAGATCAGGGCAGAAGAAGCATCAACAGTTTCTACAAGGAAAGAGTCGAATAATTCATTCTCTGCATCCCAACCCATACCATAAGGTACTTATAGATCATCATACACCACTTAGTAGAATCATTATAACCATTTACATATTTATCTCCCATGTTAGACTAGACTGTTATCTGAAACCAGAGATTATATATTGCCCACCTAAATATAGCTGGTTTTGGTTATTTAAATATAATGGGTGCTCAGTTACTGTGTGCTGAGTGGAAGACTATAAAGCCTACTGGATTTTTAAAGGAATATGATAGCATATAGATATTCTTTAATTTGATGGAATCTATAATGTTCACTGTCACTTTTCTGAGACTAGCCCAATCACACTTGATAATTTCCTTGAAGGTATCACTTTTTCTAAGTATGAATACTACTGTAAAAGCAGTAAACCACATCTGTTGACTTATATTCTAGAAGAAAATATAAAGAGCACCTTGCATATCTCAATGTCTGTGGAGAATGTTATTGCATTCAAATCCCACTTTCCTAACCTGAGAAAGCTAGCACACTACAGCACTTTCTAGACCTTTTTAACAAATGTTCTGTAAAAGAATGGAATGTTCATAGATTTAGCAGATTTTAGTATCTTTTTTAAAAATGAAGAGAAACAGACTGTCTTCAACCAACTTTTATTGTCCTTAAAATGTTTGTTCTCATTGTTTTACAAGTAAGGGAAGAAAACATAACCAAACTAGTATTGCAATGAGCATTTAGATAAAAGATGCATAATCCCAGAAAATCTATCTTCAAATCTGCGATGTGCTGCCACTGGTGATACAGAGGTTGTTGTATGAAACAATCATGTATTATTCCAAATTTAAAAAGCAGTGAAGGCATTATGTTAAAAAATATCAAGGGAATAGTCTATTAAATGCTATTTGATTATAGAAATACTGATTGAGTAAATGTATAGAGAAATAGGATAATCTAAATGATGAAGGTTAATCTAAAGGTCAGTAGCCCAAAGCATAAAGACTGTATTTTCAACTCAGATTCTTGACAAAAAGTGAAGTTTCTCCATTTCTCTGGCATGAGCATAACCTGTCTGGCAAGGCATGGTTCCTGGTTGCTTCTTAGTTATGCTACAGTGCTAAATAAGATAAAATGTATGTGCTATGCTTTAAGCTCCATTGAGGCAAGGCACTAAATAAACTGCAGGATAATTTATAAATCCTGAGCTTGCATTAGTCATGTCCCAGTCCATCTCATAAAAGGAAAAAAAAATGGAAATAGGAGGCCCATACTAAACACTTGGCGAAAAGCTCAGCAAACTTTGGGCAATGATGATGTCACTTCATATAGAGAGAATCCTTGACTAATCCAGGAACATTTCACAAAAAACTAAGTCCTTCCATTGCCCAAATAATAGTTCACTGGCAGAACATCTGGTATATGAATCAGGGAAGTATGTTACTGCATCTCTAGTCTGAGATCTAATATCTAATTTCCTTTTAATTTAGCATAATTATTTTTGTAAAATTTCATGGCTCTCCTCCAGTGGATATGCTTAGCAAAGATTGCCAAATCCCTGTCTTCTCTTCAATGCCACATCCTTGGGCCAGCTTCTCCCTCCCTTCCAGTTGCATTTGTCTTCTTCCCTTTACCATTTAATCAGTGTCTGTTTTTACAGAAGTCTGTATCAAAGAGGACAAGCAGACCGTCATTTCAAGAGTTAAACATAAGCATTTGGAAATCCAATTCTTCTAGAAAATTGTTCTAGCTAGTCGTTAATGATTCAATATTTCTACTTTTGGTTTGGTTTAATAATTACCAACCTATACACAACTTTCAGTAACAAAGTTACATCAAGTCAAGTTAATTAGGACAACATAACCCTGTCATGCAGAACCTGTTTTCCTGGGCCAGGTGAGTTAATGATGTTTACTTCCAAAGTCATAATTCTTTGCTTTTATCAAACACTTTCTCTGGCCTGCAGGAATGTGTTTATTTGGAGCTTTAAAAAGAAACCTAGAAGGAAAATACTATTCATATAAGCATGACAAACCTTAGCTAATGTTAAGTGCCCACATGCAAGGGGAAAAAGGAATACGTTTTATGTCTAAATCAAATCAGATGCTTACTCCAGATAAAAGGCACATATATGTCTAACACCTTTGACCTAATACTGTTTGTTTTTAGAAATACAAACTAAGGTCACATAAAGCCATGGCTAGTAGGAGATAAAGGTAGCTGCCCTTCAGAAGTTTATCCATTTGGAGAGGAGGAAGTCAAGGGGAAAATCACTCTCCTCTGACTAATGTAGTATAATTGTTTTCCTCATGATGGTGCTCCTCAATTTTTCTCCCCTCATAAGTTCCCATGGTTACAAAAGGACAAGGCACATACTTACATTTGGTGAAATGACAAGTCACAGGGATGTAAAACAAACTCCTGTGGTTAGTCTGAATTTGTCATTTTGCTTTGAGAGTTGCCTATTGGCCCACTTAACCCAGCACCTCATACACAATGAATAATGATTTGGAGGTGGAAATTAAGAAACAGAAAATGACAGGTGAGCATTTTAATGCCGTTAGAATTTTATCTAACACACACACCCACATGCTAAGAGATAGAGGGTTTCACCTAAAAAGATAATGCTCTAAAGATCAAACACACAGTACTGTTCTTTCACACAGAATCTTTAAAAGACTTAAAAAGTAAAAATGATATTGCTTAGGTTTATGCATGTAATTTTAAATTGAATCAATATGTTCTAAGGTTTCTTCAATCAATAATTTTTAAAATAATTTTCTTCTAATGAGATGCAACATTAATAAAAGGCCATTTATCCCCTCCTCAATGCATTGTTTATCCCTTTGCACAAAAGGGAAAAGAAATCCACGTGATCCCAATGGGAAATCATAAAATTCTTTTCTCAGTGTCTGCTCATTGCATAAGGAGCAGAATTCACACATGCTAGAGTAATGGAACTAAAAGGAACTGGACTAAAGAGCAGTGTTCAGCAGACAGATGGTCACTGAGGTTCATAAGACTAGAAAAATCTTTCAGACATTTCATCTCCTAGCTTCCCTGCTGCATGATTAGGAGCTTTTACTTATTCTGAGACTTAATGATATATTTCCTTGCTTCCATTCAAATCTCTTCACTTAAGACTTTCTGCCATCTTTCTCCATGCTGACTTGCACAGGGTGATCAGTGGTATCAGCTGCAAGATGTAAGGCACGTTTTCACTCCAGTAGACTCCATAGCTGAAGGCAAGAACTTCCTTAAAAATTGTAAAATAGAGATCCAACATATTTCTTATTTAACTTAGAAAGATATAGTGTGTAATGACTATCCATGTAATAAATCTAGCACTGTGTTCCACAGAAAGCAAGGCCTGCCAAGTGTCCATATACATGTCAACATCATTAAGGATTAGAAGTTTAATAGACTGAACATTTTTATGGTCCCACTCTAAGTAGGCACCCTGCAAAGCTATTGACTGAATTTATATGTGTCACCTAGCTGTGGCTAACATACTAAAATGGACAATAACAACAATTCAGCAGATCACCTTTTAACAAAAGTAGTCTAGGGATTTGTTTTTTGTTGCTTTGATGTTCTAAAGAAACATACTTGGTTGAAGCCCTATGACTCTGAACAGATACTGTTTAGATCCAAGCAAGTTATCTACCCAAATAATGAACACACACTAAAAGTGAAAGTTCTCAGAGAAATATAGGCCTAAAGCAGTGGGTGATGAGTTCTCATTGGTGCCTCTGCTGGCACCAGGCAGCTATCTCAGGACGGTAGAAATCAAACCTTCAGCTACCACAGTCTGCAGGAGTCTGCACCTCTGTTCATTGTAGAATTAGGTGGACAGTTAAAAGCTTTCTGAAATTCTTCAAAGTTACTAACAGCACCATTGACCCTGAAAAAAAGACATGACAAAACATCTGTTATTTAATTCATGTACATCGAAAGATGAAACTATAACAGTATAATGCTAGAAAAGATCTTGGCAAGTATTTAATCTGTTCTCAAACATAATCAAAACCTTCCATCATTAATTTCCAAAGAAAGCAACACTGAGACTAGAACTGGCATCTCCTGAATGCCAAACATATTCTCCTATTACCCTTCCAACATTCTTTAAATATTTTTAAAAATTAACTTTTTTGTGGAAAATAAGATTGATATAAACTGCACAAATCTTAAATGCAAAAATCACTCATTTTTCCATGTATAACTATGTCATTACCACTCAAATCAAGACATAAGATATTCCCAGCACCCTGAAGTCTTCCACATGTCCCCTATCAATAGCGTTTCTGAAGATAACTACTATTGTGACCTCTATCATCATAACTTCTCCTGCTTTTGAAGTTCATGTGAATGGAATAGTACACAGTTCAGTCTTCTGTCTTTCACTTTTTTCACTCAATGTAATGTCTGTAAGAGTCATTCATGTTGCTGCATTTCCAACTATATTTAAATAGTCCATTCAATCTATCTATAAAAAACACTTTCTCGGCTGGGGATTTAGCTCAGTGGTTTAAGCGCCTGCCTGGCAAGTGTGAGGTAGTGAGTTCAATTCCCAGTACCAAAAAAAAACACTTTCTCTAAATTCTCATTCTATTTAGAGGCTTATATTTATCTAGAATTTGGTTAATGTAACAATCAACTAATGAATAATGTTCAGCTGTTACAGAACAGTAATTCTCCACTGGAGTTTATTTCTAAACTGCGAATTCCTACTCAGCACTTAGATTGTAACTGCCTTTTGGAAGTGGTATTTCCATTGTGTGATTTTTTTCACTACACTCAAAATCTGTAGTTACTGCAGCTATCAGTAGCAACTCAGGCAAAAAAAATCTCTCTCATCTATTTCTTACTCAATTGCATGTTCAAAGTGTTGACTAGAAATTCAGCATTCTCAGCCACTATTTCTTCTCTAATGACTTTGTTACCTACGGGCACTTGAATAAATGTAATGGCCTATATCCACCAAATCCTCATAACCTCTTGTATTTTAGCTAGGATATATGGCTAGCAATGCATATTTCATAGTGTGATTCACCCTAGGCAAGTGTTAAAGATAGAATGTAGCTGATAATTAGCAAGCATACTCTGTAAATTATCAGCTAAAATCCAACATTATAGGCAACTAGTTAGTAAAAGGAAATTAGTTTCTAAAAACTTATCTGTTGAGTAATTAATCTACTGTGTGGTTTCCTGTGCACCATTTGTCAGTGGGAACATATTTTAGTCCATTAGAAACTGTCAGCCTTCATGACAGTTTAGCCCAGTGGGGGAGAATTTCCAACACACTGATTAGATTTTTGTGCTAGTGGGTAATTTAGAGGCAATTCTTGAAGTATTTTTAAGCCGAGGTTTTTAAAAATAAGATTTTAAAATTTAAAAGAATGTTAGATGACTTTCTCACATAATGCTAATGAATTCATTTAAATATTAAATGTAAAGATATCCAGGTTAATATGTTCTAAGCAAGTAATGAATAACAAATTATTATGATTTCTTATTATAATTATCTACCTTCTTCTATTGAAATTTTCTCTCAAGCTATAGATCCTAGCACACAGTAATATCAACCTAAATTTTGTTTTTGCATAACATTTTATACATTCTGACCATTAAGACTTTAAGTCATAATCCTTTTCCCTTCATGTGTAAACAATTATTTCAAAACTTGATGTAAAGTAAAAGCCAAAGTGTAGTGTCCTTGACTCAAATATATGAATTATAATTTCTAAATATCAAGATATATCTTCCTTTGTGTTTGCAGCTATTCAAAAAATAAGCATTCATTTATGTTTTTTGGTTGTGTAGGGGAAAAAAAGAAGTATTAAATAACATATTCTTTTACATGAACTAAACCAGAGCTCTGGGCATTTTAAAGAGATTACATCAGATCATATACTCTTCTGAGACAATAAAATCTATCTGTTGGCCTAGACAAAAAAAAGTTGGGTAAATTGAGTATTCCAGTTTCCTGAGCACTCAGCATCTGCATATTACTGCCTTTCAACAAGTAGATGACAAATGGAATTTATTACTAAAGTTATGGTTTGGATTCCAAATTACTTTTGGGGTCTCACATATCTCTTTATGCGAAACAAAACTAGAAGTGTTACTAGTTCCTATCAGATGAAATTTAATTAAAAAAACTACTAATTGAACCAGTTTACTTTTAATGAAAGAAAGGATACTAGTTTTTGTACAATCAGATTTTGTTGTCTTCAAAAGCAAAATCTCATAGTACACAATAAAGGCTTTTGTAGTGCACTCAGATAGTTGGGGCAGAGGAATGAGGGGGGGGATGCACAGTTAAAAAGTGGTGTCACCCATGTGGTTATTTACCTAAACTGAGGGGGGCTGTGAGCACCAATTTGGACTTGTTCTCTGGCAGCTTCTGGTCTGTAGGAATTACACCTCACCTGGAAGACAAAGGCATCCCAGTAAACATGCTTCCACTCCCATTACATCTTTTAAACTTTTGTAACTGTTCCAAACTATACTGAAAGACAATTTTACAATCAGTGGATGACAAGATAATTTTACAATCAGTGGATGACAAACAGTTTTAGCAGGTCAGAGAAAAACTTCATCAGTGGCAACATCTATTATTCTAATCCTCAGGTTAGATGTTTTTATCAATGTGAGTAATTCCACAATGTGAAGAAATTAAGAAGGCTTTCAGACAAGTGCCCTAAAACAAGACAATCATATATGTACCCAGGAATGGAACAACGTATGCATTCATTTAATTTAATCCTTTAAATAGCTCTTATCAAATTTACCCATACTCATTTAAATAAAAGAATCAATTATTGACAACCGAGTACGGTTATGAGAAGTTATAATTTTGCTCCCTGAGAACCCTGTTGTCTTGCCCTAGTCTGGGCTTGGGGCAGGAATATAATTCTCCATTTCTTTTCATAATTGGACATGCTTATCTGACTTGTTTTGAGCAAAGGAATGTCATCAGAATTGATGTGTCACTTGGTGGCAGAAACTCGAAAAAACTGACTGAAGTTTTAAGGGCCTTAGTAACAATTTAAGATCCTACATTAAGGTTCATTGCACATTTCTTCATATTTGTTTTTTACTCCTATTGTAACCAGGGAAGCACCTGTTAAGATAAAACACCCAAACACAGCAGGCCCTTGATAAAAACTATGGGCAGAGCTCCACTGCTAATCCACAGTGGGCTTTTAGTATGAACAAGAAATACACTTTCATTGTGTCATTTATTTCTGCAGTATAACCCACTTAATCCTGATTTGATATATTGCAAAATGTGACGTGGTCCTAAAATATGGATATAATTAGGACATGAGAATATGGGGAAATATTCTAAGTGGAAGGACAAATGAGAAAATGATTAAGGAATGAAAAGACAAGACACTCAGCTTGGCTAGAACGCATGGGTATAATGGGCAGTGATCAGAGAAAGGATGGTATCAGATTTTTGAAGTCTTGAGCAGCAGATCAAAATGCTTAAACTATATTTAGTTTTGAGGAGGAAAATAAAGTCCATATTTTTCAAAAATGTATCTGGCAAGGGTGTATGGTAGTAAGCAAAAATTCAACTCATTTGAAGATTACTGATGGGCAGTGAATGTCCACCAAATAAGTAGAAATGGAAAAGAAAAGAAGGAGAAGGAGAATACCTGAAAAAAAAGAACCAACAGATCCCAGCAACTACAGGGATACAGGAAGCAGGCAACATGATATGATGCTACTGCCTTTGATGAAGATAACACTCACTGTGACTCCGAATTTGATTTTAAAGATGTTTTTGTAAAGCAATTCCTTAATTTCTTCAGAAGTTAGCTAACATGAACTGGTTTTCAGCATTCTCTTTTACTTCATTGTTCTTAAGTTATTTCTGCTTGTATTCTTACATGATGGTGTAGTATTGTCTTTGCTATGTGTCAATTATGAGAATTTTTAAAACATATTGTGGTTGGTGCTGTCTCCCTAGAACTTTCCCAGGAGGGAAATTAAGATTCTCCCATATATGCAAACTTATTATTATTTGTAAAAGATTGAAAATTTCACTCCGTCAATGGAAAGTTCCAAGGTACATTTATCATTAGTGATAAAAATATTTCCAACTTTCTTAAATATGTTTAGTTTAAAATATGTCAGACAATGTTTGGCATTGTACATAAAACATTTTAAATTTATAATTATAACATCCCTGTCAATTAGTTTATTTCATCTATGGAGAAGTATTTGGACTAGGACGTAAATAGCAAGAAGATGGATAGTAAATACTCAAGGCTTTGAAGACCACAAGGTCCCTGTCACAACTAATCTCTGCCACTTTAACCCAAAACTAGACAGACTATAGATAGGTGAGAGATGTGGCTGCTCTCCATTAAAACATTATTTACAAAACAGACATCAGGCCTTACTTGGCTTCAGTGAGCCATCTCCAACCCTGGGAAGCTTTATTTTCCTGTGTGTTCTCATTTTAATGTCTGACCCAGTGCTGACTGAAGCAGAAGCTCCCTTCCTTAAACTTTTTTAGTGTCACTCCTTTTCAAGTGATTGGTGGAAAAATATCAAGTATATGCAATGTATCAGCACCTTTGCTGGGTGCTATAGTGATACATAGGAAGTGTAAGGATTCAGATTAGCTGTGGAGGAAAATAACTGAAAAATCTTGAACATTTTGAAAGCAGTTAATTACTCAATTTCATGGTAAGGAAGGGAAATGTAAAAGGAGATAGAGATAAAAGAAAATAATGAGGACTGGAGTGTTTGGGGAAGGTGATGGAAGATGTGGAGGAGGTGAATCCTGATGGGGTTGAAGCTAGAGCTCAATATTATGAGGGGGCTAAGTAGGAGGGGGAACAAGTTATAACAGGCAAATCAGAAGCAAAACCACAGAGATAGTAGTGAGCATAACATGGGGTGAAAGCAAGGAGAGCTGCGTGGTTAAGGTCAAGTTTTTCCCTTCCAACAGATTTGTGGGAAATTAAAGTGAATCAAATAGAGATGGATCAGACTGAGAACACTGGAAGCCCAGTGGAGATGTTTGGCTTCAATATGATAGGAATTTGGGAATCTTCTGGAGGGTCAGTAATAAAATAGAAATAGTATTTTAGTGGTGCCTCTGCAAGGTATTAGGTCATGCAAGTGGAGCCCCTCATGAGTGAGATTAGTGCCTGTATTTATAAGAGGCTAGAGAGCTACTTAGCTCTTTGCACCAAATAAAGACACAGTGAGAAGTCAGTGTAGTCCAAAAGAGAGCCTTTACCTGAACCTAACACTGCAGGAACCCTGAACTCAGACTTATAACCTCCAGAACTATGAGAAATAAATTACTGTTTTTAAAAACCAGCCTAGTCTCTAATCCTGTTATAGTGACCTAGGATGCTTAAAACATGGAAGAGAGTGGCATCCACAGGGAACACACAAACTTTTTGAAGCATAAACTGGTTGACTGGCGTAGGGGGAGGACCCAGCTTTCAGTGTGCAACTCGCAGATCCGCAGTGGACTGGGGAGTGGTACTTCCCTAGCAAGTGTGCTGCAGAAAAACTGTAAGCAATATGAAAGGCCCAGAGACCTCCACCACCCACCTGTCTGAAGGGGGCCGGAAACGTGACAAAACAGAGAAAGAGAAAAAGGTCCCCAACTGTGGAACCAGGGAAAGTAAGTGCAACAGAGGTACATGCAGAGGAGGTTGAGAGCAGCAAACCTGTAATGTCAGAGACAGCCTCATCAGAAATAAAGAAATACATCTGTGACCTCATTGTCAAATTTAAATCTGAAATTCTAACTCAGGTGAAGCAAGACATAAGAAGATTAATAAAAGAAGTCCTGGGTAATCCTCAAGTAGACACAAGTGAAAGAATAGAGGAACCCAGAGAAAGGAGAGAAGCCTTTGATGAAGAATATAAACAAACCTAGAATATATGAAACAGATCCAAAGAGAATATTAGGAAATTAAAAACTCCATTGAAACCTGGCAGAACCTTTTAACAGAAACTAAAGACAAACTTTCAAAACTTGAAGATAGATTTGCAAAGTATGATCGTGAAAGGAAGGATCTCTTAAAAATAACAAGGAACGAGGAAGCAATGATACAAAGGCTAGAAGATGACAAGAGGATTTATAACCTAAGAATAAAATATGTGAATGAAGATGCAGCAACAAATACAAATGAAATAAAAAGTCTATTCACAGAAATAATTAAGGAAAACTTCCCAAACATAGGTAACGGAAGTGAAGTTCAGATAAATGAGGCATAGAGAACTCCAGCCAGCTATAACCCAAACAGATCTACACCCAGACATATAATAATCAGGATCCCAGAAATCCATCACAAGAACAGAATATTAAAAGCGGTCAGAGAAAAGAAACAGATTACTATAAAGGAAAATTCATCAAAATCACAGCAGACTTCTCAATTCAAACCATCAAATCAAGAAGAGCTTGGAGCGAAATATTCCAAGCCCTGAAAGAAAATAACCTCCAACCCAGAATGATGTACCCTGCAAAACTGTCTCTCAAAATTAATGGAGAGACAAGATATTTCCATGACAAAGAGGAACTGGGGAGTTTGTGACCACCAATGCAACCCTGCAAAGAATACTGAAGGACATTCTAGAGAGAGAGAAGAAAATCATCAGGGTTCCAGGAATAATGGAAGAAAGGCCTCAAAGAAAGGGGCAGACAGTGGAATGAAGGAGAAAAGTAAACAAATAACAACAGAAACATAGCATGGCAGAGATAAGACAGAGAAGATTGGTTATAACACTGTTTTATCTTGACTGATTTTATTTGAATCTGGTATGCTTGAGAGTGTCAAGTCTTAGAGAAGGGGCAACTACTCTGAAGATGACAGGACTCAATACAATACCCATTCCGGTTTGATTGTGAACTGTCTTTGAAGTCCTATAATGTCTCTAACTTTTAGATATTATCAATAGTGTAAAGCAATGCTAAGTTTATATTATATTTGACAATATAGACAATTTTTTGAAAATAACAAGAGACATCATAGTGACTACTGTAGATCACCTAGTGTTGTGTTTTTGTATGTTCTTTTCATTTTGTATTTGTCTAGGAAATTGTATTGGTGACTTGTTTTGATTTGTTTCTCCCTCTAATACAGAAAGGCTAGATATATGTGTAGAGACTTATACATGTGTAGAACTTCTAAGTAGTTTACAAGAATGGATTATAGTTATTGTAAAGAAAAAAAGGAAAAGAGAGTATTCTAAAGGATATAACTGCATGTATGTTTGAGTTTGTGGAATTAATAACCATGTTGCTAAAGTTTTAGTTGGATGGATGAGCAAAACTGACTGCAGTCTCACTGCTTGCATGTTCACTTTGTGGACTTTACTTTTGTAACTTGAACAACTGCATGTAAGAGGAGAGTATGTAATTATCAACTAGTGATTTTTTTTACTGGTTACTAATTTTGTTTTGGTTTTTTGTTTTGTTTTGTTTTGTTTTTGAGATTTTGTATTGTTTCTACCCTCTTTCTGTTTCAATTTTTTTTCTTTAAATAAAATTTTTTTTAAAAAAAGCAAGAAGAGGAAAAGAAAGTGCTCTAAAAGAGATAAGTGTATGTATATTTAAGTGTGTAGGATTGATAACTATGTTACTAAGTTTTTGTTGAGTTGGTGAACAGAACTGTTTGTAGCCTCACTGTTTGAATGTCCACTTTGCATGCTTTAAATTTGTAACTTGAACAACTATATCCAAGACAATATGTAATGTATCAAATAGTGATTTCATACTGCTTATTTTCTTTTTTGAAATTCTGTATTGTTTCTACACTTTTTTCTGTTTTGCTTCCTCCCCTCTTTAAATAAAATTAAACAAACAAACAAAAAAACATATATATGTAAGAGGCTGGGGATTTAGCTCAGCAGCACAAGTGCCTGCCTGGCATGCTCGAGGTTATGAGTTTGATTCCCAGTACAAAAAAAAAACATAGAAGTAGGAGAGGCTGCCTTTAAAAAAGCATGTAAAAGACTACACATCTAGCTTTGGGGACACATGCCATAAAATGAGGATAGTTACATCAATTAAACCCAAGAATCTAGGCTTTCTAACTCCAAAGACTGGAGTACATTGGTAGGAAAACTGAAAAGAAAAATAATTTTGTTTATAGCTACCATTTTTTGCCATCAGGTTGATCATTGATAATTGGTTTGGTATTATACTGTCAGTTTCAAGAAATAAGGGACCCCAGACATATGGGAATCTCTTAACCAGAAATGATTATACAAAACTTACAGATGAATAAACTTGCTAAGTAATGAATACAAAGACTTGAGAACAAAAGGTTATACACATGAAAACTTAGCTAGCTTTAACCATGCACATATGCATTTGTCCACTGTGAGATCATGCGTTAGAACCTTTCTCTAAATATCACTGCCTATTTCTTTGGAAATGTTGCCTACATATTTGTGACATAAACCAGCGAAATAATCAATAATAAAGAATTGGTACTGGTCTCATTATCCAGAGACTCAAATTCAGAATTGTACTTTACTTAATTCATATCTTCCTTTCAATTTCTGCTCCAAGAATATATCAGATTCATAAAGGATTAGCATAATTCTTTTTTTCCTCTGTTGTTCCCTTTTCTGCTCCAGTAGAAATACTCATTTGACAGTTGGGAACTCAGCCATGGATTGAGTGATGGGATAAAGCATTAAAGCAAAGGAAAAAAAGAAACATAGGAAAGGGGATAGCCAGGAAAACCAGAGTAAGTTATTAGAAATGGTTACAAATAGTATTGAATACATTAAAAGCCAAGATATACTGAAAAACGATCAAGTGAGTGAACAGGTGGTAACCTACTGGATTAAAAAACACCAACAAATCTCCATTTACTTGGGAAATTATTTATGTCCCATAGAACTGTAGAAGATGAAATTTATCCTGAAAATAATCAGCCAGATAAAATTTAAGTTACAATCAGTCATGATGTTAAAATTTGTTCCAAATCTTTAACCAAGGATGTAAGCTGAAGTCCCACATTCTATCTCTGATGCATCTTCCTCAGTCTACTCACATGAGCATAACTCAGGAAGAAGAGCTGGTTGTTGGTAAACGTGCTTCCTGGTAAGAGAGGCTCTTCAACTCCTTGCCTTCTGTCATTAATCCACTTCCGATAAGCCTGGTGAAAAAAGCAGAATAGTTGAGTCTCTGTAACAATGGTTTCCCTACTTTTTTATACAGCATAGCAATACTACATATACACTGTCATCATGTACTAAATGAACTGTCAAGTTTTCCCTTAAGAAAGTAAACACCTGGAAATGCAAGGCATTGTCTTTTCATTTAACAGTGAGGCAGGTACACATGCAAAAAGGCTCTACACGCAGTAAGCATCAGAGAAACTTGCCCAAAGGATTCTTGCATTAAAAAATTCTTTTTTCTAAATTATTCCAATATAGGATAAACAAATCTAACACTATAGAAAGGCCCTTATGGCAATAAAGCTTGGAATCAACATATTATCAATTTTCTATTTTGCCAACTCACATGAAAAGCCACCATCTTCTATCACCATGATTTTATAAAACAAAATGTGTTTGAACTAGAATGTAGAAAGGCTATAACCTTGAATGATAATTTAGACTTTAAAGTGAATGCACTTAGCTTCATAAAATATCCTTGCATTTCATGCTTAACCACAGAGCAAGGAATGATGAAAGCACTATTAAGGACTCTTACAGGAACAATATGTGGAAACCACTAGCCTCTGGCCATAATCTAGAAGCTTGGTATTTTAAGATAACATTGTAAGGTAAGATATAGAGAGAATTGTATTCAAGGAAAACTCATTTGTACCTAGCCCCAAGGAGGTTTCCATAGTATACTTTGACATGATTGTGAGAATACTTTCTGAAAACTATCCCATAAATACATAATCCTTAACAACAAATATTATTATTTAGGGTGATTTTGTATCCCCAAAAGAAAGAAATTTAACCCCATTAATATAATAGTATATAATACAATTGATGGGGTAATAGAATTTCATTTGTAGATATTCCAGAATAGTCAACTCTCAAGAGCATCTCTGCGGTGAGGGGCACCCATGTAGAATTTCATACTTTAATCTTTCAAATTATAGCAAATGTAACAGTGCATACCCTAAAGGCTTCCCTCAGACCTCCATTATCGGCAATATTTTCTCCCAGAGTCCTCTTCCCTTTCACCTAACACAAAGGAAAAAAAGAAGAAAAGAGTGTTTCAGGGACAACTATCATTCAGCAAGAGACATGAATACTATAGCAAGCAAAAGTTTCATATTTTAAAGACAAAGTTACATTCAGTAAATCAGAGGTATTCATAATACATTGTGAGACAGCAAACTAACCCCAGTAATGTGCTCCTGAATATAATAATTTCTATTTTATTATGCTGCACATTACTTTCTCACCCTTCTCTTTATTCTCAACAATTTATTTTGTCCCAATAAAAAGAGATATTTTGAGTCACTGTGGTTCAATGGGGGAAATAGAAATGTCAATATATATATATTACTTTCTCTGATTAACTCACATAATTTGAGTATTCAACTCATTGTGCCCATATGTCAAAACCTTGCCACCACACAGGAACTAGATTTCAAAACCAACCATTACCATTTTACCTTCAGCAATTTCCATGAAAAATTAAAAGAAGGGTAACCCTCTTGGGGGGAAAAATCAAATAGAAATTGTGTAGACCACAAAGTCAAGTTTTGCAATATGTATGACACCCAGTCAAGCATGGAGAAGAAACTCTTCACAAAATTTGAAAAGTATTTCTTAAAACCTTAAGTGAGCTGGACAAAAATATTCTAGATCAATACAGCTCACAAGACAAAGCCAACCAACTACTTTTTCTTATACCTCTACAAGATTAGAATGGATTTTTATTTGTGCCCATGTGCCAAAAACTTGCCATGAATGGATTTTTACATTTTTCAATGATTAG
Organism: Hydrochoerus hydrochaeris; assembly: GCA_004027455.1. Classification (NCBI taxonomy): domain Eukaryota; kingdom Metazoa; phylum Chordata; class Mammalia; order Rodentia; family Hydrochaeridae; genus Hydrochoerus; species Hydrochoerus hydrochaeris. Next base: position 181,250 of record PVLA01002724.1, on the reverse strand, counting down.
GGAAAAATAAAAAGAAGAGTAATGTTTTGTAGCTCATAAAATTATTAAATTCAAATTTTGTGGACATAAATCAAGGGTTTGGGTTTTTTTCTTTAACAAAGCCATGCTCATTCATAAACACACTATCTGTGGTTGCTCATTTGTTACTGTGGCAATGTTTAGCAATTATGACTTAAACAGTATAACTTATGAAACCTAAATTATTTACAGAAAACTTTGCCAGCCTGCATATATTAAGCAGATAATGGTCTCCCAGAGGTGTCTACAACCAGATCCCTGAAATGTATAAAAATACTACCTTAGAATGGCAAAAGAGACTTTTAAAATATGATTAAATAAAAGATCTTGAAAGGGACACATTATCTTGGATTATACAAGTGGGATCAATGTGAGTATAAGATGCCTTATAAGAGGAAAGGGGGGACAAGAGAGTGAATATCAGGATGATGCATTGTAAGGGGGCTCCACCAGCCACTGCTAGCTTTGAAGAAGGAAGTAACCATGAATCAAAGAATGTGGGCAGCTACCAACTTTTCTAAAATTTAAAAAAAGGCAAGGAAACAGAATTTCCACTAGTATCTCTAGAAAGGAATAGAGTCCTGTGAACATTTTAATTTTAGGCCACTGAGATTAGGATCTGATATCTGAGATACAGAAACATATGATAATAAATTTATGTTGCTTTAAACTACTGAGTTTATAGTAATTTGTTATCGCAGTAACAAGAATATAGTATCCCCTACTCCAAACTTTCAAGCCATGGAAACTATCAACTCCTTACTTTCAAGCTATATTAATTGTGCAGGTGTCAAAAATACCAACAAATAACAATAAACTTTTGGAAAACATTATTAATTGTAATCACCAAGGACCCTCCCAGCATTAGTTCCTCAAAGTTACCATTCCTGTTTTATATTATTTCTTTTACTACAGTCCTATGAGGGAAATATTATCATCACCATCCTTGCTCAATAAGTGAGGCTTTGAAGCTCAATGTGTAGCAGATATTGTTGATACCAACTGGATCCCCCTTTATACCACGTCTTGCACCCAGTGCTGCAACTGCTAACACTTTAGAAAGATTAACCTTAGCTTACAGGAGTCACCATGGAGACTGTGGAACAGTCCAGTCCCTTAGCCCAGGACTAAACAGTTTTTGTGTTGCATTTCATGTTCGAGAACCTTCTATGGAGTCAAGGTAAGGCTTAACTTTTGCTAAAACCAACATGTTTTCCTGAATTTTAGGTTTCTTATTAAACTACTTTAAGGCTTTAGGGTTCTCATTAAGCTACTTTCTCAATAAAGCACTGACTTAAGATATCATTTCTTGGGGTACACTTCTAGTGATCCTATGACAGAGTGATCAAGTGAACTGTTCACAGTTTACAGGTATTCAAACTCAAGGTCATGTCTCAAGGTACTTTATTTGATATTATACTTTCTCAAGTATCTATTCGTACTGGTTTTTGATGTTTGTGTTTATATCCACTAGTGCTTGAATCTATCGCTTTCTTTTTTACTCTAAGCATTATATCTAAATTAGAGAGTTTGGGAGTAGCCTTATTTCTCTGATTCCTCCCACCCTAGACCATCTCAGTAGAGCACAATGCCCTAGACTTGGCCTTATAGGACTCAACAGCTGCACCTGCAGCTGTTGACATCTGCACTATGCCATCCATGCTCCTTCTAATTTACCACAGAAAATTATTCACACACAGAAAAGTGGCTCTTGCAAAGCCAGAAAAATAAAGCATGACCCTTGATGGCCACTAAGGAAGCCACCCACGCTCCTGTGAGAATGAGACTGGAGCTGTAACAAAGATACTTATTTGTCAGAATTAAGTTTTAATATGTGACACTTGGGGGAAAATGGACACTGAGGAGAAGTCTACTTATACATCACCCAAGTATAAAATGAACTCAAAATAAAGATAACCAGAGCACAATATAAGGGAGAGGGGAGTATGTACTCTGGAGTCACACTGATCTAAACTCTAATCTTGATTCTACCTTGGCCAATAAACTCTGAGCCTCAATTTCCTCATATGCAGGATATATATATATACCTAGTGATACATATACTTCTCAGGACCAGTGTAAGGGTTGTATTTATTTCAGTAAAGTGAAAAATCTAATTTCCACATCTACAGATAATAATCACAAGGAAATATAGATTTTCTTCCTCTAAAAAAATTGTTCTTCTATTGTTTGTTTGGTCCCAAATTCTTTGGTTTCTCCTGGATAGTGATGCCTATAAGTATGCCACAAAGGATCAGAAATATTAAAAATCTTTTACTGAGTACTTCTTGCATGCCAGGCATTTTGTTTGTTACCTCCCCATTTAATTCCTACAACAAACTAGAGTCTGGGAATGTTTACCTATTTCACATATGTGTCACTTACCCATGTTCATAAACCCGGATATTTTTTTTTGCTTAACATATAATATTAGTACATATTTATGGGGTAAAATGTGATGTTTAAATACAATGTGTTGTTTTCAAATCACAGTAATTAGCATATCTGTCACCTTAAAACTTTATTATTTCTTCATGATGAATATATTCAAAACTCCTTTGGCTATTTTCAGAGATACAATGCATTATTGTTAACCATATATAACAGAACATAAACATGTACTCTTTTTATCTAGCTATAATATTGTACACATTAATCAACTTTCCCTTCTTTGTCCCCAGCCTTTAATGACCACAATTCAACTTTATGTTTTTTTCAAATCTTAATTTCTGACAAGTAGTTTACTCAGAAAGAAGAAAAGTTTCTTTTAATAAATAGTACTGGATCAACTGGTTATCCTTTTGGAAAAACATATAAGGGACCTCTCATTAAATTTCATAGAAAAATAAATTTCACATTCATGAAAATTTGAATGTAAAATAACAAAAACAATTAAATCCTTCTCAAAAAAGATAGTGGACTTCATAAACAATATACATAGTTGCTGGGGACATCTTCCTGCCCTAAAACAGAAACACAGAAGCTATTTCTTAAGAGATAGAAATATTTTGGATTTTATAAAAATGCTCAAATTTTATAGGTTGAGAGATACCATACACAAAGTCCAAAGCATGAGTAATATATTTGAGAAAAAATACATTAAAATCATAGACAACATTTTAACATCTATATTATTTTTTTAAAAAACTTGTCACAAATTGGCAAGAAAATAATAGATAAATATTTCATATATATATCACTTGGGAAAATAGAAAACTTTATAACTTTTTGGTAATAGTAGGGATGTATCCTATAGGGAAAAAGAATATGTACATAGTAAAGGTATTTACTACAGCAGTGTTTATAATTGGAAAGTGTGACCTCTTAAGAAATTACTTGCCCATGTGATAACACATTCACATCAAGGACTCTTAGGGAGCCATCTGGAACTATCCACTAAAGTTCTGTGTGTCTATATGAGCATAGGGGAAAGGCATCAGTGTCATCAACACTGATTACAGGCAGGGAAAGTACAATGATAGGAGGAACGGGGAAATGAAACGGAGATGAAAGCAAAAGAAAAGGAACAAAATTTCACACACTAAAAGCATGTATAAAATTTGATTTGTGTCTCTATATAAAGTTATATATATAATAGAAAATATACATTTAAAACATACATTTATTTTGCTCAAATTTATGTAAGTAATAACTCCTAACCACTTCACAGATCTGTTAGTTCAAATTAATGAAGTTTAATGTCAATGAAATAAACCTAAGGAGTAGTTTGGATGGAAATTTTTTTAAATGATATGTAGAATAAGATATATGACTGTGACTCTTTACTTATGTTACAGCATTTTCAGCTTCAATCTCAATCTTGGAAAACAAACTAATGTGCAGGTCCATGATTCTCAAACTTCAGCTCATCTCAGAATCATCTAAGGACTTGTGGAAAGACTTTCAGATTATCAGGCTTCACCCATAAAAAATCTGATTCACTAGATCTAGGGTAGGACTCAAGAACTCACATCTATTTAAAATTCCCAGGGAAGGCTGGTGTTGATCTCAGAGCACATTTTGGGAACCAATGGTCTAAGTCAAACAAACATCCAGATGAGGAAAACATGCCCCAGAAGATGCCCTTTTAACACATCATACTCACATTTAAGCCAGCTTTCTTCCAATAATAGTTACTATACTGATTAATCATGCACTTAGTTTTTTCCTTAAACTTTTCTTCTGAGTCCATAGACCACCAAGGATCGAGGTTTCCATTTTTATCATATTTTCTCCCTAGTGAAAAGGAAAGTTAAAAAACATTAGTGTCATTTCTGGAAAGGGAATTATCTTTCCCTTCTCTTATCTGGACAAACTTTCAAAATGAAGTCACAACAGCAGAGAACACTCTTTCAGATAATAGTTCCTGCATTCTGTCCAGTGTTACAGGTTAACTGTAGAAAAAGGGCAAAGTAAGCAAGGATTGAGGAACTTCTTTCCTTCTGAGAAACAGAGGGCCAATGAGACTCATCAATTTAATACATGCACCAGTTTTATCCAATTTTGAATTCTGTGTTTTCACCTGATCTGACCTGAAATAGCCTCTGGATCATAAAATAAAATGGTTTCATTCAAGAAGTCCATAGAGAAAGCCAGAATGTGACTACCAGTGAAATTCCAAACAATCCATAGGAATAGACCATGGTGAGTCATCCACACTGTAGGACCATACACCCTGACTCAGCCGTACAAGAATGTTTCCTTCAAGTTTCCAGGAGCCAAGAGACACATAAAAGTTCTGTTATGAATCATTCCGTAGTCATCAGTGTGGATGGAAGACCCATCTGTCCTCCTTAGACAAGGATGGCTGCTCTAAAAACAAGAATGGAAATCTCCAAAGCATGATGAGAAAAAATGATTAGTTATACATAATTTCTTGCTACATACTCACTCACTTTTAATTTTCTCTACAACCTTCAAAACAGCTGTTTGGGTGTGTCTAGACTACCTTCTATATTCAAAGTTACAATTGGAGTCATGGGCATGCATTAAATTTAAATATGCAGAGAATTCACAAGAATGTCCCTTTATGGGTTCTCAGTACCACGTAAAACAATGTCCATTATTCAAGAGTTTCCTAAGAAGGAAATTGTACAAGAAGGAGCTTATAAGAAAGCCCCTTATTCAAAGACATTGATTGGAACAACCCAAAGCTCCCCAGGAAGGCTGCATTTTACTGTCACCACGGCCTGGAATTCTGCAACATGGCATTACCACCTGTCACCATTAGATTCTGTTATCTGGAGGAGATGTCAGAAAGACTTCAGAAGGTTTTAGGGGAGAATTTTACTTAACTTTCCTAGAAGAAAGATTCAGAGACAATTGGACATTGTTATAATTTAGATCTAGAATATCCCCTCAAAGACTCAGCTCCTCCCTTCTTTTTCTGCTTCCTGGCTGCCATCATGTGAGTGGTTTTCCTCCACCAGACCTCCCTATCATGTCCTTTCTGCCTTAGAGCCAGTCATAGGACCATATAGCCTGAAATCATGAGCCAAAATAAATCTCCTTTCAGTTGTGGGTGTTGGATGCTGTGTTGTGATGATGAAAATTAACTAAGACAAGCACCATTTTCTTTTCTTTCTTAGTCAAGACAGTCCTCTCAATAAACCAAACATCCAAAGGTAAGAATCTAGCTCTGTGGAGTCGGCTGATCACAAGACAGCAGCATTTTAACAGGGAGGTGGTGGACAAGGGAGCAAAACACTAGGTAACTAAGGGCTGATGAGGGATGCAGGAAGAAATGACCAGAAGAAAAAGAACCCAAAGGGTCTCTGGCCCAGGAGTCAGTATCATGTGAGATACTACATACATGAGAGAATGAGATCTCCTTTTGGACAACATTGTCTTGGGCCAGCTGGGCTCTTAAGACTGCCAATAAATCACTGTGTGAATGTAGATGTGATAATAATTCACTATTAATTCATAAGCTTCAGAGGTTTCTGTGGTTTTCCAATAATATTCCGAAGTTAAAGCAGTGCTCACTAAAAATGAGGACATTCAAAGCAAGCATTTCTTTAGTTTAGGCTGTATTATGCCCTTCCTTTTGTTTAAACATCACAAGGATATAGAGTATATTGTATATTTTGCATGATTAGGAAAAATAGCCTTTTTTAAACAAATTCTGAATATATGCCTATATAAAGAAAAATAGAGGTTAAGCATTGCATAATCCTTGAAACTGCATAAAAGAACAAGTCAGCCAAGCTCCAGAGGCCTAACTTGGCAGTGCAGCATGTACAGTCATCATTGAGGCAGAACTCACACCTCCAGGGAGAACATCTCAAGATGGTGAATCAAAAAAAAAATGACCAAAGAGAAAAATGATAATGCAATTCCTGTAACTACTGTGACAACTGCAACAGTCTTGATCTAAATGCAAACTTAATGTAATTGAAATTATAAAATATTTTAATTGTATTCGATCACTAACTGGAATTGTTTACTTATTACAGTCTATCACAGGAAGAGATGGGGAAAAGCTTTCAATTGGCAATCATACTGCTTTGGATAATCTTCAATCTATAAGGCTGTTGCTATGAAAGATAATAACAACAATTAACTCCCATATAGTCAGCACTGCTGTTAAGAGTAGCAACTTATAAAATGAATTAATACTTACCGTTATTATCAAAACCATGTGTAAATTCATGTCCAACAATTACTCCTATAGCACCATAACTCAGAGATCTGTCATAATTACATAATTTGGAGAAAATTATAATCATTAAAGTGAGAGCATAATCCTTTAATTTTTCAATGAAAATCCAAGATAGGCTGCTTTCTAGTAACCATAATAATAACAACAACAATCAAATAGCCATACCCATAAAACTATAAGACAAGTTATCTAAACATACCCTTCTAACTGAAATGGACAAAGTATAAATTCCAAAATTGTCACTGTAACCTTGCATGGTCCTCAGTGCTCTACTCTGTGAAATTAGGGTTGTAAAAGATATTTTCTAAAGTCCTTTCCAATTCTTAAGTTTTCTAAGTTTCTATGTACACTCTGGCAATATTTTATACTTATGAACACCTAAAATAGAGTTTGAAAAGATTCTGTCAGTGGATTCTGTACTTTTTGTCTGAAAACTTTGGACAGTCACTGTAATCTTAGAAATTAAATTGTTTTCAGAATGTAGTCATAAAAAGGACTAGAGTAGAGATTAAAAACAGTTGCTCTGTTTTCAAAGGTAATCATATTCCTCTGTTACTGTGGCAAACAAGCTGACAACTGAATAACAAAGACTGTGAAGCCCTAGTCAGAATTGGAAAAGGCATTGTGATATTTATTTATCTTTACCTATGAAGGAACAGGCAGATTATATACAACTGACCACCAATAATTCCATTTCCCATCAAGGGGTGAACCATTTCTTTGCTCTTGAATATGGAAAGGCCTTGGAACTTGTGATCAACAGAATACCATGGAAGAGGTCAGGTATCACTCCTAGGCCCAGGCCTTAGGAACCTTTACAGTTTGAATTTTTTGCACTTTTAGAAGTTGGCACACTGAAAAGAAATTTGACTGCCCATTTGGAAGGAAAGAGGCCAGGTGAAGCCAGGGAGAGAATTCAAAAGCTGAGAAACTGAAACAAGAGAGGCCTTGCCAGACACAACTTATTAAAGCCAATCCAATGTGTGAGTAAAGTCATTTTACATCAATGGTGGCAAACCTATGGCTCATGTGTTATATATTTCTTTTAAGGCAAAAGATGTTAATGTATGAGTTGTGTTTTCTAAACTAAAAGTCAGTATTCAGATTTGTGATAAATAAGTGGGTTTTGGATTGCCGTCCAGACATTTGGTCTCTAAAAGGTTCGCCATCACTGTCTTAGACATTGCAGGCCTATGGAGTTACCCCATTCAATACACACAAGCAGGAGAGACAAGCTATTTTAGCTTGCAGAATCATGAGCCCATAAATGGTTGCTTGATGGTGCTTTTCCTTGTAGCAATAGAGAACTGAAACAAAGTATATATAGATGAATAAATCAACAGAGGGGTTTCCACTCCTATGTGTCCAGAATATTTTTTCTCAACTATTGCTTCTGAGAAAACCAAAAGCTTGTCAATTTCTTCACTGCTAAATTATTTGTAACTAATTTGTAACTAATACACAGTAAAAGAATTCAGCAATGATTTAACCAATGATCAATTTTACCATTTCATGCCAGTGGCAGATCTATAGGTAACATATTTAAGTCATTTAACCTGGGGATGAGAACCATAGACAATTTAAAATCCTTACTGTGAAGAATCTTCATGAGATTTGAAAGTATGCTAAAAATATGTCAAAATTGGTTCCTGATATGCAACATCAAAGTCACCCAGCAAATAGGACCCATAACTGGAAAGAACAGAAATTTTTGAAGCAACATGTTATTACAGGACATAATGATCCTTAACATGCTAATTGTTTGCCTCAACTATACCCAAGAAAGTGCTGTAAGATTTAATTTTCCCCCTTGGTGGCAATTTTTTCCTTTGTTATTTCTTCCCTGCAAGGTAATTTGCATTTGAAAAAAATACTTCCTACTGTTTTTCCATTATGGCAAACCTTCATTAAAGAAGTAAGAGTAAAATTATGCATTTCAATCATAGGGCTATCATAGCAGTGTGGGCCAAACTTGTAATTTTACATAGTGCTAATTTTTGCAGCAGTAGCTATCACTGTGAAGTCAGCAACATTAGGTTTTTTTCAGATTCCTCATGCCTGAGAACAAATATTCAGTCCTCTACAACCCTCATTCAGTGCTGTTGACTGCATGAATTTATAGAATGAACAATGGAAGCTTATAGGAACTGCTCTGCAATAAATGTCCCTTAAGAGGGAATGCTCCAACAAACTTCCTATTTACAAATGGAAATAGAGAATTCAGAAAGTGATTGAATTGCAAAGTATCAGCAAGGAGCAAAACAGAGGACTGTGAACTGTTGCCCCTCTGTTGTGTGCCACCCTGCCTTGAAGCCAGCTGATATGGACTGAAACTTCTACAAACTGTGAGCTAAATAAACATTTCCTCCCTTAAAAAAAAGAAGATAGATATCAGGAAGTAGGAAGAAGTTTTTGAAGTGAGAAGGGGAACAAGAGATTGGGAGTACGTAGGGAAGGAAGGGAAAGGGGAGTTAAAAGAGAAAAAAAGAGTTGAAGAAACAATAGAAATAGAGCTTTTGAAAGTTGGGAGAAGAAGAAGGGTTGAAGGGAGGGGAGAGAAAGGAGACAAAAAAGAATTAAAATTTATGTCCATGCACAAATTTCCCATGATGAATGTGATCATTATGCACTGCAAATATGTACTAATAAAAAAAGATTGAATCATTTTAAGCTTCAATGCTGAGTAATAAAATTACATTCCTTTGGACAAGAGACAAAGAAAAAGTACTGTAATTCTATATGACTAAGCTTTAAACTGATAGCATTTCATAATATTAAATTCACAGCCTTCATTTTATCAATGGGCATTATTTAAATTAGCATGTCACATAAAAATAAACTCATGTGCTTCCTAAATTGCAACTGGCTGGCCAGAAACTGGAAGGTTTCCTGCAATGATGATATAGCCTGGAGAACATAGCAATTTTACTACCTATTCAGTTTCTCTTTTGTTCCTACTATCTTATGTGTTAAACATATGTCTTTAATTTTTTTTTCTGGTACCCAGGATCAAACTCATGACGGTGCGCTTGCAAGGCAGGTGCTTATGTAAACATATGTCTTTATGCTGTCTGGGCTCACTATGGTCTCATGTTGGTGTCTAGTAAGGGCTACCTTTATGCCTGCATCATAAAATCATGGAAATCTCCAACCTGGAAGTGGCTTTAAGGTCATGTAGCTCAACTCCTTACTAGAGTCTTGAGACCCTCTATAAAAACACATTCAAATGGTCCTAAGACTTTTGCTTGGATATTTCCAATGACCAGGGGATGATTCTGATCTTAGGCACCCCATTCCCTCTTGGGTGGTTCTAAATAAAACAGCTCTCCCCAGTGTTGATCTTAATTTTTGTTCCCATGTCTTTAATGTGTTGTCCCAGTGCAATACACCTGTTTACTCTCTGGAATATAATAAATCATTCTATCACCTTAATTTCCCCTTAAAATATGAAAATAGTCATGAGGTTCCACCTTTAAATGTCTTCAAGTTCTTTCAATTCTTATGCTTAAATCATAACCACTAGGCTAGCATTTTCAAAAATTTAGGGAAAAGAGTTTAGGAAACTCTAGGTTAAATACATTTAAATAGGTTTCTTTGTCACACAAGTGCTAATCTGTATTGGTATTCTCCAAAACAGAGGGAAAAGAAAGATGACCTACCTCTATTGCTATTTCATGAAACAGACACTTTGGGAAATGTTGTCTCTCTGCTATTTACAATCCTGACTCTTCTGGAATTAATTTGGCTTGTTTGTGTCCTAATAATTAGGTCTAATGCTCAAGTGAGAGCTAAATTGATCAATCTTAGCAAAAATGATACTCAGCCCTTTGGTTCATAGTGGCCATTTATGAATTAATGCATAACAGATGAATGAATGGGTAGAAAGCCATTTGACTAGACTGAGGCACCCATGTCTCTAGCATCTTTTTATTCCCAATTCCGAGTACCAAAATATAAAAGTTATTCATTGAATGGCTATCTTACTAAAGGATAGATGGCTTTGGTAAACACACAGAACTCTGTAGGAAAAAATACAAACCTCTTTCCCACTCAAATATCAACTATAGGTCAGCCTAGTGTAAAAATAATAGATAACTAACACTTATTCTTGACTTTCTATGAATTTGACAATTATTTCAGGAAGTCATGTTTATAAACCCAATAAACGAGTCATTGAGTCAATAACTTCTAACCTATCCAAACTATTTTCAGGCCTCCAGCTATATAACCACAATAATATAAATTCAGTTTAATTGCTAATGATGAGCAGAATAAAATAACTCTAAGGTTTTTTAGCTTGGAAGGACTTTTGAGAATAACCTAAATCTTTAATTGTATGGAAATATATACATATATACCTAATCTTAAATATAGGGAAATTAATTGTAAATATCTAAATGCTAAAAATAACTGCAGCTGAGATCTGGGATGATATTAATGAATTTGATTATATACAAACCTATAATTTTTATTTATTCTAACCATGTTGATTTCTCACATGATGATTTGTCTTTACTGGTGCCTGCCTGTGTCTCCACAGCACTCAACATTTCTGAGCAACCCAATTTGATAGTTTTCAACTCCTAGCTCCTGAAAGTAGTTGTCAAAGGACTTTCTCCAGTGAATAGAGGTCTCTTAGCATAGGCTGGGCACTGCCACAGAGTCATAGCCTCTCCTAATAGGCCTTAATCAATGATAGAGTGAGAGAGCAGGAGGAAAATAGTCCAGCTTCCTTGTCCCTGAAGTGGGATCACTGCAAAGCATGCTCTACAGTTCACTAGGAAGAATGAGCTCCAGTGGCCCATGATGAAAACTGGCTTTTTGTAACACACATGTGCTGAGTACTGTAAAATAATTGCCCCCAAAAGATGCTCACATGCTTGCTATTCCCTGCAACCTGTGAATATATTATATTGCATGACAAAGAAGAAGTAAAGTTGTAAATTAACTGATTTAAAACATAGATTATCATGGATTATCTAGGTAGGTCCAATGAAACGCCAAGGGTTTATAAAAGTAGAAGAGAAGGAAAAAAGACAAGATTCAAAAAGAGATGGGGCTATGGAGCTTTGAGAACAGAGAGAGAAGAGTGTGGGGCAAGAAATACAGGCTATCTCCAAAGGCTACAAAAGGTAAAGAAAGAAAATTTTCCTCTAGAGCTTTCACAAAGAAAAACAGCCCTGCAGACACCTTGATTTTAGCCTAGTGAGAGCCAAGCTGGATTACAGAGACCCTAGTCAACTTTTGTAATTTTAAGCCAAGTATGTGGTAATTCATTTCGGCAGCCACAAAAGATTCATAGAACAAAATCTATAGGCTTCCTTCCTTCTCTGTCTCACTTCTTCTCTCCTTTGCTTGTGTTTTCTGGTACTATCTCCTCAAAGAACTGCTTGCACTTGAATCCTTATCACAGGACATGCTACCAGAGAATCCCAAATCAAAACACTGCTACTGTATTTATCTTATTTATATAATTATGCAATCCCATATCTTTTATTTTCTTTTTTTTTATTTAAAGAGAAAAAAAAACAGGAAAAAGGTAGAAATATTACAGAATTTCAAGAAAAGATAAATAGTAAGAAATCACTAGTTGATATATTACATATTGTTCTTTTAGAAGTAGTTATTCAAGTTACAGGATTAAAGCACACAAAGTGGACACTAAAGCACTGATAGTGCAAACAGATCTGTTAAACAATCCCACAAGAACCTAGCAATATGGTCATCAATCCCACACATCTAAACATACATGCAGCTGTATCTTTTATAGCGCTTCCTATTTCCTCTTCTTTCACAATAGCAATTATACATTTTTAAAATTTTATTTAAACAGAAAAAAGGGAAGCAACAATACAGAATTCTAAAAGAAAGAAAGAAAAAGGAGAAAGACAAAAAGCCCCACTAAGAAATCAGTAATTTATAAATTACATACTGTTATCCTGGATGTAGTTGTTCAAGTTACAGAGTTAAAGGGTACATAGTAAATATTCAGTGAGACTACAAACAGTTCTGCTCAAAGATCCAACAAACATTCAGCAATATGGTCATCTATTTTACAAACTAAGACATACATGCAGTTAAATCCCTAAGAGCACTTTCTTTTCCATTTTTACAAAGCAATTACACATTTTGGTTTTATGACTCTTATAGTCATTATTTACTTTTTACACTAGAGACACAAGATGATATTTATAAATATGATTCTTATTTATTTCACTAATGAGAATAGTCTCAAGTTGTCTCCATTTGCCTATGAAGGCCTCAAGGTCATCCTTTTTTATAGCTGAATAATATTCCATTGTATAAAAATGCCACATCTTTTTCATCCTCTCTGCAGTGGATGGGCATCTTGGTTGTTTACAGGATTTAGCTATCACAAATTGTGCAGCTATGAACATGGGTGCACATATATCACTGTGATATGAACTTTTCAATTCTTCAGGGAAAATACCCAAGAGGGGATAGCTGGATTGAATGGGGCTTCCAATCCTAGTCTTCTGAGAATTCTCCATATGGATTTCCATAATGGTTGCACCAGTCTACATTCCCACCAAGAGTGGCGCAGTGTTCCTTTTTCCCCACAGCCTCGCCAACATTTGTTATCAGTTGATGTTTTGATGGCAGCTATTCTTTCTGGAGTAAGGTGGAAGCTCAATACTGTTTTAATTTGCATTTCTCAAATAACCAGTGATGGTGAACATTTATTCATGTATTTATTTGCCATTTGTATATCTTTCTCTAAGAACTGTGTGTTCATCTCAGATGCCCATTTTGGAAGAGGGTCTTTGCATTTGGGGGGCTTGATGTTTTTCTATTCTTTTTATATTCTGGACACAAGTGCTTTTTCTGAGGGGTTGCTGGTTAAAATTCTTTCCCACTCTGTTGGTTTTCTTTTCACTCTGTTGGTGATTTCCTTTGAAGGGCAGAAACTTTTCAATAATGTGAGATCCCATTTGTTGATTCTTTGAAGTGTTTCCCGTGCAGTTTGTGTTTTGTTCATGGATTCTCTGCCTACCCCTATGTCTCCAACACTTTTACCTACCTTGTCTTCCAGTAGATTTAGTGTTCCTGTTGTAATATTGAGGTCTTTGATCCATTTAGACTTTAGTTTTGTGCATGGTGATATGCATGGATCTAGCTTCAGTCTTCAGCATGTAGAGAGCCAATTATTCCAACACCATTTATTAAAGAGACTATCCTTCTTCCAGTGAAGATATTTGGCCCCTTTGTCAAATATCAGGTGGCTGAGTGTCTTTGCAGTAGTGCTTGCATTTTCTAATCTGTTCCATTGAGCCTCAGATCCATTTCTTTGCCAGTACCAAGCTGATTTTATCACTGTGGCTTTGTAGTATAGATTCAAGTCAGGAATTGAGATGCCTCCTGCCTTGCTTTTGTTGCCTAGAATTGCCTTTGCTATACTAGGTTTCTTCTGTTTACAAATGATTTTTAGCAATGTGTTCTCTAGATCTGTGAGGTATGTCAAGGGTATTTTGATTGGGATTGCATTAAATCTGTGTAACAGTTTTGGGAGTATGGCCATTGTCACAATGTTGCTTCTTCCTAACCAAGAGCAAGGAATGTCCTTCCATTTTCTAATATCCTCTTCAATCTCCTTTTTCAGCATAGTACAATTTTCAGCATATAGGTCTTTTACATTTTTAGTTAGGTTGATTCCTAAGTATTTCTTTTTTTGCATGTTATTGTAAAGGGCGATATTTCCATAATTTCTCTCTCAGTGAGTTTTTTGTTTGTGTACAGGAATGCTATTGATTTCTGAGCATTGACTTTGTATCCAGCTACACTGCTGCACTTGTTTATTACCTCCAGCAGTCTTTTAATGGAGTCTTTTGGGTCTTCTATATAGAGTATCATGTCATCTGCAAATAGTGATAATTTAACTTCTTCCTTTCCTATCTTTACTCCTTTTATTTCTCTCCCTTGGCTGATTGCTTGGGCTAGTGTTTCCAGAACTATATTGAAAAGGAGTGGTGATAGCGTACATCCTTGTCTTGTTCCTGATTTTAAAGTGAAAGCTTTCATTTTTTGTCCATTTAGTATAATGTTGACTGTCAGTTTGTCATAGATGGCCTTTATAAGGTTGAGGTAAACACTGTGTATTCTGAGTTTCTGAAGGGTTTTTATCATGAACATTTGTTGGACTTTGTCAAAAGCTTTTTCTGCATCTATTGAGATGACCATGTGGTTTTTGTTTTTGGTTCTGTTGATGTGGTGTATTACATTTATTGATTTGTGTTATGTTAAACCATCCCTGCATTCCTGCAATGAACCCCACTTGGTCATGATGTATAATCTTCTTGATGATTTGCTGCATTCTATTTTCCAGTATTTTGTTGAGAATCTTTGCATCAGTGTTCATTACTGAGATTGGCCCATAGTTCTCTTTTTTGGTTGGATCTTTCTCTGGTTTTGGTATCAGAGTAATACTTGCCTCCAGGAATGATTTAGGAGGGATTGCTATTTTCTCAAATTCATTGAAGATTTTAAGGAGTACTGGCATCAAATCTTCTCTAAGTTTCTTGAAGAATTCAGCTGTGAATCCATCAGGGCCTTGGCTTTTCTTTGTTGGTAAATTTTTAATTACATTTTCAATTTCAATAGTTGATATTGGGTTGTTCAAAATTGCTATATCTTCTTGGTTGAGCTTTGGTAGTTCATATGTTTCTAGAAATCTGTCCATTTCCTCTGTTTTCCACTCTATTTTAGTAGAGATTTTCAAAGTAGGTATTCATGATCTTTTGAATTTCCATGGGCAATCCCATACCTTTTTAACCTCAGGGATCATAGGGGACTTGACACATATCCAAAGAAAAATATAGGACACTCAACTTCTAATTTCAAGGCAAAACTCTTCACATAATAAGGCGCCAGAGCACACAGGGATATAACAAAAGTGGTGATGTTATTGGCAATGAATATTATGAGAATCCCTATTATACATGGAAATTCAGACATGAAGCAGATTCAGAGACTACCAGGAAATTAAAAACTCCATTGAAAGCTGGAAAAACTCCTTAAAGGAAACTAAGGATAGACTATCAAAACTTGAAGACAAGTTTGCAGTGTGTGATCATGAAAGGAAAGACCTCTTAAAAATAACAAGGAAACAGGCAGTAACAATACAAATGCTAGAAGATGACAAGAGAAACTACAATTTAAGAAAAAGAACCATGAACAAAGAAGCAGGAATACAAACAGGTGAATTACAAAGGCTACTCATGGAAATAATTAAAGAAAACTTCCCAAGCACAAAGGCTACTCATGGAAATAATTAAGGAAAACTTCCCAAGCATGGGAAAAGAAAATGACATTCAGTTGTGTGAGGCATACAGAACTTCAACCACCTACAACCAAAACAGATCTATACCCAGACATATAATAATCAAGATACAAGAAATTCAGTATAAAAACAGAATATTAAAAGCTGTCAGAGAAAAGAAACAGATTACCTATAAAGGTAAGCCCAGCAGAATCATGGCTGACTTCTGAACACAGACCCTCAGATCAAGAAGAACTTGGAGCAAAGTATTCCAAGCCCTGAAAGAAAATAACCTTCGGGCCAGATTGATGTACCCTGCAAAGCTGTCACTAGAAATTAATGGAGAAACAAGATGCTTCCATGACAAAGAGGAACTGGGGGAGTTTGTGACCACCAATCCAACCCTACAGAGAATACTGAAGGACATTCTAGAGAGAGAAGAAAAATGCCAGGATTTTAGGAACAGTGGCAGAAAGGCCTCAATGAATGAAGGAGAAAACTAGACAAAGGCAAAAAATAGCATAGCAGAAATGAGGCAGATTAGGTTGGCTTTAATGTCTAACATAGATGGCCTTGATACATTATATTGTTAATAGTGCACCAGGATTTAAAAACCACATTACTCACACTACTCTGCTTAGATGTATTATATTCTGTTCCAGTCATTCTACCTGTACTAGATTTGAGGGCACAGAGAGCAATCCCAAAAATAACAGGCTATAGCATGGTAATCATCTTTAATTTCCTATTAACTTAATCTAAAGCTCTGTAAAACCTACAGTTTTACCATGACTGATCGCAATCGAATCTGGTTTGTTAGATCGCTGTTTTGTATTGATAGATTTTATTCAATGCTGTTATGATTCATAGTATCAAGTCTGAGAGTATAGGCAATGCACTTAAGATGACAAGATTCACTAGAATATCCACTATGGTTTGATTATTACCTGCCTTTGAAGTTTTATACTGTCTACAGTGTTTTATTTTTACTAATATTGTTATTTACTGCTATACTCAATTATACTGCTATATTCAATTATGCCTGATGATATAAACATTCTATTGAAGATAATAAAAAACAAAACAGTAATCATTGTAGATCACCTTGTACTGTGGTTTTATATGACTTTTTGGTTTCATGTTTTTATAGGAATTTGTTTTGTTTTGTCTTGCTAAGTTTTGTTTTTCCCTCTAATACAGAAAGGATAGAAATTCATGCAGCGATTCATGCATGCATAGCTGTTTACACTCTCACTGTTTGACTCTCTACTCTGTATGCTTTAATTTTATAACTTGAACAACTATTTCTAAGAGGACAATATGTAATTTATTAACTAGTGATTTCTTATTGTTTACCTTTTTTTGGAATTCTGTATTATCTCTACCCTTTACATGCTTTTGTTTCTCTTTAAATAAAAAAGGGGAAATAAAGAAATTCAGAATTATACAAATGTATAGTCTACTGTTGTTAACAGCCTTTGAACTGTTAGGCCTATATCCAGGCACTATTTTGACCTACTCAATAATTACACAAGTAATATTTCATTGGACGTATTAAATAATCTTGTTTAAAAACTTCAAGATTTTCTATTGCTTGTTAGTATCCAAGATCCTCATTTAATATCAGACTTCAATCTTCTTTTCCATACTGCTTTGTACTATTTCCCTTCATATACCACATTGGACAGCCCAATTGAACACTGTCTTTGTCTAAACATATTTCTCACATTGTTTCTTCACCTGGAAAGGTTTTAGAATGTCATGTGTACCAGCAATCTTTCAAGTGAATAAATGCATACAAAATAAAAAGATCTATGTATGAGTTAGCCTTCCAGTGTAGTTATACACTGTAGCAATGAAGAACAGGAAACAAAGACCTAATAGAAAAAATACCTAAAATAGTAAGAGTAGAACCATCCCACACTAGGTTCCACACCCCCTATCTGCTAAACTATTACTGACTTCACTTCTTTGACTTTATACACTGTCCTTTGCCAAAACAGCATGCTCTTCCTCCTAATTTGTCAATAATTGGTTTCTTTATTAATTTACTCACCGAGGATACTCTGTTCCCCAAAAGAAAGGCTTCTGGAGCTCTCCTGCTGGAAATCCTAGGAGGAAGACAAACAAAAACTGTTAAGGGGTATAGAGAGACTGTTTCAATGATGAGTCCATGGTTGCTGCTATAACTGCAACCTTCTAGCTACCCAGCTGAAAGACTTCTTTTGGAACTGGAGGCCACCTAAGAGATCCAGTTGTCTGAAGGTAATATTAATTCACTGGAAGCATTTCAAGGACACCATTTTGCACAGATATACTACTGGCAGTGTCCAGTCTGCTTTGAACTGGGTCCCTCCCTACACTGCATGCACATGAGCCTTCAGGCTGTCAGCAGCTTCCCGTGATGCAGAAAAGGCCTAGCTTTATGGATGCGTGATCTGTATAATCAGACAAGCCACACATGCAGTACTCCACACTTGGTTTAATATTCTACTGTCACTGTTTTGAAATTCTTCTGAATTTAATCTGTAAACTTGTATTTTATAAATGTAGTCTGAAGGTGCAA
Organism: Hydrochoerus hydrochaeris; assembly: GCA_004027455.1. NCBI lineage: Eukaryota > Metazoa > Chordata > Mammalia > Rodentia > Hydrochaeridae > Hydrochoerus > Hydrochoerus hydrochaeris. The sequence goes on along the minus strand of PVLA01002724.1, from coordinate 162,728 downwards.
TGGGATATGCGTGACAATAGAGGAAACATACATTATAAGTGCAGGTCCTAGGTGCCTAGATGGCACATACCACTAGTGATTCCTCCTAGGCACTCAGGATTCTGGCAGACCCACAGTGCACGGGAGTTTGTTGAGACACAGAGTATAGGATAAGCATGTTCCTCAGAACTGAGTGAACTGGGACTTGGGCAGCTCCATGAGGCTATGCTTTCCATACAAACCAAATTTTGTATCACTGAAAGAAGGAAATGTTATTTTAAGAAGCTGAATGATCCCTGTCATATCCTATATTTGCTAACCTCTTATACTGAAAATAACACAGAAGGAAGGAAAAGATAGGGCAGTCCATAATTTCTTTTCCTTTCAGTATTCCCTTACTCATCAGTATGCTGAAATTAGAGAGCACTGGCAGACTACATGTATTAAGAAGTAAAATAAAATTGGCTGAGTTCCTTCTGTAGAGCCTTTCTACCTCACTGCTAAGAAAAAATATATAGTCATGCGTAAGCCTAAAAATGCAAACTGTGTCATTTTGACAATTCCATATGCATGTTAAATGCTCCTGAATTTGCGGTAAAATGTGTATTATAGAATATAAAGATGAACAGAAAATTTTGTGTTAACGATACAAGATTTTGGTTTTGTTGTAATGGTAAATATACTGTTTTACTTGTACAAGTAAAAATACTGTAACAAATCAAAAGAGAAATATCATGAAAGACAGGATAAAGCTTTATATTTTATCACCTTCGGTGGCTAAAGTGGAACTCTTTTCTTTCTGCACAAGAGGACTTGCATTTTCATTTTGCACTGGTTCCTGCAAGTCATGTAGCCAATCCTGGTATAGAATAGTGAGAGAAATGCTTGGTTTTGCCCTTGCAGTTCACCACTAAATTTTGCACTCTAGGTTGATGAGTAATGATAGCTAGAGAGGGTGAGAAGGAAGATGGGGAGAGGGGAAGTAAAGGAGAGGAGGAGAGTTGGGGGGGAGGCTCTTCAATGTCCTTGCCTACTTCAGAGGAGATTCCGTAGGTCTCATGAAACTGAAAATTCGTTTCATGAGTTAAAGTGCCCCAAGTAAATTACTTTCTTAGAAGCCAAATGTTGATTTCATAAAAGTCTTTTACATAAATGTAATTTTATATAATTTATTAATAATATAGTTTGGGATTCCAAGGTGTACAAAAACTAATTGCAAGCAGACTGATTCAGCTAGCAATTCCCCTGGCTTCTTTCAGATAAAAGAAAATGCAACTAAATGACTGAGTCTGAAGAGGTAATCTTACATTAATCTTTATAATTTCTACATTTCCTTAACTATCTTTGGCAACTTCGCATAAATATTCCATGCTAATTTGCAGTGATTACTTTTAGTAAGTCATTCTAATTTGAAGACAGGTAGATCTTCAAGTATATATTACATACAAATGCAAATCACAGTGTTTATATGAAAATTCAGTTTCACACAATAAATCATCCAAAAGCAGTGATATCACCTAATAAGAACAATGATCATAAACTAATATGATTAAATTATTAAATCATTATGGCTTCCCTATGTGGTAATGTGCCCAGCTGGAAACAGTTTCATTCACTGCCAACCTCTTAATAGGAGAACATCTGACACCTGCATGAGCCTCAATTTCTATAGCTTTTGCATTCAGGGGCCTCAGACTCCAGTGTTAAAGCCATTATATTACCCTGATCAGCTGTGTCTTCTCAGCCTGTCGGGGCCATGGAACCCAATACAGATAGACAGAAGCATCTGATGCCCTTAGGCATGTTTTTGCTGCAGTGAATGGATTAACAATGTAAGCTGCATTTTTTGGAGATGTCAACTAGCTAGAGTGATAGATGGAATCCCAATGGGGTTAACTCAATATCTTATCTCATAAAGTAGATAAGCTGTGTTAGCAAAGGTTAAAAAAAATAAGCAGAGAGTCAAATTCTTTCTACTTCATTTTTAATAGGGTTTTCTTATGTTTTTTCACATATCTACTTGATTTCATTTTTTCCCATTGCAGGACCTCTCATCTGTTTCACATGTTAAAGCTCCTTTTTCTATCAGTATAATTATGGGCAGCATACCTCTCAACATGATTATGCATTGGGAGTGGGGGGAGAAATTTGAAGTTTAACTATTGGATTGGCAAAAATTAATAAATTTGATAAAAGGCAATATCGTCCAGGATTTAAGGAGTATGTTGGTAGTAGTATAAAATGATGCAAGTATTTTGGACATCATTTAGTTATCTCAGTTTTTGAAATGTCCTTTTCACAAAAAAAAAAATTAGTATCTATGTGATGTATGGGAAAAGCTCAAAGAGACACTAAGTGAAAAAATTAAGTGGAAAAGCTGCATGAGTGCACTCTATGGAGTACTTTTTGTATAATACATGTATAAAGGTACAGGTATGTATATATAGTCAGTTCTGCCTTAACAGAATGTATTCTTTTGTATGAAAGAAAAGACCAATTTCTTCCAATACGATAGATAGACTAAAGAAAATTTCAGGTATAACTCCTGTGTCACATTCGCTTATGCGCAATTCTATCAATGAGAAAAGCTAGGTGAAAGCAAAAAACTGCACATAACTGAGCTGTGTCATGGGAATACACAAAATGCCCACATACACACCTCCACAAGAGTCACTGCTCCAGTTCACCACATGGGTTACAAGCCACGCCCACCTAATCTGGTGCTAACATTTTTTTTCCAGTATCAGTCAATCTTTTTTCCATCACCTATCCAAAAGATCATAAGAGGGAACCCCTCCACTCACAACTTCCATAGGCAAACATTAGGTCTTTTCAAGGGAAAGTACCATATTTACTATAGTACCTATATTATTTACTCATCTAACATGTATCAAACTATGCTATATTTCTATTAGGATGCCAGCTTTTGTTTTATAATGTCACTCAAAGTATTTTTAATTGTTGTGTCTGGCCCCGTTTTTCTTATAACCCCTGTGACTTTTATTATACAATTTTGTACAGTGTAGGGATGTTTAGGAGTATATATGTCAAAGATAACTGACTATACACAAATATGTGTATAAAAGATAACTGACTGTGTGTATGTGTACACACATACTCGCCAATGGTTCTCAAATGTTATGCATAAGAATCACTGGAAGGGTCGTCACAGTACTACAGATTGTTGAGCCTCGGTCTCAGTCAGTATGTCTGGAGCATGGCTGGCAGTCAGCATCTCTAACAAGTTCCCAGGTGCCATTGCTGTTGCTAGTCCGGGTACCACACTGTGAAAAGACTGCCCAAGCACGTGCCTGAGTGCATTGTGGAATTCACTGTTACACTGTTTGTAACTGAGAAAGATATGCAACAAATTAAATGTCCAGCAGGAAGGAAATGGCTTAATCATGGTGTAACCATGAGGTGGACTAGTTGGTATGCAGCAAAATAAATCAATCTTAAAATTCTAGCATGCAAAAAAATCTTTCAGACAAGTTGTTGTTGAAATGAAGCAAGACATAGGTGCAGATATATAAATATAAAAATAACTATACTGTCATTGATATATATATATATATATATATATATATATGTATGTATACACAAAAATGTCAATCAAATACATGTCAAAGTGACTGTAGTAGTTACTATTTGAAGAAAACTGGGATAATGGTGGTCAATTGCCTTTGGACATAAATATAATATTTTAAATTTTGATTGCTCAAAGGTAATTTGTATAATTAAAATTAACTCTTTAGAAATAAATGCATGTATTACAAAAGATTCTTTTTTTCTTTTTCTTTTCTTTTTTTTTGTTTATTTAGGGTTTGTTTCTTTTTGGACTGGGGTTCAAACTCATGACCTCACATTTGCCAGGCAGGCATGTGTACCACTGAGCTGTATCCTTGGCCCTCAGAAGATTCTTCTAAACGCTATCTAAAAACAGGTAACTAAGTTTACATAGTATTATTTTGCTCTTGTATTTGTTTACATAAGAAAACAGTACTGTTGTTATACAAGTTCAATGAGTACATTCTAACAAAAGCAAATATTAGCATCATATGCAGCAATGACCTCTCTATTAGTAATAATTAGTTTGTAAATTTGCACCTGAGACAACCACCAGGGCTTGCTTTTCTTTTCTACTTGGGTCAAGCTTTCATTTTTAGTGAACTTTCTCATTATAACTCTCCTATCAGTGAATACTGACTAACCTAATTGGAGCTTAGCAAAATGCTGACCATAGAACACACACAGTGCTCTTGTTTCTAACATAATTGCCAAGGAACTGATCACATTTACTGGGTGATTAGCTCAAGTTCAACTACTTGACTTTTATAGACATTAAATCATATCCTGACTGTAGCTACAGCTCTCCAAAAGAAATTAAATACTTCCAGTTTCAGGACCATTTTATCATTGTAAAATTGCATTAATTAGATATTTGGTACAGAAAAGTATAGAGAGAAAAACAAAATTAGTCCACTATCACACAGCTCAGACCTCAAGAAAACAAATATACTCAGAAGTAGCAAATTCCCCCTGCATGGAGAGAGATGAAAGAAAGTAACCATTTCCTTGTCTCCACTCCTCTCTCCCTTATCTAGGACTTTCTTTCCACCACTTCTACACCGCTTGCTTCAGGTATTTATCATACTTGTCTCACCTTTTCCTTTAGGGCTTTCCCTAGTACTTTTTAAAGGGATAGGATATTATCCTCCCCACTTTTGTGCTAAAACTCACCACAATGCCACAGTCTATGATGCTCCATATTTTACTTATTTTATATAAATAATCTGTCTTTCCCAACTAGAATTGCAACTTCCATAGTAAAAGGTATTTTTATTTATTTGTACTATTCTTTCATTGAGATATCCTTAGAGCTAGAATTTCTGGCACATGGAGCACCGAATAAATATTCCTCAAATGAATGGATCATCTTGTGAAGGGGTGATCAGGACTGAAGCATTACCTACAATTGTGAGTATACTTTGTTAGCCAAAGTCTAGAATATTACACAACTCGTTGGTAGCGCCCATGCATTATTTCTTAATCTTTCCATATTCAGTGCCAGATCTGTGATACACTTCAATATTTAAGTCCTGGTTTTCCTTCTCTTTCTAGATGAGGAACTCGTTGGTTCCTCTCTCTTGCTTTCATGGCATAACAAGTGTAGTTTTGATGTCAGCATGTTTTTTCCAAATAAACTGTCAGTGGGAATGCAGACATGAAGCTGGGAATGTGGCTCATTGACAACATCTGCAAAGCCCTGAATTTGATCCTTAGCAGCATGCACACACCTCCAAGAATGCAGAAATGAACAAACTGAAAAGCCCTACCCAGTTTTTTGCAAGTTCTATCACTCTATCCATGTAGCCTTGCCTGCTCTCCCACCTAAGGAACTCTCATTTTATGGTTGTGGCATAAGCTAAAGAGTAAAAATTAGACCACATAATGACTAAGATTAAAGACCCTTGGCCTTGAAAGTATTGAACTACTACAATGTATCATCTCTACAGTTTCTGTTGCTTTCTTTTAACTGCAGCATCAAGCTCCATAATCATAACAATATGTTTCAGGAACATTATCATCTACCAAACATTTTGGAAGCATCACCTTCCAAAGTTTTATGTTATTTGGAAGGGTTTTTTTTTACTTTCTTTATTGATGGTTACAAATGCTGATGCTTTTAAAACATCTGTGAGTCAGACTCACACATCCTTTCCTGTTATTTCCAAGTTTGGTCAGATGTAACAAAATGAGAGGCCTCCAACTTTCAACATCGGTCTTCAAAGCCCAGAGCACTTGCTTTTTCCCTTTCTCTACAGAAAATTTTGATAAATTTGCTAACACAATGCTAACACAATTCAAACTCATCTAAATTTAGGAGCATTTCATTCTTAAATTCAATATCTCCATGACTCTTTTGAAAAAAATATTAGCAATATCTCCATGACTCTTTTGAAAAAAATATTAGCATTATTGAATTTCTTCACTTAGTGTTCCTCTGGCATCCTCTGGAATAGAAGTAGCACAGCCAGCAGAGAATAGCAAAGTTCAACTCTAAAACATGTAACGAAGGAAGAATTCCAAAGTGGGATCCAGAGAACTTGAGAACATGTGGACTGATGAACACTCAACTGTTTATTGAATAAAATCTGTTTCCATATTTCCTGTAGCTGTATTCTACAGAAATATGGGGTTTCCTTAACATTGAGTATGTGTCTTTACCTGTTCTCTTTCAGTATGGATGAATATGATATTTTCTGCTAAAGAACTAAGTTAATATATTCTGTTGCATTATTAGTTTTGTCAAACAATAGGCTACTTTTTCTTTTGCGTGGATTTGCTGATGTGTTAATATGGCTTTGATTACATGTTATGACCATCTTTTCCAAAACCTTAGGTGTTACTCTTATATTACTAAACTAATCCATATATAAATTCACATTTCAGGGTTATCACTGATATATCATCCTAGCAACATTATTATGATTCTTGATAAGTTTCCCTTTCAATTACCTTATGCTTTGATTATTTTATTTGTCCTGTGCAGTAGCTTCTAATTCTTTAGTTCACTAAGTGAACGTATTTTATGATCCTAAATTTGGAGATGTTAGTTATTTATTATTATGTTAGTTATTTAAATCCAATAACAAAAACTTTGAGAACAGTTGTAGTTTATTAGGATGACATAATTTTTAGACATAACCATTAACCACTATCATTTACTGAATTCCTATGAAGCACCAAGCCACATGGGTAAGTCATGAATTTAAAAAGTCCTCAAAGAATCTACAATCGAGTGAAAGCGGAAGATTATCACCAGGAAATACTATTTTTTTGCATTATGTGAAGAAAGAGAATTTCCATGCTCTCTGAAGAGTACTTTTTAACTGAAACTTGTTTTAAACTCAATAGAGAAAAAAATACTGCATCCATGTGCAGTGGACTTTAGAGATACCTATACTAAGGGCTGGAAGCTATACTGTGTAAGATCAGTTAAACCTTGATGCAGGAATGACTTAGGACACTGCTTCTCAGAGTATGGTCTACAGACCAACAACATAATCATCACCTGGATCTGCTGAATCAGGAATGTTGGGAATGGATTCCAGAGTTTTCATGCAGCTCTCCAGGTTATTCTAGTGCACACTAAAGTCGGTACCCATTACTTGACATCAGGATAACTATTCTCAAACCCGACTGAACATTAGAATTCCTCAGTTTTTTCCTAAAAATATACCTATGTTCTGGTCCCTGCCCCAAACCTATAAAGGCACAATGTTTGAGATGAAGCCCTAGACATGAGTGTTTCTTAAATGCTCCCTGGGTAATCCAAATATATAATAAATAATGATCTGCTTATGTTTAAATTAACCAATCCATGAATCAGCCCTCGTTCCTCATTCTGCCCTCTACCTCTCTTTAAAACCATGCATATAGCATTCCATTAGCTTGCTTCAACTGTGTTCAGATTATACTGTCAAAAATTAAACTTCATATAGTCTGTAAATTATGACTCTATAAAAGGACAAAAAATAGTTTTAATTGCAATTGCCTTGAAAGAATTCAGGATGAATGCTCATTCTAAGAGAAAATAAATGTTACATCTTACTGAGGATTAGATTTTGTAATCAGATAAGCTAGATACCATTCTTCTAGAATCTAGGGGGCCCTCAGTCAGGACATGAAAATTACTGCAATTACAAAGCACTTTTGGTTATATTTTTTGTTGGAAAAGAATTTCATTGTCACCACTGCTAAGATTAATAATGACTTTTTTCCAAGTTGGCATCTTGTAGTAGTTTGGTGAATGCCAACCTTTCCCTTTCCAGAAAGTATGAAGTTTTAACAGCTGTGACTCCTGTCAAGGGATTCAGCAAGATGCTTTAGCCATCTGCTGGCTTCCTGCAGGTAACCTCCTGCTACCACATCTATCAGCCTAGAGCTGTCAAGCAGAAAAGCAGCTTCTGAAATCTGCCCTCCATCTTGAAGCCTTCCTTTGCTGACCCTTCTTTTTCTACCATAATTACCTTTAAGCTAAAACAAAGAGAATCCTCCCCTCTTACCAGAGTGACCAACTGTCCCTGTTTGCCCAGGACTAAAGAGACTCCTGCAATGCAGGATTATCACTGTAAAACTGGAATAGTCCCAGGCAAGCCAGAAAAAATGAATAATTCCACATTTATCCAACAAATTTTGCCTCTTTTGCATTTTAGAGGATTTGTATAGCTCGGTGATTTGCAAACTTTGACATCTTACAGAGAGATCTGGAATCCAATAATGTGTTAAAACATAAACTGTTGATCCCAACTCCCAGAGTTTCTGACTCCATATAAGGGGCAGATAATGCCCATTTATTATAAGTGGTTCTGTTGCTTCTGGTCCAGGTACCTCACTTTGAGAACCACTGCTATAGTTCAGTATCTACCATAAGAAATACTAATTTTCTCTACTGCAAAGCTTTAATAGGTCCTTTCATATATACAGTGGCTTTGCTAAGTATTAAAAAATGACACTAGTAGCAATAATATTAACCCAGGTTTTAGGGTATATTAGGTATGCAACAAGTGCTTGTGTGAGTCTACTGAGCCCCAATGGGGAATGAGATAATAATCTCAAGATCAAATATGAGGATAATTTCCCCCATATCAATTAGATCAAATAAACTAAGACTCTTAACTCATCTCCTCCAACAGCATCTTTAAAATGCAATACATGGGGCTGGGGATTTAGCTCAGAGGCATAAGCACCTGCCTTGCAAGCACACAGTCATGAGTTCGATCCCCGGTACCAATAAAAAATTGCAATACATGAACACGTACATCTATTGTAGTTGAGGTAGTAATCGGTCCTACTTTCCATACAATGCATTGAGAAGCCCTTATATGGGGCATACCATTTGACACAGCAATCCTTCCAAGCCTAGGAATTTGTCCTAAAGAAATAGTCTGAGATTTAGACAAAGATTAAGCTACAAAATTTACTATTTATGATTCTGTTTATTTTTCTACAATAATTAAAAAACCTAACTGTCCATTGGGAAGAAGTTAAACTAGGTGCTATTGTTTAGTAAGGTTCATTTAGAAGGATATATAATGGGTGGAAAAAATATTCATGATATAATGTTCACATGCAGTACTATTGGATGAATCTATACTTAAATTTTAAAATATGCATAGCAAACATAAGCTTTAGCATTATTCAATATTATTAATTATGGCTACTTTTGAATGATATCGATTTTTTACAAATTTTAGCCTATCTGAAAATTTTCTACATTTTCTGAAATAAATATAGACTGCTTTTGTAGTAAAGGTAAATAAGACAATTGATTTTTTTTAAGGAAGGACAGTGAGATTGGGAGCATCAAGATAAATTAGGGAGATTGCTCCCTGACTTCTTGTCTCCCATTGTCATGGCTGTTTGCCAGACTGCTGATGTTCACCTTGCTCTGGCTCACATCCAGGTCGTTCCCACTGAGTGCCCCTCACACACCTTGTCACTTTAATCAGATTGACCCCGATAATCATTTCCTGCTTTTTACTACCAGCCCTGCAGCTAACTTGCCTAGTCCACCATCTGAAGCAGCACTCACAAATGCCAGTGGCAAATTGAGTTCCTATAGACTTTGGTCCTGGGACTCAGTAGGATAATGGGAGTCTCATGAGACTAACTGGATCCCAGTTGAAGGCACTTTTGTTTTCCCATGACACTACCCAGAATGCTATTCTTACTGCTTCCTTAGGTGGGCCTTGAGGGTGGGGGCTGGGCATCCTAGGAATGCCCAGTTTCCTCAGCTAGAACAGGAAAAGAACATCCTAAAACAGTTAAAGCAGATGTCCCATAATCTTGATAAGTGCATCATCTGTCAATTTTGCAAATTATTTGAAGTTTGTTCCTGACTTAACTTCAGCTCACTTAATATAAAACTTTTTAAATCTCATTGTAAAATTTGTGTGGTAAGCCTTTTTAGACAGTAGGTCTAAACATTCCTTTAAAGTAGCTAATAGCACCTTTCAAATAATCTACCTTCCACCTCCCCACACAACCTAAAGATCCAAAGAGGGTACAGATTTAGCCAAACAGCTTGCAGACAGCAGCACATTTAGATAATGCAATAATTAACTGTTTGATGCCACAGTCATTGGACATGGAATCAACAGAACCAAATGACATTCTGACTGTCATCCACCTCTTTGCTATCCCCAACAGTTGCTTCCATATCAAAACTGAAATGGTCCCCTCAGTAGTGAAATGGATGAGGGCATGATACAATGACTATTCCAATATAATTTTATTGTGTTTTTAATCTTCTCATTCACATGCATTACCTCATTTAATTCTCGCATTTTTACCCAGCGCCAAACAATGTGGCATGAATATTAACAGCATTCAATCAATAAGCTAGGTTATACTTCCAGCTCTGTAATTTATTAGTTTTGCAGTCAAGTTATTTCACCTCTCTGAGTGTCTCTTTTCTCTTCTATAAAAAGAATCCATAATATCAAGATTATAGAAATATTATTAGGATTAGAAACATTAAAATACTTGGCAAATTATTGGTTTCCTAGCAAGGAGTAGCTGCGCAGAACAATTATAATATGGATATGATGGGAGTCTTTCAAAGTAGGAGTGGAAATAAAGACATTTACACCCTGAAGTAGCATTATACAATTATTTGAGAATGATTTATTGGAATTTAACTTATTTACTCATCATTTCCCCTTACTATTCTAATTGTCTAAGTTTAGGTCCTCCCCACACTTCTCTTGACATTTGCAAAACTCCTAACTTGTCTAATAAGCTTTAATCTGCCCTCTCCTTAAGACATTATCTTTAAGAGTAAGTGTAAAGAAGCAACACTTGAGTTTCTCCCACACACAAAAAAAATACACTATGTCCTTTTCTTCAACATGATTTAAAAGGCCTTCATCTACTTCTGCACATCTTCTTCCATCATTCTTTCTGCTCTCTAAACTACCGTACAGTCTGCACCACAGTCATTGTGACCATCTCATAGTCCATTCCTGCACCATGCTATGTCCTATCTGTTGCCTTTGAATAAGTCATTCTTTCTTCTCAAATGTTCAAGCCTCCCTCCTCCACCTAGTGGATTTATTTTTCCTTCTAAAGCCCACACAAATATATCACTTTGACTGTGAATCTAATCTTGACTTCCCAGATTTAATTACCTCCCTGCAGTGCTTCCCAGAAAGCAATGCACATCTTTGGATGTGTACGTAGTATGGTATCATTTGAAAATGTAGATATCATACCAAGTCTATATATGCCAGACCAGAACACACAAACCTCTACAGTTCCCAGCAGCCTATCGTTTCATAGAACTCTACTCCAAAACTCAACAAACGACGGCCCACAGAACATTTCCCATCTTGATCTAGGAGACAACCTGCTGCCTGTTTTGTAATTAAAGTTTTATTGGAGCACAGCCATGTCCATTCACTTATGAATTGCTGGTGACTGGAATGGCAGAGTTGAAAAGTTATAACCATGACTATATGCCTAACAAAGCTGGAAATATTTACTCTATGGCAAGTTATATATTTTATATATATATAAAATCTCATATAATCTTAACAATACTATAGATAAGTCATTACTGGTATCTGCATTTTAGAGATAGTTGAGCTGAGGTTTAAAGAATATTAAGAAACTTGTCCAACACTGCAAGTTATTAGTGGCCAAACCAAGATTCAAAATCAAACTGTTGCATTTCAAAGCCAACACATTTAACCACTATGCTATACCATGTTATGTACCCTAGTATTAAATTCAATACCTGACATGTTAATAACTATATTAGTTATTTCTTGCTGAGTAACAAATCATCTGTTATGATTTACACCTAAATATCCTCCCAAAACTTCATACACTCATAGGTAGGTCTTTTGGGAGTTAACTGGATCATGAGGGTGTGATATTCATCAGTAAATTAATCCAGTGATGAGTTTATAGCTAAATGTGATGTTGGGAGCTTAAGCCTGGTTGAAGGAGGTGGATCACTGGAGGTAAGGTCATCATGGCATGAAGTCTTTCTCCTCCAGCATAACCCTCGGCTATGCTGCCCAGCCTCGGAGCCAGCCAACTATGGACTTTTAAACCTCTACAAGCATTGAGCTAAAATAAACCTTTCCTCTTTAGAGTTGTGGGTATCAGGTATTGTGTCTCACCAATGAGAGAGAAACTAAGACATTATCCCAAGATATAGTTGCCTAAAGCAAGAAACATTTACTATATCATGTTTTATCAGGATCAGGAATTTGTAAAGAGCTTATTTATGTGGTTCAGTCTCAGGGTCTCTCAGGAAATTGCAGTGAAAATGTTGCTCCAGGCTTGACCATAGTAGAGTATCTGCTTCCAGGATGGCACACTTTCAAGGTGCTGGAAATGCGCAGGGAGCCCAAATTTCTTCACCTGTGGGCCCTTCCACCCTCCTGATGTGGCTCTTGGCTTCTCTCAGAATGACTGATCAAAGACATCAAGGTAAGAGCCATAATGTCATTTATTACCTAGCTTCAAAAGTCATACTCTGTCATTTCCACAGTATTCTGTTGGTTACATAGGTAGGACTTATTTGGTATAGAAGTATACTACACAGGAGTGTGGGTACTAGAAATCGAAGCTGATTGGAATCTCTTTAAATATTTTTTGAATATCTGAACAAAAATTACTAGGAACTACTATGAATATTGGGACATTTTCCAAATAATGAGAAATTTAGATTAAATGACCACTTAAGTTTCCCACTAGGTCCAAAATTATGACAGACTATCTTCAAATTCTAGACGTTGGCCTTATTTCCTCCTGTCCCCAAACACAATAAATGAATTCAAGGGCTTAATTTCATTCCAGTCGAATAGAAACCACAGGTGAGAATTTGCTAACTTGGCTTCTCCTTTATACTTTCAAGCAGAGCCAATAGAGTTTCAGAAGTTCTCCCAGTCTGAAGCAGTTATTTCTGTAACAGCAAAACAAATCTATGTGTGATTTCAGGACTAATTATATAGTTTGATGCCAGCATAAGACCAGCCTCTGGATAAAGGCTTATCTTCTTTATCACAATATCTATGATTTTACTGGGACAACCAAACTGTGTAAAACACCAAAGATAGTAAAATCATTGGTTTTGGTCCTTAGGCTATGTTTATTTTCAAGCCAAGATTTTATTTGTTTAAAATACTTCTTTAATATGTTTTGAGGTATATGAATATAAAAACAAAACTAAATAATGAGGCATTTCACAAATACAGTGATGTTGAACACATGAAATAAATTTTACTTTAAAAACAAATCCATATCATCAGAAATGAAATAGGAGCTGCACCCTCTTTCCACCAATATCAGATCCAAAGAACTACAAAAGCCAGACCAGAACACACAAACCTCTACAGTTCCCAGCAGCCTATCGTTTCATAGAACTCTACTCCAAAACTCAACAAACGACGGCCCACAGAACATTTCCCATCTTGATCTAGGAGACAACCTGCTGCCTGTTTTGTAATTAAAGTTTTATTGGAGCACAGCCATGTCCATTCACTTATGAATTGCTGGTGACTGGAATGGCAGAGTTGAAAAGTTATAACCATGACTATATGCCTAACAAAGCTGGAAATATTTACTCTATGGCAATTTATAGAAATAATTTGCCAATTCCTGGTCTACCTCTCTGAAGACTTGGCCTGAGACAACTTACTACAGTAGAAACAAAAGATGTATCTGTACCATCTGCTGTTCTAAACATGTCTGTGGGGAAAGAGGAAAAGGGTTTTGCTATTTATGTTGCATCATTGCATACAGTGAAGGTATAAATCTTTTTGTTTCCTGTGCTGTGGACTAAACCCAGGGTGTCATGCATGCCAGGCAAGCAGTCTACCAAAACTGTACCTCTCAGCCCAAGGCAAAATTCTTAACAGGTATCACCTGTGCAACCAACTCCTAGCTCAAGACAGAACTCTCCTCTCCTAGTCAGTACTCTCAATAAAAGTAGCCATTATTTTAATTTCTATCTTATGGATTCATTTTCCTGCCTTTGAATTGTGCATGCATGGGACAGAGCAGAACTCTTCTTTCTGGTTTCTTTCGTTCAGCATTAAGTCAATTGGTAACATTCATATATATTTTAGTATGAAGGCATTTCTTCCTCACTTTTGTATAATACTCAATTGCATGACTAGACCACTATTTACTTATTCTTTTCTTGGTGAACATTAGGTCCTGTCCAGCTTTTTGATATTATGAATATTCTTATACATGTCTTTTGGTGGACATAATGAACCACTTACTGGGTGTGGAATTTTTGGGGAACAGACAATAACAGCATACACTTTCTCAAACTGGTTGCATTTTTTAAATATAGAAAAATATCATTTTAATTTATAAAACCTTTTGAGAGCAAAAGTTCAAAGTCTCCTTCCCAAATCATATTCTGCTGTTTCTCCTGTGATGCACTTGCTATCCTAGGGATGGATGGATGGATGGATGGATGGATGCCTGGCTTATTCATTTTAGAAGTACAAGCCTTGACCTTGGCAATGTGCTGACAACTTTACAAATCCATCCCATTAAGTCCTTACCCAAAACTCTATGGGCTAGATAAATTCAACATGTGGCAGATAAGACAGTAAGAGCCAGGAGGGATAAATATATCAACCATGACAATACAATTACATCCATGGTACTCAAGGTCTTCCATTAAGGTCCTTCTTTTTCCCCTTGAAAAGCACAAAGTCCAGTATTGCAGTCATTACAAAGTCAGAGAAACACAGACGAAGGCACCAATACTCTCAGCTCCTTGGTTTCCTCTTTATCTTATTAATTCAAATATAATTAACTTATATAATAGCTCCTGAGTATAACTTCTCACATGGCACATTTAAATCATTATGATTTCACATGACCCTCCATGTCTGAAAACATGGCTATCCAGCTAAACAAGGGTAGAAAAATAAGCTACAACCATCTTGCAAAAATTTAACATTGGAAGACAATCATAAACTATAGGATTTCAAACAAAGTTACGGAGTTGAGGGAAAATAACAACACTATAGATTTGTCTATTTTCTACTCAAGTTTCTACTCTTTGTAGAAGCAGACGTAAGTGGCATAAATCAGAAATTTATAATGGGAACTGAATGAAATTCGCATAAATCACGCTACTAAGTATAGTTACATCGTAGATGTGAAACCCAATTAAACAGATGGCCACATGCTGTCAGAATCAGCCGCTAATCAATAAAGATGTTCATTTTAGAAAATCACCTCAATTTTTCACTTCTTCAGTGAAGCAAAAAGAAGGCAGTAAAGAGGAGTTATGGGAGCAGGAAACCTAGTGAGGAAATGTGTAAAAAGAAACTCCACCTGTCTTAATTTTTAGAGAATATTAGAAAGGAAAGAGGGGGGAAAGAACACCCAAAGGATTACTTATCATCCTGCATGGAAAGATAATTTGCAACAAGATCAAGCACTGGTCATTAGGCAAATAGAAGCAGCTTAAATCTCTTAATTAAAATACTGTTTCAAATTGTTCATTTCAAAGCCCCTCTGCCCATGAGCTTTCAAGAACCCGTTAGGTTACCCTGAAATGGCTTCTTTCTGAATAAATAACCTCTGAAAGGATCAGCAATAAACCTCTGAAAGGATCAGCTCTTCCCAGACAAAGAAAAGCATATCAGGGGTAAACCCTGAAGACTGAATTATTATTAGACACATTAAAGTCCCCGAAGGAGAAGGGAGCCTTCAGTGACATTTGAAAATAAGTGTGGAAATACTGAAGAGATGATTCCATTGTCTTTTCTTCCTTGAGAGTTGATCTATTATACTGATTAAGTCTAACAATGCCAAGAACTAAAAAAATGAGGAACAACAGAAATACTTCTGTAGTTTGGCATGCCACTTTGAAGAACATTTGTTGTTTTCTGGTAAAGTCGAGCATTTGCATACTCTACCAGCCAGTAATTGCACTTCTGGGTACATAACTGCATCTTGTTTCAGGAGACATACAAAAGAATATTCAGAGCAGTGATGTTCACAAGAACAAAATGCTGGGAGTGTGGAGGATACATAGGTCTACCAATAACAGAGCATATAATAATCTAGGGGTACGGTTACATGATGAAATAGTATACAACAGTGAAAAACCTACTGCTACATGCTTTGTGCATAAATCTTTTTTTTGGTATCTTTTTTTTAAATTTTATTTAAAGAGAAAAAAACAAAACAGAAAACGGGTAGTAATAATACAGAATTTCAAAAAAAGCTAAGTAATCACTAGTTGATAAATTACATACTGTCATCTTAGCAATAACTGTTCAAGTTACAAAATTAAAGCATACAAAGTGTACATTCAAACAGTGAGACTGCAAACAGTTCTGCTCAACGATCCAACAAAAACTTAGTAATATGATCATCTATCTTACACACTTAAATATACATGTGCTTGAATCTTAAAAATAAATTATTAATCGAAAAACACAGTTGCTTAAGATTGTATATAGTATGATATTGTTTTTATCGTGCGAAAAACTAAAACACCATGTGGTTTGGGGGAAAAAGTTATACTTTTTTCAAAAAAGGAGAAGATAAACACAAAAAATCAGTACAGTCATCACATGCGAGACAGAGAATGGGATAGGGAGGGAGATGGGTAACTGCACTGGTACTGGTAATGTTCTAATTATTCGATGAGTGATAGCTTCTTAGGCACACAGTGATTCTGTTTTCTTATATACTTTATAACTTAACATGTTCCAGGATGTTACACATATTCATTTGCATGTACCAAATCTTACACAAGAAAAGAATTTTTCTTTTAAAATGAATAAGCAACTTCTATTGCCCAAAAGAATATTTTAAATACTAGTATAATTACTATATTTAAATAATATCATAAACTTTAGTTATATTTAGCAGCACAGATATCATTAAATTTCCATGTAACATATGCAGCTTAGTTCCCAAATTGGAGCTTAGGATCTTAAGAAAGCAACAGTATTTTCATGATAATGAATATTTATATAGTAAGGAGTCACATTCAAAATATTTAACAACTTATTTGGATATATAAATTAATGTAGAAATAAAAAATTATCACCATCTGCTTGTTTCCCCTCTGTTCATTATTAGTACAGCCCACAGTCCTGCTAAGACTTATAGGGGCCACAGGAGGGTGACTCTGATAGTGATCAGCTGCGGCCCTCAGGCTTTGTCCTCTGACCAAAGAATACTATAGGGGCAAGGGACAGCTCAGAAGACCTAAGCAAGGGGGCTCTCTGCCCAGAGGAAAGGTCCAATGCCTCATGGAGAGAGTATCTTTTGAGCAAAGACTTAGTGAGAATGTGAACCATGAAGATCACTTGGCGAGTTTTTAAAGGAAAGAGAACCCTAAATATAAATTCCCTAAGGGAACAGTGTGTCATAAGCACTCTAGGAACATGAAGGAAACCAATAGGACTGGAAGTGAGGGAGAGATGGAAACACAGGAGGAGATAAATGCAGAATGATAACAGGCCTCTAGGGTCAAGAACAGTGATGGCAAACGTTTTAGAGTTTTTAGTGATTAAAAAAAAAAAACAGCTGGATGCGGCATGTGTACCATAGGTTCACCACCACTGCTCTAAGCCATTGGAAGCAATTTGCTTGTTGGGCTGAACAAGATGAGATGTTGGCAAAAGGCTCCAGACAAAGGAGTGACATGATATTGTAAAACATTTTAAATGATTTCAGGGGGTGAGCACAGAGAAAAGGAGTCCATTGTGAAAGCTATTTCCATAATCCTTGTTACTATCCTTGGTAGTCTGAACAAGGATAGTAAATTCCATCCCCTGCATTCAACAGTGTAGAAATGTGATTGAAACCATGAGATTAGATTATATCACCAAGAAAGTCAGTAAGGATAGAGAACAGAGGCAAAGAGAAGAGGCACTGGGACTGAGTATTAGGCAAGCATGTCACTATGAAGAGGTAGCAGAGATGAGGAGAAGCCAGCAAGAATAATCTTCTTTCGTCAACATGTCTAGTCACTTTTGGGACAAAAATAAAGAATGCCCCGCTTTTTATCATAGGCATCAAGAAATTTCTTCCAGTTGATACAAGGCTAACAAAAAAACACAAAGCCAGTACTCACGGATCTGGTTGGTAGATGCACTATAGAAGGCATTGACAGTTGTTGGGTTTGTAAACCATCTGTGGGAAGAGAAACAAATGCCAGAGTCGTGATCATTATGTAGGCCAGACGGTGGTAAAGACAAGCATGATATGGCTGGTCTTACTAGCAGATAACCATAGAACAATGGGGATGCTGGGAACAGGGAGAAATTAATGCCTAAGTTAGGGCCACTGCTCTGCCCAATGAACAATCTCACTCTAAATTGAACATAATTTAATGATAATATATTAACATGCCTGGTTATTCTGGTTATTCACTGTTAGTAACTTAACAGAAAAAGTCAGCACCAAGGTTTCCAAAAAAGCTTTAATGAGAAATTCTAGAAACTAAAGGGTTGTTCCTGTAGATGGAAACAGCAACAAGCTGACATTTGCCAGACCCTGTTCAGTAGGTCCAAGGGACAGCTACGTTTCTATGCTACATCACCTGTGATTTGTCTCTGTTACTTTTCTCATCGCTGGGACACAATATGCAACACCTACAACTTAAAGGAAGAGAGGGTGATTTGGGATCACAGTTTCGGTCCATTGTCTGCTGGTTCCAAAGCAAGGCAGCATGACACAGCAACACAGAAGAAGAAAAGCTGCTTGTCGAGGCAGCCAGGAAGCAGAAACTCAAGGGAATGGCTCTTCCACCCAGGCCTCACCTCCTGACTGCAAACCAGCTATACTACTCCCATGATCTAATCACCTTCCCCAAGCCCTATTTCTGAGCACATGACTCTCTGGGGGGACATGCAGATATAAACAATAATACTGCTTATGAAAGAGTTTGAAATTGGTAACAACACACAGATCCACTTAAAAAGAGATGAATAAAGTATCATCATGCTAACCAGAGGATCTTGCCTCAATGAAAAGTTTACTGATTTAAGTGGCAAAAGGTTTAACAACTAGCCCTATCCCTATCACTGACTAGTTGAGTTGTACTGGAACAGTCACTGACCTTCCTGGGGTATGGTTTTATACATAAAGTTAAAGTACTAGATTAGGAGATCTTGGGAGGCACTTTCAGCTATAAACAGTCTATACCTTCATTTTAAACACATAATAGTTTACTTAGATGACAACAGGAAATTTTTTCTATGTAAAAGTCATATTGCAAACATTTTAAGCTTTGTGGGCAAAGAATTAAAACCAAGGGAATCACACAGATATTTGAGAGCAAATTTTCCACAAATTTTTACTAGCCATATACAATAATCAAGTACAATTTTTGTAATACAGGAATATTAATGAGAAGAGTAGAATTCTTTGGGTTAGGATAATGTTTTGCTTAATTGTAGTTTAAAGATATCACTTTCCATTATCAATCAATTTCAACTACTTATGTATAGAAACGATCTCTGGTGTATGGGCTATATGAAAATAGAAAGCTAGTAAGACTTAGCCCATAAGCTGAAGCTTTCCAACCCTTGGTTAAGATATTTATAAGTTTCAGTTATTGTCCTTTATGATTACAACCAAGCAATTCATTGTAAACTAAAATTCTCAAAATTAACTTATACAGGTTTGGGTTGTAGCTCAGTGCTACAAGGTCTGCTTAGCATGCATGAGGCTCTAGGTTCAATCATCAGCACCACAAAAAGAAATTTTTTTAAAAAAACCTTATATAAATACTATTTTCTGAACAAACATTTTACTCACTTTTGTCTAAGAAAATAACTACTCTGTATCAGACTAATAAGTTAATTTACAATGAGCTAATATGAAACTGACAGAAAACACAACTACTGCTTTTCTAGTGGATCCACTCACGGCTTCTTCCAACCTCTAAAAAAGTTTATAAATACATTACCCTTTTATTATCATCATTATTATTAGCTAACACCCACTGATAAGGCTAGTGTCTAATGTCCCTCCAAAGCGTCATATGATCATAGGCGGGGATTTTTCAAAGGTGACTGAATCTAGAACGTGCTGGGATTGATTCATGATGCAATGCTAGTATCAAAGGCACTAGGATTAAGGGTATGAATGGTACCTTCCCTAAATAGCCTGGATAAAATATAAGGGATAGAAAGAGCTGTGGTCATCTCTTGTTGCTTTGCTATCTTCTGCCCACCATGAACACTTTTTCCTTTGTGACACCCATCTGCCACAACACCCTGGCTTAGAACCAGCTGATCATGGAGTAAAATCTTTATAAACTGTAAGCTAAATAAACCTTTCCTCCCTTAACCTGTATGTGTTGGGAGTGTTGTCTCAACAATGAGAAAATTAACTAAGACATCTACTAAGTTCTTTGTCTATGCTAAGCACTTTATTCACAAGTATTTTCCCCATAGAACTATAGGAATTACTATCTCATTTCACAGATGAAGACAACAAGACATATATCAATATATGCTTGCACAAAGTCTGGGCTGTCTGACTTCAACGCAGTTATCTTGAGCATTATATTAAAGATATTCCCAGAAATCCAGAAAGAGAGTACCTTGATAAAACTGAAACCTAGATTTATTTCTATAGAATGCATATTTTTCCTACATCTTTAAGGCCAGTATTTCGATGAAGCCCCAGTGGTTTTTTTTTTCTTAATACAAACCCGTTGGCTAGTCTACTTTCTCAAGAAAACAGGTAGAAAAGAAAGCAACTTGATTGAGCTAAACTTTGTACCTGTAGTAAATAAAATTATAGTCACATCTTAATCCCTAAGATCTTGCGAATATGTTACATTACACAGTAAATAGAATGTTGCAGATTTACTTAAGTTTAAAAACCTTAAATTGGGAGTTTATCTTGGATTATTCAGGTATATTTGATCTAATCACATGAAACCTTAAAGCAGACAAATTTTTTAACTGGAAACTGAGAGATATAACAGAGGAGGAGGTCAGAAAAGATACTGCAGATGTAAAGTCTGGGAAAGTCCAAAGATGAAAAGAATTTGATACACTTTTGCTGGCCCTAAGATTTAGAAGCTACCAGAGAAAGGTTTCTAAGAGCGAAAAGTGTCTCCCGGGCTCCAGCCAGAAAAGTAAAGACCTCAAACTTACAACCACAGGGAACTGGATTCCACCATCAATGAGCTTGCAGAAGGGAGTCCTTGCAGAAGCACTTGATACATCCTAGCCAAGTTAACCCATTGATTTCAGCCATCTGAACCTCAAAGCAGGGAAACCAACTAAGCCAATCCACATTTCTGATATGCAAAACTATAAGATAAACATATGTTGTTTTAAATTACAGCAATACTCTAGCAAAGCCTACCCAAAGAACCCAAGGTTTGTAGGTTAAGGAAGAATCCATGTACCTCTGAACTTGGTTACTAAATAGCACTGATTTAAACCAAAATATACACAATAGATCATGTGTATTCTAGAACGTGTCCCTTCTCTTCCCATCCTCCCTAACTCCTCTCCTTTTAGCAAAGAATAAACTTTCAAAATATTAGAATGAGTAACAGGCAGCAAACTAACTACTGATAGACGAAGGAGGAAAATACAAAGAAATCAAACAATCCCTGAAATGAGGCACTGATAGGACTTTTGAAACTTCAGCAAGGAAGAGTAAAACATTTTCCCTCATATACATGATGCTGCCATTCCCGAATCCCCAGCACTCCTAATGACTCAAGGGGTACATTTGGAGCCTTGATTACCCTCCGAGCTCATATTAAACATCTTCACCAGTAGATCCTACCAGGAGTTGATACTATTATCGCTTCTGTTTGTTCAGTGCCCATGCCAAACCAGCTGTTCAACATTCTGTACAACTCCTTTATTATATCCAAGTTTGCTATATATTCAATTTTACTGTTCTCTAAAATAAACCTACCTGTGCTAGTAGTTGTAATAAGTATCTGCAATTTTGTTTACACTCCTTCCATTAAGAGATGGAGTATACATTCCTCCTTTCTTGAGTTCGGGCAAGTCTTAGCAACACACTTCTAACCAATAAAATGTAGTGGAAATTACAATCTGTGACTTCCAAGAATAGGCAATTAAGGGCACTACAACCTTCCCCTGATGCATACTCTCCCCTTCCTTCCATCCCTCTCAAGAAGCTTGCTCTTCAGAGTTTATCAAAGCCAAAGATACAGGCAGAGGTCACATGTAGGTGCTCCAGCTACCAGCCAGAGTCAGCCACTAGGATGTGAAAGAGGCAGCCTTCCATATGACTTCAACCTAAGACAACATCCAACTGCAACTACATTAAAGGTCATGAGCAAGAACCACACAACTGAGCCCAGTGATCTCAAGAATCATGAGAGAGAGAGAGAAAAATATTGGTGCTTTCATCCTTTAAATTTGGAGGTGGTATGTCATGCAGCAATAGATAACTGGAACACTGAATTATTGGCTGTCCACAAAGTCCTACTTAATGGGCTGAATTTTCCCAGAAAACTGTTTGCTTTGCCTAAGATAATGGTATAAGAAAGCTCTGAGTTGGAATGTGCTCAAAGAGAGTGTGCAGTCACTCATTCTCCAACGTTACCACAACTCCTTATTGTTTATGTTTGTCTAGATCAGCCATGTGTTAATTGACTGAGCGCTGAAGGCGCCTGAGTTTGTTCAACTTAACTCCCAGTAAGATCTTAAATGCCTTCTGAGCTGAGACTATCATCCCAGTGGTAGGTTCTGAGCAAAAGATAATTAACTCTATTAAAATGAATGTATTGTTATGTATATGTCTAATTTACTAAATTTACTAAATTAAATGTGAGTCCACATACGGACTCACATGGGACTCTGTGGTGAGCTCCAGATCTTTGATTAGATCCTTTGGATTTCCACGGAAATTCCAGGACTTTAAATTCTTCTTACTATATGTGACAGTCAAGCTTAAGTGTTTACTTGGCCAGGATTGAGAGACTCCTGGAAAGGTGGTTAGACAATGAGGTGCTATGCTAATTAATAGGTTGATTCACTGATGTTCACATCTGATTGGCTGGGTGTGCTGAGAGAAGGTGGGGCCCAGGTGGTGGAAGTGGGTCACTGAGGTCCTGCCTTTGGAGGATATGTCTTTTGCTAGTACTGATCCCCTGCTCTGCTTCCAAGCTGTCATAAAATGAGCAACTTTGCTCTAACATGGCCTTTGCCTTCAAGCCAGTCAAACACAGAATGAAAACATAAGTTAAATTAGATTTCGCTTCCTTTAAGTTCCACCAACACCGAAGCTAATACACTCTATCTGTGGGATGTACCTGCATCTTTGTTTAGAGGATTTAATGGATAGTATAGGGAGGAGTTTCATATAAATTTCATATAAATTCTAACTCTCAAAATGAGAATAAAATCATACTGGACAACGAGAAAGATAAATAGAAAGTAATGGCCAGATACAATAATCTGAAGGGAAGAAATTGGTGTTTGACTTATTTGGGGCTATAGAAAATAGATCCATATCAAGCTAATGCTTTACATTTCACTCATCAATTCTTAAAAATGACCTATGGAATATGGAAAATCCATTGAGTATCTATTACTTTCTTAATAAAATCCTGAAGATTATATAACTCATATTCTATGCTAATGATAATGTTTTCACAAACAAAAGTTATTGGCAGGACTGTAAGTTGGATACACATTTGATATATTTTTACATATCTTTCAACACATAGAAAAAGAGAATCTAGACATGTTTGTTCTTAGTACAGTGAGAGTGAGTTAATAGGGAAGCTGACTTAAAATCATTTCTGTCAAAGAAGAGGATTCTGCAGGAAAGAAATTACTTTTGATTCAATCAAGCAGTAAAGTAAATCCTCTATTTTTAAGCAAACTGATGAAGTGACAATTCTGAGAACCAACTCCTAAATATGTTGCTTCAGGGATGACCGCCCAATTAATTTTAGTTTTGCTGACATTTCCCATTGCCTTAGAAAGTTCTTAATGCACATTAGTGAAGCTAAAATGGATTCCATAAGAATGAAAGATAAAGGGTATTTATCTCCTATCCCCACAAAGAAACAAAATATTTCAGGGCTGTGGAAATATAATGATGATATGCTGTTCAAAATAAACCAGCATAGAGCAGATACTCCAGAATCATCCCCACTTGATTAACTTATAAATTTTCAGACCTAATAGATGTCAATTAAAGCCAATATGTATCAGGAAGCTAAAATTCTTTACAATGCTTGAAAAGAAATAGCAGATATTTCCTTTAAAAAAGAAAGAAAGAAATTCAGTGTCTATCACTTTGCCATTTAAGAAGGACCTAAAATTTCTTTATTTTCCTCAAACATAGTCTGTGGAAACAAGAATTATAAGCATAACACTGATTTTCATTCTTAGAGCACTTTTCCCAAACATGAACCAGTTTAATATCCTTTGAAAAACATATAGTCTGCTATCTACATCTATAGTTTCCATGTTAGCAAGTCAGGAAGAAAAACACATCTGTACTCAACAAGCAGATATTTTTTCTTGTCAAGTCCCTAAAAGTACACTACAACAAATATTTACACAGCATTTACATTCTATTAGGCATTTCAAATAATCTAGTGATTATTTAATTTATATAGGAAGATACGCACAAGTAACATGCAAATACTACATCATTTTTTCCAAGAGATTTTAGCAGCCTTTGATTTGGGTATCTGCAGGATCTCCTGGAACCAACCACCTGCTGATACTGAGAAATGACTGGGCAGTGGTTGATTGATTGTGTCAACTTGAATAAGAGAAGCACAACTACACTGGCTCAACAATTTCACACCCTAGGGTGTGCAAGACCCACTCTAGGGCAGCTTGTCCCCTGGATGGTGTAAAGGAAAAATGAAGAAGGAAGGCCAACTTCTGTTTCCTCAGTTTTCCCTTCACCTTAGACATCATCTCCTGGCTTCCAGCACAGACTCTTCAGCTTCCAGCATAGATCCTTCAGCCTTCCACATAAACTCTTCAACTTGCACTGTAGACCCATCAGCTTCCAGACACAGACTCACATGGGACACTGCGGTGAGCTCTAGATCTTCGATTGGATCCTTTGGACCTCTAGTGGGCAGACAGACTCTGCACTCTTCCACATCCAACTCTGTGGGCAGCCATTGTAATCTAACCTTGCAAATTCTTATATATTTGTATACCTTGCACTGTATCTGTTTCTCTAGTAAACACTGACTGACACAGACTGTATTTGTTTTCCATTGACAGATGAAATATCTGTACAAATCAAACATTTTGCCTACCCCTACAAAGTCACCCAACATTTTTCCAAGATATGAATAAATATTAGCAAATGTCAAGATCATTAGAATCTGACAGTCCATCAATATGTTAGGATATTAGAGATGACAAACTTAGGAGTTTTTTTCAGTTAGCAACTCAGGCCCTGCTACACATCCAAATGAATAACGATATTTTGAAACAGAATAATTAAACTGGCACCATCTTCAAAAAGAAGGAATTCCGGAGAAGACCATAAAAATTCACAAAAACATGGGAAAGTCTTGAATTTTCTACATTTTTTAAAATTTGAAGTGATCAGAATTAGTTTATGAATGTGTGGGATGATTTACACAGATCTGTGGCAATCCTACTATATTTAGACTGTCAGAGATGTTGAAAATCTTTTGGTCAAGTTATTAGATTTGTGTAATCAAGTTTTAGAGCCCTAAATATAAAATATCTATTAAATTATTTAGGTTAAGAATAAAACAGAATAGGCAGACTGAGAAAATGTGATGAGGAGAACCAAACACAGTGAAGCAAACGGCCTTACAACATTTTTGGTACTACCAAAGTAGTTCAAACACTCTTTGCTTTTTCCTTTGTGTTTTTGATTGGAGTTAAAGATAGGTACAAGACTGATTCAGCTTTAGGGTTATTTCTTAAAGTCAATAACTTACAAGTAACTTTCTAGATGTGTGTGTGTTGTAAAGTCTAAGGCAGACAGCTGATTGTAACAATGAAAGCACTCCCAAGCTACACACAGAGTGACTGGCAGAGGATAGAAGCCCTCTAGGCTTGAGCTGTTTAAGCACGAGCTCTGCCCTAACCACTGGCTAGACATTAAACTACTGAGACACAGGGTTAATCACCAAGATGTGAGGTGGAAAAATAAAATTAACAACTAATGAACTGAGTGTAGACATCCACAACCACTTACTGCAGGAGAGACACATTTTGCAGTGTAATACCAGGGAAGTCATTCTTTTACAAAAGAGTCTCAGAAAAAAGACATGAGAATCCAAAGTCACTACATTATCTAAAATGTCATTTTCAACAACAACAAAAAATATATGACATGCAAAGAAAAAGTATAAAAGAATCCATCTATAGAAACTGACACTAAGTGAGCCCAGATGTTGAATTTGGCAAAGATTCAAAAGTGGCCATTATAAATTGGTTCAAAGAATTAAACTATATTGAAATTATTAATGGTAAATATGGTGACAATGATTCAACAAATAATCATGGCCCAGAACTAGAATCTATATAAAAAATGAAAGCAAATGGAAATTCTAGAGTTAAAAATACATCAATAGAAAGTACCCAACCTGGAGAAGACAGAGGAAAGAAAGCATTGAAGAAGTAGGCCATAGCAGCAGACAGCCTGGTCCTAAGGACCCAAAGCACCAGCAGGCAGAACGAAAAATAATCAAAACCTGAGATGAGGAATTCTCAATTACCATCCTTTTAGCCACTCATAAAATAATAACAATGGTACCTACACCCCCCAGATTAACATGAGGGCCAAATGAATTAAATATTGTAAAGCATCTCCCAGCATATTGCAAACACATAATTGTTAGTTGCTATCTTCATTAGCATCATTATCATCATCATCACCACTATTTTGCTAGGGTAGGAAATCATGGCTGGCTCACTGTGGGCCCAAAAGTTTGTAAGGAAACTCTTCCATTAATAGGAAAAGTTGTTACAGGCAAATAGGAACAAACTAAATAAATCATAACTGCTATTCAATGAAAAGAACACAGCTATCAGTTCTTTGACATGTATTACCTCAATGACTATCTTCTTCCTGCTTCACAATTATACAATTTCTTTCACATTTCTAATCATATTTATTTCTAAAGTATTTATTAATTAATATCTTCAAAAGTTTCAACCAAAGTATAAAACTCTAGATACACATATGATATATATGTGTGTGTGTATAAATATATATATATATATATATATATATATATATATAACTAGATCTAGAAATAACTTTAATGTTTGCATCCTAGTAAGCCTTATTCCAATATGTGTTAATGCTAGGAATGGGAAACCCATAATTAGACTGAAGATCTGAATCATATATCAGAAATACGAGTTGGCAAAACATGACACAGATTTCGCTCAGACAAAATAACTGGCAAGCCAGCTACTCTGACTTGAGGCAAATTCAAAGTTTAATCTAAAGAAGTTCCATTTCCCACAACATATTTGTCTATTTCCCTTTCTTTTTGTTTTAATACTCACTCTGTTTTTGGAACAGCTTTTCTTAGCCAGAAGAAATCAGACTGTGCTAAATACTTGCGGGTTTGCAGGACGTTGCCAAAGTAGTCTGATTCTGAAAACTTGATCTGAATAAAACAAACCACAACATCATTGTCTTAAGTGAAGATAAGCGATGACTCTAGAAACAAACATCAGCATATGAAGCAGCAACCAGCAGATAGTGTGGCCTTTAGAGCATCTCTCAGCCATTACTGGTTAACCAACAATCAACAAAGCCATGAAATTTAATCTCAATGATTTTATTTTAATATAAAATCTCAAAAATTAGTATGGTCGTTTCTGGATCACGGTTAAAAAAAGAGAGAAAAAAACTTCAGTAATTTATAATGTATTTCATTTACCTTATAATTGAAAAATCTAGCTTAACCTTTACAGAATTATTTTAGGTTTTAAATTTCTTGGCTCACAAGTTCTTGATCTTTTCTAAAATGTGTACTTTATTTATTTGTCACAAAAGATTCTCCTAATAACATTCCATTTAGTCAGCTGAAACCTCATTTAGCTTATGGATGATGATTTAGTCAAATGTTAAAATCCAATTTACTATAATCAGAATTTGTACATAAATGAAAAAGAAGAAAAGAACTCAGAGACCTATTTTCCACCCTAAGAACAATGGAGTTTCCAGAATACTTTAATTATTAGCAGTTTACCTATTTACACAAAAAGGCTCTGGTTGCTAAAAATTAATGAAATTAAGGGGTCAAATCATATATTATAGCTTGCATGGAAATACAGGAAGCTGATAACTCACAACACTATTGTTTTTATGATAAGGAAACAGACATAATTGATTACTGAGTTCCTTTTTTTCTGAGAATGGCAAACAATCTCAATCCTATCACGTTCCATCTACAAAAGTAGCAATAATGAAGCTAAATATTTAAATAATATGTGTACCATAGTGAAAGCATCAGTACATAATGATCTCAAATGATTTGTTCAAAATATATTGCTGTCACAAAAATGTAAAAAAATAAATGTATAACTGTAGCAAATAAGAAAAACACACATTTGAATAAGTGAATAACCAAGCGCAATTACATTCATATTTGCTGTAATTTTTTGATCACTTTATAGTATGGTCTTTTAAAAGAACTCAGAGACCTATTTACACCATGATCTTTTAAAAGCAATATACAAATGCATGTATTCCATGAAACCCACAGATATTGCATTGCAAATATGAATGTATATGATTTGACAGTTATAGACTTGATGGATCCTTTATTTGTTGGCCTATGTCTGGCTTACATTTATCTCTATACTAAGACAGAATGGGTACTCATGTCTGTGGAGATATTTTTGTTAATGAATCATCTTCACATCTTTCCAGAAGACCAGGCCAAAATATAAAGGAAGGTGTAAAACAACTGAAAGCACATGAAGAACGGCAGCAATTAAAATATCAGTTCCTGGCATCTTTGGTGTCCTTCTTGGCCAACAAATTATAAAGATATGACTTTAAATTGTCCTTTTCTTGAACTTCTTGGCCAAGGGAGAGAGGGCTGATAAATAAATCATAGCATATTTACATAGTGGAAAACAATGGAGTTTAAATGAACGTTCTGTATGCATGAACATGAAATAATCTCAAAAACAAGGTGAATAAGACAAGCTGTATGTATGAAAGGATTTAAAGTTTTAAAACACACAAAACAATACTAAATATTAATTATGGATGCATACTTATGCATCCAAGGCACAAATAAATGCATAACAATAGTAAATCTGAATTCAAGATAGTGTTTATGTACAGGGAAGGAGATCAACATGATAGGAAGAGATCAGATCAGGGAGGACTACACACTGAATTGAACATATCTCTTTTATTGATTTAAAATGCATGTATATTCTGGGCCTGGTGGCCTGCCTCCATTGTCCCAGATACTTGGGAAGCTGATGCTTAAAGATCACTGGAGCCTAGGAGTTCCAGACCAGCCTGAGCAACATAAAGAGACCCCATCCCTAAAATAATAATCATGATAAAAAATATGTGTCTGCATGTACAAAACTAATTCAATAGCACTTTTTGAAAACAAAGGTGTAAGAAATATCATTTTAAATACTGTTCCAATGTTATAGAGTTTCATAATTTGAAAATCTTACAATGGATTATATTTTAAAATTAAGGATATCTCTTAGCCTTCAGAAAAAAAGACTGTTTTGCTTTAGAAAGCAAGCTTCACTAGCAATCCTAAAGCATTCTTGTATACTATGGATAAAAGATGTGTCTGTTGTTCAGCTCTGAGTTTCTTTTCAGCTTGGGTTTCCTAGATACTTTTGCTATGACTTTCAGAATATAACTGGAACTGATATGAAAATTCCTATGTTCTTGGACTCAGCACACTGTCTCAAAGGAATCCCCTTTAAAATATTTACTATTTTTATATAATAACAATATAATCAATTTTTACTTTTAGAAGGTTTTGCTAATTATGGTATTTTCCTGTTTAATCTGAAAAACTAAAACTTTACAGTCAGATTGGTCCACAGACATTAAAATCTATCCCAAGACTTCCTAAGATGAAGAGTCCCAATTCTAAAAATACCACAAATAATAAAGGTCTCCTACACTCATAAAAATAATCCTGAGGGTAAAACTCAGAAGAGGCAACTTACAATTTGCCATGGCTTTTGTGTTTTAAAGGATAGTTCTTATCTTGTATTATTAAGATGAGAAATTTATGTCTTAGACTGTTTTCATTGATTTATTCCACTTATTTAAAGGAAAGCACAAGTAATGGGGGACGAATATTACTTTTTCCTCTAAGATGGGTTAAGTGTTTGGATGTAGGGAGGGGCCAACTACTGCTTTATGAGATGATAAGACTGATAAACAAGAACCCAGGCTTGGCTGGGGATTTAGCTCAGTGGCGTAAGCACCTGCCTGGCAAGCGCAAGGTTGTGAGTTCGATCACCAGCACCAAAAAAATAAAATTAAATTAAAGAACCTGGGCTAAAGAGGTTATGCACAGTACCAATGTAATTTACTCCTACCTCAGTGTAATTTACTTTGGCCCAGTAAGAAAGAGATCTAACAGAAAGAGTACAAGAAAAGGAGGAGGAGAAGGTAAGAACTGGGGATTGGAATAGAAGCAATGAGTACGTACATCATGATATGGCTTCCTTAATGAAATACTATATAGTCATTAAAAGAATGGAAACAAAGACTATAGAAGATGGTAACAAAACTATATATTAACTGTAAAGATGAGTATAAAATTATATAGAAACATCTATTACAGCTATACAGAAATAGAGAAAAACAAAATACTCTTAGGAAAGTATATATTATTATGTTCAAGTACTAATACTATGGGAGATTTTTCATTCCTTTTCTCAGCTTTCCATATTATTTAATAATATGGATAATTTCAAAGATTTCAAAAGACCTTTATATGATTAAAAAAAATACTGGAAGCCCAAGAAACAATAGGAGAATTCTGTTTGTTTGAGAGATAGTAACAAAAGTGACTTGCATGAATATTTTAAAGTCACTTGTGGTATAAAAAAAATAAGAGAAACTCTTCAAAGGACAATAATTAGCTCAAAAGCTTCTTATATTCTCAGTTACTGGAAAAAGTCTAGGTTCAATTGATAATGACTTTCAATCTATTCCGTCTCTTGACCTTTCCGTTGAGTGGCCTTTGGTGAAGTAATTGGGACTGTCATGTTATTTCATAGGAACAGCTATCCAGATTATAATATTCACTGGAACCTGGATTTCTCTTCTTGGAAATACTATCCTCAATGTCAAGCACCAAATGCCACAGAATAAATGCAAGAATAAAGTTTTCATTTTCCCCACAATGGCAAGGTTCATATAATAAAGGCAGAACAAGGAAACATGTTCACCTTCCTTCTCTGTAGAAAGAATAAGGATGTGTTTACAAGACACTACTTCGCCAATGGAAGTATAGGTTCTATCTCATTTGTCACTTAATTCAAATCCATTTAAAGATACTCTATATCCAAATTGCTATAAGACAGATTTTATGTTAGGCACCCCAAAAATTTTCTGAATGCTTGATAGAATCCATATTATGCATTTTTTCTCTATTTAAACAACAGAGCAATAGGCAATATTTGTGTGTTTAGATGTCTTTGTTCCTAAGTAACGTGTGAATACACACACATACACATGAGCGCACCAAAAATGTATACATGTTTCAGGAAAAGAAAATAAAAGGATTTTTTTCAACAGATGTGTTAGCCTCTTATGAGACCCTAGAGGATGTCATACATCACAGAAAACCCACTACACTGCTGGCCCTTAGAGAAGAAATTGAAATGCACATGCAGCGGTCTCAATGACCAAGGTTACCCAAGCAGCAGTTCATCACACTAATAAATTTCTGGAAGCTGATGGCCACCACTTCAAGCACCTATTGTAATTGTAGAGGCCAAAGGTAACTTGTATGCATCTCATAATATATCAATGAATTTAGTCTTCCTTATTCTTTTTTGTTGTTGTTGTTGCTCCGGGGATTGAATTTATGACCTCGTGCTTACCAGGCAAGCACTTAAGCCACTGAGCTAAATTCCCAGCCCTCAATGAATTTAGTATTAAAATATTTATACAAGTTTTTTCTTTTCCTGAAATGTGTGTATATTTTCTGGCAGACTCTGAATATACAAGAGTGAATCCATATACATACTATATCCTAGAAGAACAACTTTCCCAAGCAGCTACAAGAAGGTGACTGAGAGACCACCACCCAGCAATGTCCCCACTCCATGCTAGGGAATAAGGTGGCCTCTGTACTCCAGCCACTGGAATTTTGGATGAAGGCTAGTATGGGGGAGTAAGATCTTGCCCAAAGGTTGGTGGGTACCAGGATACCCCATTTCTAATGCTTACTCTTGTCTCTTCCATGCTGTCTCAAGAGAGGTGAGGGAAATAGTTTGTGGCTTTTTTATCAAGTATAGGATTATTGTACTATTTTAATAACGTTCTTTTCTGGAACATTCCACCCAAATACCAATATACCCTTACATAGTTCCACTTTCCATTACTTATCTCTCTCCCTGTCTCTGTCTCTGTCTATGTGTCTCTCTTTCTCTCTCTCTCTCATGCACACACACACACACACACCCACATGCACACTCATGCATTTCCACTAGCTGACCTATATTTATCCCAGAGAATAAAAATGTGGGAGATATATATATATATATATATATATATATATATATATCACTCACCAGAAACACTAATAACTAAAAAAAAATTACTTCTTTGCAATCCTAAGTAAATGGGTCCAGCTATGATTGTGACTTTACTCCCTACTGTAGTTCTTCACTGGCTTTCACAAGAATACCTGAGGTACTAACTATACAGTTACTTACCTACAATCACTCAGCTACCTGCCTCCCCTTTCACTGTTAGTAATGCTGGGGTGTGGCAATCTGAAACATCTTGTTGCCTGGGTCCCTTTCTCAGTTGGCACCCCACTTACTGAAGGTGCTGGGGGAAATTAAGCAATACCAAGAGGGGAAAGCATACTGTGTTGCTGCTCTCTCGACTCCCCATCTCATCCTGGAAGACGTCAGTTCTTCCTCCACAGCCCTGCTTCGGAGTGGCCATTCCTCCTCTGCTCTTCTGAATGACAATACTATTATGTCCTCTTTTCTGTGTCCCTAGACCCTGAGGTAGCAGCTGCTTCGTGAACTTATTAATCACTGATTTACTTCGCTTTCCTCTCTTTTGCCTTCCAATTTATTCCCTGTACTAAATCCTCTGTTCAAAATATCTAGTGTGCTTTCTCCTCTCCTGGCTTTCCCAAAATTGGTATAGGCTCACTCTTGCATCTATTTGCATCACAGATCAATGAAATAGAATAATGTTTTATAAGAATAATTTGAAAACGGACTGGTACCTACCATTTTAGGCTAATAGCCTTTACTAGATGCTGATGTGGGTTCAAATACTCAAAGGTACTGCCTTTCTTTTTGTTTGGTGTGCAAAGTAGGGAGTACTAAAGACGTAATCTAGGGCCTTCACACTAACCTACACCCCAACACTCTTTTTTTGATGCAAGGTCTTGATAAATCACTAATTTGCCCCAGGCTAAGCTCAAACTTTTGACTCTACTGCCTCAGCCTCTCTGAGTGCCTGGATTATAGGTATATTACAACTCCTGCTCTTCTTGCCCTTTTCAAAGACTAAGAAGATTATTGTTCAGAAATGCTTTGTGGAGTATATCAATTTACCTTGGCATCTTTAGAGGAAAAAAATCTTTTTTCATATTTGCCTCTCAATTTTTTTTTGTCTTTTTAAGACAGAGTCTCACTATACAGTTTGGGCTGGCCTTGAGCTCACTTTTTAGCCCAGGCTGGTCTTAAACTTGCAATGGTCCTCCTGCCTCAGCCTCCAGAGTGCTGGGATTACAGGTGTGTGCCACCACAGCTGGCTCTTCATTTTTTTTCATTTGCTTTCATCTCCATACAAGCCCAACTGCAGTTTTCAACCTTTCTCCTGGACTTTAGTTTGATTATCACCTAAACTCATGCCTCTTTTGTACTTGTGCCTTATGAATCACACCTTCATTTGTGTCAAATGTAGCAAGTTGCTTTCAACAGCCTTTCATGCTCAAAATTTGTATTGCCAGAACTTTTCATGGGCCTTGCAGTAGTCCTTATCTACTTGCTCCTACACAGTCCCATTTTGTCCCAGTAATACATTGGTCCTCTTGCTATTAAACTTGGTGATGCTATTACAATCTGTTCCATCATCCTTTCTTCTATTTTCAAATTAGATCTCTTTTGTTTTCTCTATCTGAATACAAATGTCTTTTTGTTTTATATATTTAGATTTCATTCACCACTGGTTTCATAAACTGTTAGAAACTCTTGAAAGTTACTGTGTCTGCTTTGGCAGTGAGTCAGATGAAAGTCATTTCTTTGCAGAAGTGCTTAAAAATCTTCGTGTCTAATGGCATCAGTTCAGGCCCTGTAGAAATGCAGAAGCATATCCAACAATGCATCCTGTTTGGCACCTGGTTTCCTTTCATGAAAGATACTACATTTGGTGAGTTCTTAAATCTGGGGCCCTCAACTCAGACATCCAGAGACTGCCAGCAAAAAGCTGATCAGCTAGATATGTGAGTGAGCCCCAAATGCTATATGAATTGATTAAAGCTTGGGAGTATTGCATCTGTTGAGTCTTTTAAATCAATTTGAGGATCCAGGAAACTGTATTGCTAATTCATGGTGACTTTTCCAAACCAAAATAATCCACTATGATAAATGCAATTTGAGGATGTCATAGCTAACAGTCCTATTTGTGCTTGTGTGCCACTGTCAGCTCTAAGCTCATTAAATTTGTTGTTTGATCCTCATAACAATCTTACCTATATAGCAGGGATCATTACCATCTCCATTTTCAGATGAGGAAACTGAGGCACAGAGAAGATACATAACCTATCCCAGATCCCACAGTTTGTAAGTGACAGACTAAGTATTTCACTTCTGGTATTCTTCTGACTCACAGGTTTACATTCATAACTATTACTCCAACGTCCATGTCAAACTTCCTCTTCTCCATCTGGACTTGGATTATTGACCAATCACAAGGAATTATGCAGGTTCTCTGTCTAAGATAATTTGTGCCCTGGTTATGTTCTTATTAGCAGTAGTTTTCAACTTTCTCCACAAGGCTCTCATTTATAGGGAACCTACTATGTACCAGACAGTGTGCTAGGTACTTCCATAGTTATATAATCTCATCTCACCTTCCCAACAATACTAAGGATTGGATATTATCTCCTGCATCCAGTTAACCAAAGGGAGGCTGATTGAAGCTAAGTAACCTGCACAGGATCAAACAACTAGGAAATGCAAGGGGCAGAATTCAAATCCAACCTTATGATTCCAGAGTCTGTGCTCTTAACTACTTGACAATATGGGCTCTCTTCCATTATTCTCCTTCCCATTAGCTTTAGAAAAGCAGCTCCCACCAAGTCTCACATGCGCTTCTCTATTCATGCAGCACAGCTGCCAGCAAAGCCCCTTGAGAAATCCTTCTTAAATCTAATCAAGGCTGGGAATGTAGCTCAGTGGTGCAGCATCTGCCTGGCAAGCGTGAGGCTCTGAGTTTGATTCCCGGTAAAAAAAAAAAAATGTAATCTGAGTTTATAGAGTTGAAATTTTATTCCTGACTCTAATATTATGTGTGGCACCTTGGAGATCAGCAAGCTTGAGTCTGTACCCTTCTCTGTAAAATAGGCACCAACACAGCTACTGCCTGAGATCACTGTAGAAATTAGAAGATAATGAACATGAATACATCAACTATCTCAGGATTTTTAGTTATCATGATAATCACAGGCATCTCAGCATCATCAAAACAGTAAATAACATAGGCTTAACTTTCAGATACTAGGAATCATAATTACTTACTTCCAGACCAACTAGATCAGTACTTTGGAAGGCCGGATCTTGGATCCCAATAGAACAAGTTTTAAATGAGCACTTTTTCTCATTTTCAGATGTTCTGATATAATTCTGATGCTCATCTACAAAGCCAGGACTGCTTAAAGATGGACCACTTGTTGAACAAGAATTTCAAGAAACAGCTATACCTCAAAATCAAAGTTGTTTAATGAATCTCAAACGACTATTTTTTTAAGAAAGTTCAGGGCCAGAGGCTTAGCTCAGTGGCATAAGCGCCTGCCTGGCAAGCACGAGGTTGTGAGTTTGATCCCAGGTACAAAAAAAAAAAAAAAAGTTCAGGAAATGGTAAAAACAAGGTTTTCTTGTGAGTTAGAAAACTTCCATATCAGAACTATTTATAGGAAAGGAAATAAGAGCAGGTATGTGTAAAAAGGCCTTTAATGAACATATCTACTATAAAATATGCATCCCCAAATATTGGAATAAAAAAGAATTATTACTGCTCCCTATTAGTAACTTACAGAAAATATATAGTCTAACTCATAATGAATTGTTGAACCATATGTATATGCAGTTAATTGCCAAAACAGTCATAAAGTTTAATGAGGTTAACTCCCAGGAGGCAGATTTATTACTATTCACTTACTATGAATGAAGCAAATAAAAATATTTAACAACAACACGATGCATTAACCATTAGAACACGCCTATTAATTGTAAAATACTCAATTTTCTTAATGCTTTCCTTTATAATCAAATTAGGCCAAATCTAAGTCCATTTGCTTTAAAGTGCCCACTCAACTATGCATTCTTTATGCCACTTCCTTTATTTGGAATCTGCTCTAAATCTTGTGATATGCCTGGCACACTAAAGCTCAAATCTAGCCAAGGAATAAATCAAAAGTTGGTACTTTCTGGCACCACCAGGTTTAATTGCTTAGACTTGGGTTAGTTGAAAGGCACAAGGCCAGTAAAACTTGCCAGAAAAAAATACAATAAATTTAGCACTTACTGCCTTGAGGTCTTCATTAATATGAGTATCATTCATTATAAAATCAGGATATCCAACTTTTGCCAAAACAGCTCTTGCCTATAAAAAGGAAAAAGATGATGTCAGAGTTTTGGCACTTTAATCATTCACAATCACAAGATGTAGGAATGCAATATTCATCTGAAAACTCCATTTACTGAGTATCTACCATATATAACCCCTTGTGAAGGACAAAATCAATCAGCAACAATAACAACAGTTAGGCCCTATCCTCAACATATTAAAAAAGTAGTGAACATAGCAAATACCTGGTACAAAAATAAAAGAAATGTATGGTACTGTTATCAAAGTTCAGAACAGAGACCATTTCCTTAGGGGGAAAAGGCAAGTCTTAGAGAATACTCAGGATTTCAAACAGCAGAGCTGAAAAGAACAACATTCTAGAAAAGAAAACAACAGAGAGGAAAAAATATTTATAAACCATACATCTGATAGTTTATTTTCAAAATAGATAAGAAATTTAAACAGTTCAACAGTGGAAAAAAATAGGCAACTAGATTTGAAATTAAGCAATCAACCTGAAAAGACATTTCGCACAATACGGAACGTAAGTCCAATATGCGTATGAAAAAACTTTTAACCTTATTGATCATCAGGGAAATGCAAGTGAAGACCACAATGAGATATCACTTCACTCCCGTAAGAATGATGATTAACCAAAAGAGCTTGCAGGTATTGGTGAAGATAGGGAAAAAAGAGAATGCTTGTACACTGATGGTGGGAATGTAAATTGATGCAGTCCCTGTGGGAAATAGTATGAATGGTATTGAAAAATTAAATAAAAAAACTACTATGTGATCCAGCAATTCCATTTCTAGCTATATATGCAAAGAATATGAAACCAGTATAGAGAAGAAATTTCTATTTGCACTCCCATGTTCATTGCAGCACTGTTAATAGTCAACACATGGAATCAACTTAACTGTCAATTAACTTATAAATGTATAAAGAAAATGTGATGATATATAAAATGGGATACTATTCAGCCATAAAAAGAAAGAAATTCTGTTATTTGAGACAGCATGGATAGAAGTACAGATCATTATGTTAAGTGACATAGGCAGGTATAGAAAGAAACACTGCGTGATCTCACTAATACGTGAGATTTTTAAAAGTCCAATTCATAGAAGCAGAAAGGAGAATGGCAGTTACCAAGGACTGAGGACTAGACTTGAGATGATATTAGTCAAAGGATACATAATTTCAGACAGACAAGAAGAATAAGTTCAGAATATCTACTGTGTAATATGGTCACTGTATATAATAGCAATGTATTATATACTTGGAAGTTGCTAAGAGAGATTTTAAGTGTTCTTATCACAAAAACTTATCACAAATATGTGAGGTAATGCATATACTATTTAGCTTGAGCTAGTCATCCTACGATATACACATATTTCAAACCATCTTAGTGTATACCATAAATATATAAAAATTTGTATCCGACAATTTGAATGACTAAATATGAAAAAGACAGGAACAGAGGAAACACATGGATCAGAGGGATGTCAAGAATTCCTGAATGCTGTGCTAATGAATCTCAATTTTATTTTATAGCTAAGAGAGAACTAAATATTTTTAGCAGGAGAGTAAAAAGAGATGAGTCATACTTCAGAGAGTTTATCCATGCAGCACTGTGAACAATAGCCAGGGTGCCAGAAAGACTGAAGGCAGGGGGTCCAGAATAATTTAAGATACGTCATAACAGCATAACCATCATTTTGATAGACAAAAATACTAATTAGTCTCTGTATTTTGCACTATCCAGGGAATGGATAAAGGGGGAAAAATCACCTCGGGCATACGTAATGAGGCTTTGCAGTAAAAGAACAAACAAAGCCCCCAGATCAAATGCAGTCCTATTCCCCTACCTATTTTTTGCAGATAAAGTTTTACTGGAACATAGCCACATTCACACATCTATTATCCATAACTGCTTTTGTGCTACAACTGCAGAACTGAGTAGTAAGAACAGAAATTCTGCTGCTCACAAGGCCTCCAATATTTTCTCTAGGCCTTTATGAAGTGTGTCTTAGAAAGCTTGATAAAAGAAATACAGTGAATGCTGTTGCCGGGTGCCATCCAATAGAAAGGTAGGCTTGTAGAAACATTACCTGTGTATCTTCCTCCACCTTATTCATTGCATCTGTCACTGTGTGACTTCTGGCTCTTCTCCAAAGTCAAAATGACCATGAAAAGAAAATACTTTAATTGATTCAGGACACTGAGGCAGCAATGACAGTGCACTAAAGATACTCATGAAAGAAGACTTCCAGAACTGCTTCAGCAGTGGCGAGAATGATGATATAAGAGTGCTCAAAGCAAGACGGAGTGTTTTGAGAGGGATTACCGGCAGCGCAGCTTTTATTGTAGTAATTTTTTTTAAAAAATTAAACAGTGACCATATTTTTCAATCACGTCTTGTATAATTTATACTTCTAGGCTTCCTTGCAGTATTAGACGAGTTCTGAGATGTCCCCTGAGTTCACACACAATCCTACCACTTACTCCTCACTTTCCTGCTTTTCCCATTCCTTGCTGGATTTTCTTGGGAATATTTCACTAATAAATCACTTGCACATAAATCCTTACCCCCAGATTTGCCTCTAGATAACCCAGTATAAGGCCCAGGTAACCCCAAACCTCTGTTATTACAGCAAAGCAACAATGCAAAATCAGAAACCTTTGTATGCCGCACTTGGTAATAAGTTTTTTTCCTTTAGTCTTTTTCAATTTTCCTCACTCACAAATAAATAGAATAAGATAGTACATTTTCTTTATCTTCCTTGAGATAATTCAAATATTAAATATCAGCAGAAACCTGCAACTTAAGACTCAGAGAGGATTTTACAAGCGCCGTAGGACACAATCATAATGGATTTTGCTCTTCCAGAGACTCAAATATAGCACAGATCAAATGCTGCCTTTAAAATCCTGTGAGTTGTACACACTAAAAGCCTGATGTGACCCAAATAGCAGACGACTAGAGGTTAAAATTCCCCCAACACAAAACAGTATGTCATATAGCTTAGGTTACCTTGTTGTAAAACTGTTATTTTCTTCATTATATTTCATTTCTCATTGTATTTTAGTAGCTCACCATAGGTCATATGTATAATTGTAACAAATAAAGAACTCCAGATAGTTCTCTCTACTCCACCCCCCCAAAATAAAAAATCAATAAGCTGAGTCATCCACAATTGTTTCCTGAACACTGGCTTTTCCAGAGCTTGCTGCTGAATTATGCATTGTTTTACAAATCTCAAGCTCTGGTACCTCCACTGCACTATGGAATCTCATATATTACCTTCTGTATACTATATACAGATTATCAATAATTTCTTATTATTTATTTAGCATCACTATGAGTTGAACAGAATCAGAAAAAAGATGTGCAAAGAATTCTGATTTTCTTCCCAAGAATACATAGTTAAAATAAGGTAATAACAATAACAGCAACATTGCCAACTTCTGAGTACAGGGTTCATCTTCTAATTCTATACTTACATCTCTATTCAGACTCTAACAGTCCTTCCGCCAGAGTCTGCTGTCAATTCTACACCATCCCAGCTGCCCTATTCTACATTTTTCCCTTATAAGCTTCAAAAGCATGCCTCTCAAAGTATATGGACCAGGGATCAAGATTAGACGGCCAGTGAGAACCAGTCCCAGGTCACTGGAAATGTACAGCAGAACAAAGCACCATTTACTCATTGCTGGTAGCCAGAGCCAGGTACATGGGCATCCACAGGGAATAGAAACAACACTTTGCCAACAACTTCAGGGCACTCTTCTGGCAAGACCTTTCCAGTGTGAAGGCAGCAGACATCATTTGTTCCCCAGCCCTGCAGTGGTTGCATAGCCCTCCAAATCACTGTGATATACATAAAAGGACATCTGTTTTTCCACAAGAACCATAATGCAAATAGTGACCACATCACTTTTTAACTTTTTCAGCATAAGACAGGTGAAGCACCTATAACTAATGGTTTGCTGAAGGACAACGTATTAGTGAGGTAGGTCTGAAATCAATCACTCTAATGGTTATATGCACAAGAACAAGAGGCAAGTCCCACTGCAAAACTGAGAAGAATGGTATGAATAGTTAACGAACTGCATATCATATCCTGCAGTGAATATTTGCTAAACTATTTGAGAGATCACAGTTAGTGCATAAATTTCTACCCCTTTTTCCTACAGACCTCTGGAGAGGTGCTATACTTCACAACAGGACATCTTTTCTCAGTAGAAGAAGCTCAAACACCTCCTCATCTTCACTACCTAGGTGGCCCTTGAACAAAGTAACTTTATGAAGGAAACATTGTCTAGTGTCTAACATCTATCCTCCCTTTCTTCTCTTACTATTGGAACCCCAATTCTGCTGAGAATGAAAACAAACCCATCAAGAAATAGCCATATCGTCAGCTTCCTTCATAGCTGAGTTTGCCTATGGGATAAGACTTTGGCCAGTGACATATAGCTAAATGTCCTCCTACTTCCAAGGCTCTAGCTTAAGACAGAACAAGATGGCAGGTGCCATCTGCATTTAGCCTAGGGTTCTCAGCCTCAGCACTATCAGCATCTTTGGTGGGATAATTCTGGTTGTGAGGAGCTGACCCATGGACTATAGGAAATTTAGCAAAACACTTGGTTTCTACTCACTAGATTCCAGTAGCATGCCCCCTCCCCTAAATAGGTTATGACAATCAAAGATGTCCCCTGGGGACAAAATCACCTCCAATTGAGAATCATTGCTTTAAGTTTTTCTCACACTCTCTGGAAGGCTGATGCAATGACAGAGGTACAAATATGATGAAGAAATCTACATGGTAAACATGGCAGCATGAAAAGCTGATGGCATCTGACAGCTAATCCATTAGCTGTCACCTCAGCCTCAAACAAATCTATAATAAAATGTGAGTGACTAATGGCAATATATTAACCATGATAAATAACTATTTAAAATGCCTTGATGTTTCTGGCATATCAGGCCTGGAATATATCTCTTTTCTCTCCGTGACATGAGAAAAATAAACTCCTAATTTTTTAAGGCATTGTTATGGTTTAGATCCAGAATGTCTCCCAAAAGTCTCATGTGCTCAGAGATGGAGCTTGGGAAATGACTGGACCATGGCACTATACCCAGCAGACTGATTCCCCAGGGAGGTAAAAGTTGAATGTGCTATCGTTAGGTAGGGTCTGATCACAAGAGGTGGGTCACTGTGGGGTCACTGTGGGGCTCTCTCTCTCTCTTTCCTTCTCTCTCTCTCTCCTTGCTGCCTTAACATGAGCATATTTTCCCTCAGAACCTTCTACCATGCCATTTCGGCCTTGGAGTTAGCCAACTATGGACTAAATCCTCTAAAAAATTAGTTAAAATAAAATTCTCCTCCTTTAAATTGTGAGTGTCAGCTACTGTGTCCCATTGACAGGAAAATGACTAATGCAAGCATTATGTGTTATGTTTCTATCAGCTGTGGTTGAACGGAATTCTTACTCATGTTCCTTTATATCAGATACAGTTTGAGGGAAAAAAAAGACAATAGTACCTATATATGACATTGTCTGGAAGAGTTAAGGATGATACTGCATGTAAAGTACTTTTTATGCCTTGGTCCAGAGTACCAAGGAGATTGGTGAAAGATTTCCCTAGCAAAGCTAAACTCTAATCATGAGCCAGAGGAATTCAGGCAATTCACATCTCTCAAAACTTAAGAGGACTCTTTTGAGAGCAACTCTACATATGTCTTTGAAGACAGACAAAAGAAACACTAAGAAATCTAATTCTAGAAAGATTAATAATAGCAATAGTAATAATAATAATAATAATAATAATAATAATAATAAAGCTGGCTTGAGGTTAACAATATGGTTCCTTGAGTTTGATCCCCAACACTAAAATAAAGTTGCATATGATTTCATTGTGGCTAGAGAGACCTAACTATCCCAGCCCTAAGTTAAGAATGAATGAAAAGAAGGAAGGAAGGAAGGAAGGAAGGTAGGAAGGAAGGAAGGAAGGAAGGAAGGAAGGTAGGAAGGAAGGAAAGAAGGGCGGGCAGGAGAGAGAGAGAGAGAAGGAAAAAAGAAAGGAAGGAAAGAAGGAGGAAGGAATGAAAAAAAAAGAAAGGAAGAAAGACTTTAGCATTCACTCTCTTGGTTTCTGTTTTCTCCTGTCTCTTTCCTGCATCTGTTCCTCCCAGCAGCTTGCCAGCCCTACGCACTCACACCACGTGCACTCCTGTCATACCCAAATTGACTTTTCTTTGGCAGTACCCTGTGCTCCAGAGTCATCTCCCTCTTTCCTCTTCATCCATCAAAACTATTATTACTTCAAGACAGCTAATCTATTAACTGTCACTGGGTCCTCAAACTAATTTATAATAAAATGTGAGTGACTAATAGCAATCTAATGCATTAACCCCAAGAAATAGCTGTATTTAAGAGGAGCTCATTATCAAAAGGGATAAATCCAACTGTAAAAGAGATTTCTATAGCTGAAAGAAATTTTCTTTTTGATGCTAATCAAATTAAGCCAGTAGGCCATTTCACTTAATCACCATTGTCTTGTCCACATGCAATAAAATGCCAAGCCTAGAACAAGTGATTAATGCTCCACAA
This sequence comes from Hydrochoerus hydrochaeris, assembly GCA_004027455.1. Lineage (NCBI taxonomy): Eukaryota > Metazoa > Chordata > Mammalia > Rodentia > Hydrochaeridae > Hydrochoerus > Hydrochoerus hydrochaeris. The sequence goes on along the minus strand of PVLA01002724.1, from coordinate 119,084 downwards.
ATATTGATTCATACAATGAGTAATCTAGTTGATAAACCCACTTAGGCCAATGTCACTGACAATATCAGAAAACATAAAAGACTATATTTTATATTTAACATGTGGATAGAAAAGGGAAAACATATAACTGGGAATTTCATTCAATGCTGCTCATGTCAAGGCACATTCCCATATTAACTGATATTATGACAAAAGAAAAAAATGAAGACAAGAGAAACTTGAGGAGAACCTAAAGAACCTTTTGGAGAATGGAGCAAGGTATAAAATCCACTGCATTTAATTTCTTGACAAATAAAATATATATTAATATACAGTATTTCCCTCTTATCTGTGATTTCACTGTATGTGGTTTCAGTTACACATGGTCAGCTGTGGTCCAAAAATATTAAATGGAAAATTCCAGAAATAATTCATGTCTTAAACTGCATATCTTTCCGAGTAGTGCAGTGGCATTTTGTAGTGTCACACTCTGTTCCGACAAGGATGTGACCAGCCCTTTGTCCCACATATCCATGCTGCATATACAGTGGTACACTGGCTCACAAAGTTAATTCCACAACTGTGGAATTCAGTTTATAAACAAATGTACCACTGTACTATCCACCCCATGAGTATAGTAACAAGTCATTTTGAGAAGCAGAGAGACCACATTCACATAGCTTTTATTACAGTGTATTGTTATAATTTCTTTAGTTTATTAACAGTTATTTCTCTCTTACCATTCTACGTTATAAAGCAAGGTTTATCAGATATACATGGGTAGAAAAAAACACAGCATATATATAGGATCCAGTGCTATTTGTCTTCTCAGGCTTCCACAAGGATTGCTGGAGCACATCCCTCACAGATACGAGGGAAGTATCATAAGCTGCCTCAACCAGTCAACAAGTAGATCATGTACTGTAAGCTCAGGACTTTCCTTGATGCTAAGTGAACACACAAGTATTTAATACGGCCCATGCTCCACTGAATTTTTATTTAAAAAAAAAAACTACAGTAGGCCCTAATGACAACTTGCTCTTACTACTAATATAAGGTGTTAGCAGCAGTGCCTTATTTTTCTGAATCTTTGTGTTCCTCAGTTTCCCTGTCTGTAAAATGTGGATGCATTTACTCTTAATACCATTAAAGTGAATTACAGAGTTGAAAGAAGTATTTGAGCCATAAAGGAATTAGGAAGGTAAACCTAGGTTAGGGGCCAGCAAACTTTAAAAGGCAAGATAATAAATATTTTAGTGTTTATGGGCCATATGGTATTTCTCACAACTACTCAACTTTTTGTTATTGTACCTGGGAACACAGGGACAATCTAGGATAACACACAAATAAATGGTTATGTTCCAATAAAAATACATTTATAGATATTGGAATCTCAATTTCAAACCACTTTCGTGTATTATGATATATTCTTTTGATATTTTAAACCATTTAAACTTTAAAATCCATTCGTAACTTGTGAACCACATGAAAACAGGCAGTGTGTCAGACAGGGCCAAAGGCCAACATTTACTAGGCCAAGCTAGATGAGTTAATGAGAGTAAATGGCTCACTGAATCGCCTTGGTACACAAGAAGTGCTTAACAACACTTGGCAATTAAATCCTTGCTCAACAGTGTGCTGTGTTCCTATGTGCACATGTGAATGCGTGGCTTAGCTACTAACTATGTCATTTGCTTTAGTTTTGCTCTACTATGTACATGCAATAAATTTTAATTGCTTGGGAGTTTACTTATTGCCCTAAAGTCTTATGGATAGGGCATTAGAAATTATAGGTAGCACCTTCCTGGCAAGGGCAAGGTCCTGAGTTTGATTCCCAGTGCTAAAAATATTTTTTTTAATTTAAAAAATTTTTAATTACAGATAATTTGTGTGGAGACAGCAGAGATTTCATAATGTGAAGACTATTACTTTGAGAGAGAGAGGCGATGGCTGCTAATGAACTCAGAAAACTGATGAACATTGAAAACTTAATGCACAACATGACTTAAACTCTCCAGTCACCTCTTCCTCCCCAGAATTTTCCACAAGGTACACTGCAACGTGATAATGCCAGGAAAGAACAGAACCAAATACAGCTCTGCCTTATTTGGTTGTGAGCTCAGAAACAGCGTATTACTTTTACACAGATGACCAAACTGAGTTAAAGATTGATTAGGTTGACTTTCTTACTCCTGAATTTTTAAATCCACTTAGTATTAAGCTGATCTACAGAAAGCAAGATGGAAAGCTCATTTGTTTTAATCCCCACTGACTTGGCTATTTAGGAAAGTCAGGTGAATTTTCACATGTCTCACATGTATTATACCAAAGGGATCACTTTAATCACTTAATTAAACATCTTTGAGTTTAGTCTACATGGTTAAGTCTCTCAGCATATTTTTTTATTTTTTATTAATTTAACCTATATAAGAAAAAAATGGAACAACTGATCACTGCCTTTTCACAAACAATTTATAGAGCAACATTCTTAAGTTTGCAGTGGCTTTGAAAGCTTCATTCGGGTTTAATCATCCCAAGGCCTCATTTTCTCTGATGAGTTTTGTAATAACTATTAAACATCAATCAAAATTTTGAGCTTCAAAGCACCCAGAAGTTCAGGAGACTGTCCGTGAATTACACTATCCTTCAAAACAATGGTGCTTTCCATAATGTCAAACAAATGATTGACTAGCAGAGGTGCACTGGCTAGAGATCCTAGCATAAGCTAAGCTAATAGTATTGATGAAAATTAGCCTAAGGAACAGGCTTTAATATCCTTTGGGGCTATCAGGATCCCACAAATAATAACAATGCAGTTATCTAACAAATCAAATTTTACCCTCTTGATAAGAATGGCACTGATTTATTATGAATCCTCAGGAACTTTAATTCTGTAAATTGCTTTTAGGTGTGGTTCACAAACTGATGCATCATGTCAGGGTGATGAATAGATTCATCCATGAATCAGAGGCTTCATAAGGGCAAATCACAGTTATAATTCTATAAGAACTAGCAGACAAGAATGCTTAGATTTCATATCCGCCATTCTTAACCCTATGTGGGTAATGCTCTATTACTCTCTCATATGGATGATATTCTAAGAAGGTAGGTCTCAAATTATAAACCAGCATCATTAATCCACTCTATCTCAACGTATTTGGAGGTAAGTAGGTTTTCCAACCTATGAAAGGATACTACTTGGCACAGGTAAATCATAATTTAGCCAAAGTGGCACTAAACATTTTCCTGATGTCTTTGTGATGTTCCTCTCACTTGTGAACTCTGTACCCCAACAGAGATAAAGAAAGAAACTAATGTTTGCGATTTTTTTAGTAAATGTGTGGGACAATAGAAACCAGAACTCAAAATCTTCCCAGCCTTAACCCATAAAACAATATACCTATCCTCCTAAAAGTTAGGGCAATAGTACCTTAAAAACACAGGCCACTTTTATTTCCTTTAAAATTGAACAAGATAATGGCCATGTCACATAATTTTTAAATTGATATTTTTACTAGCTTTAATTTCATGTAGCAAACTGTTCACAACATTTTTGCAAGCCGAACAGCTGCTAAACTTGCTCAAGTGAATATCCTAAGCCTAGTGAGCTAAACCCATTTGTCTAGATGTAGCCAAAATGATAAAAGACCAAAGGCCAGAACAATCCTATACCATAGTTAGGATTTTATATAAGCCAAAGTAATTATTTTTCTGTGTGTCTTACACACATGCCTCCACATCAGGGGTCAGCAAACCACAGTCCTCAGCCCCAAAACAGCTGACCACCTGTCTTCATAAACAGAATCATTTCAATCCAGGCTATGCTACTGTGGAAGAGAATTATTTTGAGCAGAAGGCATCTGAGAATTAACAGAATCAGGAACAGGCTTTGCGAATTCCCCTTATCTACCTAAAAGCAGAGCTTTCTAAAAGAATTCATCTGTCATAAATCCCCCCTTCACGGAAGGCTTCCTGCATCTGGGGTAAGAGCTCATGTGTTTCATAATCATCTCCCACCATTTACCAACCCCACTGCATTTTGTGTATATGTACATATGTGTGCACTGTAGACAGGAAGCCTTGCTCCTTCCACATACTAAGTGCTCTGTCACTGGCATACACCCCTAGCTTCCTCCTCTCGTTCAAAACATGGAAGCCCCAGATTCTAACCACTGTTTTGGGCTACATATCCTGAAATTTCTCTTTTTCTTGAAAATCCATCTTTTCATAGCACGACTCACAGACCCCATATATTAAACCTAAGGGGAGCAAAGGTAAAGTTTTTCCTGCTTGACAATCGCCATGCTCATTTACATATTGTCTGAGTCACTTGCACTCAGAGTTGGGTGGTTGCGACGGTGACCATGTGACCCACACAAAGCCTCAAGTGTTTACTGCTTTCTCTTGACAGAAAAAGTTTACCAAGTCTTCTTCCACATAAAAGATTATCAAATATTTCAAAGACAGCAGTAAAGATAGAGACAGAGGGAAATAAGGGACAAGGGTTGATTTTCTTTTGGAAAGTTTTTTATCTAAACATGTGATTAAATAATAATTAAGCAATTATATAATTCACTGTAATAATTGTTTTGTTGAAATAGATATCTGACTTTTGAAAAACAGATGATATTCAAATACCAACCAAAAATGGAAATAAATACCATAGGAACTCAATGCACTTTTGAGGATGAAGGAAAAATAAGTTATTGAAATTTATTTTCAAATGTCAGAATTCAATGGGTTGAGAAATGCACCTGAAATACCTAGATCCTAGGACCTCACATTTCTCAGAAAAATCTAATCACCTACTTAATCCTCCCCCATTCCTAAATTACTTATTTAAACAGAAGGCCAGTTGAAGATTAACTTGAATAAACATACCTTCTTTCATCAGCAGTTCAACTGAGATGGTATTGCTGTTATTCTTTTCCTTCAAGATTTAACTCTCATAGGAGCACCTCTTTAACACCTTAAAAAAACTTTTGATCAATCTCCCTCACAAGGTGCAAGAAGCAATTAAATGAGATAATTTTGGTGAAGAATTAAGTTATACCACTATAAAATAGCATGCAACTTTACAAAAAGAGGGGATGTCATGGGGAATATTAGCTTTCTCATGGCTGGGAAAGCAAAGCTCCCAAGTATCTGACACCCACAACTTAAGAAAATGGTTTATTTGGCTCACAATTCCAGAAGATTTAGTCCATAATCAGATGACTTCAAGGCAAAAACATTATGGCAGAAGGGCCTGGCAGAGCAAAGACCTTCAATTCATGGTGTTCAGGCAACACAGCAAAAGAACAACACCAGAGAACAAGGGGCCAGGAACCAAATATAGAACGCCAAATCACACTTTCATGACTCACCCAGATATACACAGAATAGTGCTTTATTAATCCACCAGGTGGCTCGCAAGCCAATCAAGTTGACAATTAAGCTTAGCTATCACATAGGGCCAATGCCCATACACATTGTTTATTCCTTTGGAATTAGCATCCTCTACTTTAGAGCTTTGCAAAGCTTGATATTTGTACTGGCAGCATCAGTAGCATTTGGGAGCTTTTTAAAAATACAAACTCAGGGGGAAAAGCCCAGAATTCAATGGATTCACTGCAAAATTTCATGAAAACTTCAGGAAAGAATGTCAACTCCTCAGTTTCTTCCATGAAATTGAAAGAAAAGGGACATTGCTGGACTCACTCCATGAAACTAGCATTACTTTGATACCAAAGCAAGACAAAGGTTCAACAAAAAAGTAACTATGAGCCAATATCCTAATGTACATGTAAGTAAAAGTTCTCAATGAGACACTTGTAAACAGAATACAGTAAATCATTGAAAAGATCATACATGATGACCAACTTGGTATCTCTTAATTCCAGGGACACAAAGATGGTTCAACATAATAAATCAATAAATGTGATACATTATATAAAGAGAATTAAAGATAAAATCATATGATCATCTAAATAGATGCAAAAACAGTGCCTGCAATCAAATCTAACATCCATTCTATATAACCCCACCATGAAAATAGGTATAGAAGGACATGGCAGAATATACACAAAAGACAATAGCATTCCTGTACAACAACAGGAAACCTACAGAAAAAGAAATCAGGAAAAAAATCCTATTCACAATAGTTTTGAAAAATTAAATATCTAAGACTTAAAAAAGGAAGTGAAAGACCTCTAAAACAAATCTGTAGTGCTGTGAAAAAAAAGAGATTAAAGATAACATTCAAAAATGGAAAAAGAGAAGAAGAAAGCCCTCCCTATGCATGGGCTGCTGCCACCAAGGGGACAGCCAGCCTCCAGCCTTTTCCCATTAGTCATCACCATCCATGGACTGCAGGGGACGAGAACAAGAAGTCAACAAGAAGCAAGTCCTCTGCAAACCAACACTATGCACGGACCACCAACACCAGGGGGAACATTCAGACCCCAGCCCCTTCTGGCACACAGGCTGGGAATCAAGAAGAGCCAACTCCCCCACCCAAGCAACCAGCTAATCAGGAGAAACAGTCTGTCACAATAGCTATTGAGGTAAAATGCAATTTAATGCTTGTGGTGTTTGGTGTTTCACTGACTTTGCAGGTCTAGGGCTGGTGGTCTGATCATCTATTCAGAGGATAATGGTACACAGTGTGGCATCTATGGGGAATCTCCTTCTGAAGGTGATGGCCACTGTTAATTCCCTATCATCTTATTTTGAAGTTTTGTATCACTTTTATTGTTCTGTTAGGTTGGGTTTTATTCTGTTTTGTTTTGTTTGACTCTGTTCTATCTGATTGTATTGGCAGCCATTTCAAAGATAGCAAGATATATTATGGTAGCCATTTTGGATTTACTGTCTTGTTTTTGAAGTCCTTTATTGCATTCATTGTTTTGTTTTTATTGGTTCTATTCTGTTCTATTTTGTTTGAGTTTTCCTATGTCTGAAGGTATCTGCAGCTATTTGGAAGACAAGAGGCATCATGGTAATCATTGTTGATTTTGTATTGTTTTGAAGTCCTGTGTCACTTACACTGGTTTGTTTTGATTGGCTTTGTTCTGTTTTATTTGGCTTAATTTTACCTCTTTAAAAGAAAAAAGAACAAGAAAATATGAAAAGATCCCCTGTTCTTGGATAAGAGAAGCAATATTGTCAAAATGGCCATACTACTAAAATAATATATAAATTTAATGCAGCTCCAATCAAAATAAAATCAGCATTTTTATAGAACTAGAAAAAAAGTCTAAAATTTATATGTAACCAGAGCTTAATCAAAATAGCCAAGTCAATACTGAGCAAAAATGGCAAAGGAGGAAGCATTACAAACACAGACTTGAAGTTATACTAGAAAGATGCACCAATAAAAACAGCATGGAACTGACACAAAAAGAGACATATTGAAGAACGGAATAGAATACAGGATGAGGAAATAACTCCATACACCCTTTAACCATCTGGTATTTGACAAAGGAGCCAATAACATGCTGGAGAAAAGACAGCGTCTCTAAGCAATGGTGCTGGGGAAAGTGGCTATCCATGTACAGAAGAATGAATCTAGATCCATATCGTTCATCTTTCACTAAAATTAAATCAAATTGGATCAAAGACCTAGATATAGAAACAGAAACACTGAATCTGCTGAAATATGTTTATATCATGACTTTCTAATTGTTTTTAAATTCTGGGTCCCTTATGATCCTGGAATTTAGGTGGCACTGACCAGAGATAGGGTTGAATTGCATGTATCTGAGACACCCTCAAAAGTTGGTAGGAGGGAAGATGATGGCATTTTCCTTCTCCATAAGGTATTCCCAGTGGCATAATAGTAGTGACTATCAGTGAAGTCTCTATGGAACACTGATGGAACTGATGAGCTTTCTCATGATTGGATAATCTGGTGTCAGAGATTTTCAGCAGGGGCCCAGAAGCTTTTCCAAGTACCACAGTCTAGAGCAGAGAGTATCTTAGACTTGACTATGCACGTAGCAAGGTTTTCACCATACCATGATCTTATATCCCCAGAGGATTTTGAGAATGTCTAGAGATATTTTTGGTCACAACCAGGACAGTGGTGTCAGAAGTATTTAGTGGATATTGGCCAGGGATGCTACTAAACATCCTATAGTATATAGGACAGTCTTTCACAAATAAGAATGATTAACCCATAAATGTCTGTAGTGCCAAGGTGAAGAAACCCTGTTTGAAACAGTACAGACTACGGGTTGGGAAACCCATAGACGTTTTGACTCAGCAGTTCTAGAGCAATACCCTGAACATGATATAAACATATTTCAAGATCTCAGAGGTCCTTGGATTAAAAGTTCTAACAACTTTTTTCTTTCAGTAACTTGGCAAAATCTATTTTTAAGTACTTTCAGCCATCTATAAAGCCACATTAATACAATTACAGATCACTGAAAAATTAGCATGCAATCTAGTTTGAAAGCTAAAATCAGTCATATCAGGGTAATATTCCATTTAATTATAAAGACTAATTCAACCTTCATTTATTTGTGCATGTGTCTGGTCTTTCCATTTTTCATAGAACACCCGAGATTCGAACACCATCTGGTAGAATTGCTGCACAAGTGTCAGAAGCACCTATTAGAGTTGCAGATTTTGTTTCAAAGCAGAATTGATCAAAGGACAAAGGGAAGATGGCAAACGAAGGATGGAGGCAACAAAAGCAGTAAAAAACAAGGCTTTATCCCTTTCTCCCTCTCTTCCATCCTCTCTTCCGTGCCCTTTGCCTGCTGTCTACACAAAACCAAATAGCAAGTTCTCCCATCCCCATTTACTCCCTCTCTCCTGAAGCTGGCAAATATCCGAGCAGTGCTGTGAATAACAGAATAAATTCTAACCACGAATTACATCCACCGTGTTTTTCAAAATGTATATTACATCTTCCTTAAAATTTGGCCTTAGTCATATGATGATGAAGACTGACCACTTTTTTCATCATCACAATATTCAATATTCAGTTCACTACTGAATGACTAAAGGTTAAAGACCAAATAAGTCCTGAATATTTTGAAACATCTTTTAAAATTTTTATTCAGTTACATACAAGTGCATAAACATGTATACTAATCAAAGATTTTTTAAATGTACACGTGCACCTATGTTAGTAATTCTGAAATAAGATTTAAAAACTTTATAGAAGCTAGAATCTTCCCTTAGGGAACTTCCCAGGCAATAACTACATGGCCACTTCATACTCAAGAGAATCACTAATCTGACCCCTATTCCCATAGATTAATTTTGCTTGCCTCAATCCAGCACTGGGGATCAAACTCAGGGTCTTACACATGCAAAGCACATGTTCTACCACTAAACTACATCCTCAGTCAAGTTTTGCCTGTTCTTCAATTTCAAAGTGGTCTGTAGTCCTTTTCATTTGACTTCTTTGGCTCAATATCACATCTGTGAAATTCACCCGCATTGTATGTAGCAAGAATGGAGACACAGTTTAATAGACTGTATGCCTGTCTTTAAAAGTTCATAATTGCGCACATGTGGAGAACAGGATTCAAAAGAAATACAGAAGAACAAAGAGGATGAGATGAACTTCAAAAGGTCCTCTTCACAGAGAAGAACTTAGCGAAAAACAGAAAAAGTAAAAATAAAATAAATATTTTGAATAATAAAAAGTAATGCTCTTCATTGATACCCCACTGTGTACCACATTCATTGTGGAGAGCTTCGCTTAATCATCTGATTTAAATCTTACCTCAATCTTGCAAGACACAAACAGATCAACCTCATTTCACAGCTGGTAAGCTGAGACTCAGAAAGCAGAAATAATTCACCCCAAGTCACACAGTCAACAGGGCCAAAACCAGCTTCTAAGTAAGAGATTTATTTGGCCTTAATCCGACTTCAAAGTCCATGTTTTCCCCAAATTCACTATTTTTGAGGGATGAAGAATTAAATTATATCCTATAAATATTCATTTTTATAAATCTCAAATGAACTGAATCATGTATAAGTTGCAGACCACCTCTAGGTCACTTATCATATTTAACATGCCAAGACAACAATGTTTCAGCTGTAAGGATGGCAAGACAAACGTAGATAGTGTTTTAGTAAACTTCTAAGAAGTTCTCCAACTCTCATCCCAAAATATTATATCAGTAAACTCGTGCTTCTAGACACCAGTGGGAATAAACTTCAAAAGCCCCTTACAAATTAAGATGGACAGAAGAAAGGGTCAAAACAGAGAAGGCAGGAAAATACCAGCATAACAAAGAGGTAAAGAAGAGAGAACAGGACTATTTCTAGTCTAGAAATATCAGTCCATTTATTTTGCAGATCACACAACACAATGAAACAGAATCTTTTGGCAGCAGCGTGAAGGCTATGGTCTATCGAACGGGGTCCTGAGGACAGAACAGTATCAATCTCAGGTAGCACTGAGGGATACTGGCAAATACCACACTGAGAATCAGAGTCTCATATGAACATCCCTGGCCCTCACCCTCAAATTTCAAAAGAGAAACAAACACCCCTCACTTAGAAATCCTAACACAGTCACAAAGAAAGATGAGAGTTAGCTTCAATTTTTGACCAACAAAACTCATTTTTTTTTTCTGCAACGGAGGTCTGAGTTTGAGGTTTGGAATGCAGGAAGGTATCGGTAGCAGCAAACCAGGAACCTCATGCTTTACCTCAGAAGCCCATAAGATGGAACATAAACCTTTCTGAGTTTTGAGTCCTCAATTCCAAATATGGGTCCCTTTGCATTATTGGCTCATAAGAATACAAACATTTTACTCTCTGCTACCCTAACAGCCATATCAATAGTATGATGCAGTTCTATGTACATTATATGTGTCCAGCTGCCTCACTGCTCTCTACCTCTCAGATGACCAGGCCACCAACATTTATCCTCTCAGACCCCACTCCTGGGGTAAGTGGTGGAACACAGATCAAGGAAATAGATCCTGAAGCCACACTGCCTCCATGGTTCAAATCTGATTATCTATCCTGAGATACACAGAGGCCACATTTTGAAACAAATCCTAGCTCTGTTTTGGTCCACCTCTCAAAAGGAGAGAAATCAAAAGGCCACCTATACTCAGGACAAAACAATGAGCCACAGCCAAGGGACACATGGGCTGTTTGTAAACAGAAGCCTAAATGTCAACATCAATTATTCATCACTCAAGTCACTGCATAAACTCTTAGAAAAACACTTAATTCTTATCTGAAATTTAACCCAACAAGAAAAGAAAGTATCAAATTATGAACCAAATACTTGAAACAAGGAAGGGTCTACCTAAGGTTTGCAAGTCATGGCCTGCAGGACAAATTCAGGCCTGCTGCCTTATTTTGTAAATAGAGTATTATTAGCCCACAGCCAGATCCATTTGTCCATATATTATCTGCTGTTGTTTTCATGCTACATGACAGATCTGAGTAGCTGCTGCTCAAACCACATGGCTTGCAAAGCCTAGAATATTTACTACCCATCTATCCCTGTACATTATACGTTTTAAGACCCTGCTCTACGTATATTCTTGCCACTCGAAGTATAGTGGTCAACTGTCTAGTGGCATCAGCTTTACTTGGGAGCTTGATAGAAATGCAGACTCTCAGGTTCCATTTTATTCAGGTTCCTGCAAGACTGGTATGGACCTTTAAGTTAGAGGAGCTCTGGTCCAACAGGTCTGTGCTTCTCCAACTTAACTGCTCAGTTGAATCATCTAAGAAGGGTTTTTGAGGAATCAGTAGTGGTGGTTGTTGTTTTTTTTAAAATACTGTTGGCCAGGGTCTGAGGTGACAACAGACTGGAAATTTACTAGAAGCTTCCAGCTCCTCCTCATCAGATCATGGGCAGCCCATATTGTCCAATTCAAATTAGTTATGAGAGAAGACACTCTAATTATCAGCAAATGGTTAGCAAAGAAGAAGAGATTCTCCTCTGTCAAGTGTCTTACTTTATTGAGTTTTCTCACTTCAAAAGTACTCACTCTGATGGGCTTACTCCGTGTGAATAATTTGAGTACAAATTTAAAAAGACTTAGAACAACTCACAGGACCTCACTAAACCATGACTTATTACAGATCTATACAAATCGCTTTGCCAAATCTTAACTTTCACCTTCAAAATCTGGGAGGAACAAACCAAATTACTCCCTAAATTTATAAATTAGCTTTATAATCTAACATCAGACTCTGTTCTGTGGTCCTATAGCACACAGCCTCACTGCTGTCCTTGGCTCCACTCTGCCCCAAGACAGGTTCATTCAGCTTATTAGTTATAATCCCTACAAATCTCTGCAAGAAGGATCTTATTAGCCTGTACTGTGACTGCCAGTGCTGGGAACACCAGAATGTACTGAACACAGCCGGCCTACTCCCCCTTACTTTGGCTCAGCAAGGACACAGAGCGAAGCTGCACCCTTTTTCAAGGCTGAGAGTCTTTGAGTATGGAGTACAAAATGCCCTAAATCAGTGGAGAGGGTGCCTACATGGAAAACTAAATTTGTTTAGTAAAAAACTCAAATGTAAAATTGAGAAAAATGACTTGCTTACTATGATGGAGTTGGGCCCGTTATGATCTAGTCCAGTTCTGGAATCTTAAAACCTAACAAGAATTTCTTATACTTGTGCGTGAATGACATGGCCTGAGGCAGAATAATTTCTATATCATAGTTTGACAATAATTAGATTTGCTCAAACAGTTCTGAGAGTCAATGTTTTTACTGGTCTTGAACATAAAATAAATAAATAAAGTAAACAATCAATCAATAATAAAATACAATCTAACCAACCAGACCAGAAAATAGAAGAAAAACAATTAACATTATGCTGGGTAAAATAAGACAGGCACAGTAAGCCTTATACTTTATGAACTCACTTATATGTAAAATCCCAAAAAGTTGATCTCATAGAAACAAAAGGTAGAAAGGTAGTTACGTGAAGATAGAGGAAGGGGAAGAGTAGAATAGAGAAAATGGAAGGGTTGATCAAAGAGTATATAATTTCCACTAGTGTAGAGGAGTCAGTTTTAGTAGTCTGGTACACTGAATGGTGGCAAAATTTAATAACAATATATTGCATTTTTCCAAATTGCTAAACTAACAGATTTGTAATGCTCTCACCATAAAAAATTAGTTGGTGAGGTGATAGATAGTTTGTTAGCTTGACAGAATCTTATATACTATATTTGTAAATCAGAATACCACATTATATCCCACAAATATACACAATTAATATTTTTCAATTAAAATTTGTGAAAAATTGTAATGCCATTCAGTGGTAGGTGCCAATGGGAGAAGATAAAGATAGTTCAAAATTCTCTGTTGTAATCAAACAAAAGCTGAATATAGACGAGAAAAGCAAAGGATGTAGATTGTAGGTAAGAAGTTCCCAAAGATGGTGCCAATAATTCTTCCCCTCCCCGTATCTCCTCTTTCTGTTCCTCACACCAAGATATGAAGCCTATATCTTTTTAAATTTTTTAAAATTTTATTTTAAAGAGGATAAAACAGAATAAAACCAATCAAAACAAATCAGTGTAATTGACACAACTTCAAAACATTACAAACTCAACAATAGCTACCACAATGCTTCTTGATGTCTTCAAAATAGCTTCAGATAACTCTGGACATAATAAAAATCAAACAGAACAGAATTGAATAGAAACAATAAAAACAAGACAGTGAATGCAACAGAGGACTTCAAAACAAGCAAATAGTAAATCCAAAATTGCTACCATAATATATCTTGCTATCTTTGAAATAGCTGCTCCTGCCATCAGATTTAACACAAACAAAACAAAAGAGAATAAAACCCAACCCAACAAAACAATGGAAATAATATAGGACTTTGACATAAGACCACAGGGAATCAACAATGGCTATAACCCTCAGAAGGAGATCCCCCTAGATGCCACACTGTATGCTGCTATCCTCTGAACCCATGATCAGACCACTGGCCCTAGACCTACAGTGTCAGTGAAACACCAAAGCATCACAGGCATCCAATTGCACTTCACCTCAATAGCTATCATCACAGCCTGTGTTTCTCTGGATAAGCCTGTCTCATATGGTGGGTGGGGGGAGGGTTGGTACTTCTTGTATGCCAGACCATGTGCTGGAAGGGGTCAAAATCCAGCTGTTCCCACTCTGGTGGTGGCCTGCACATGGTTCTGGTTCCCAGACTGGGCTTGCTTCCTGGTGTGGCCTTGTTCTCTCTCCCTGCAGTCCGAGAATGCTTTGAAGCCTATTTCTTACTCTCTTGAATAATGGTTGTTTTCCTTCCTCTTTCTAAGAGAAAATAGCACAAGAAATGTCCTGAGACATTTGATCTCAGATCTTAAGGAAAATGGGAGCTTCTGCTTCCTCCTTCTGTGCACCCTTAGATTCCTGTGGAGAAAGCCACATGAGGGACACAGAAGTGTCTGATGCATGTGAGTAGCCAACTTAAAGTCCTGGCCACAGTTACCATCTGACTGCAGCTATCCAAAGGTCTGCAAGTAAGGCCAGCAGAAGAGCCACCCAGCTGAGCTCAACCAACCCATAGAATAATAATATTTGTTCTAAACCCAGAAGTGTTGGGGTTATTGGTTACATAGCAACAGATGACCAACACAGACTCCTACAGTAGTTTGTTCATTCTAACTGCCTAAATAAAATAAGGTCTGCTCTCTTCCTCTGGCCAACATCTGACCCAGAACCAAAACAAACATAACACAAAACTCCAAAATCCTTTATAATGAATGAATTCATCCATAAAATCAATTTTTATTGAAAGAAATATTCATTGGAAATACCAAGAATGATAATACTTAAAGTTAAAATGAAGTCAATTTTGCAATATCATTAGTGCCATTCTGATCATCAGTATCAGAATACTTCAATCATATCATCTCATTTTAGAACCACTTTTTCTGAGCTTTCTAACTCCAAATTTTGATCTTTTCTCCAGGTTCTTTGACTCTTTCCTTTCTTAGTACTAGGCTATTTCTCTAGTTCACATATGAATTCTGTTAGAAATAGATTCACTGTCATGCTTTCAGCCTGCCTTGACCCAGCTATGCTAGAGTCTAGAAAATGACAAACTCAAAACACTGGGTTAAATACAATTTCTCTCTCTTCACCCATTTTCCACTATCTGGCTGTCCAGCCCTTGGGTTATTAATGGAAGTGACATCCCTGTACAACTGACTGAGCAGGACCAGCAGCCAGATAACAAGGGAGAAGCTGACAGCAGCAGACGCAGCCCCAGAGATAGTAGATAAGCAGACACATCTTGGCTATTAGTTTCATCCTGGGCTGAAGGGAAGGAGCATCACAAAATCTACAGAGAGAACGCGAATATTCCTAATGGACTCCTTCCAGTAAAATTAAAACCCAAAACACCAAAATCAATTTTTTTAGTAAACCAAACTAAACGTGCATTTGTAAATGAATTCCTAACATACTTAGTCATGATTTGGAAGAGGAAAATAAAAGGCAGAATTTAAATCTCCCCTGCCCATCCCACAGATAAAAATAATAAATATTCTCCATAATTCTTAAAAAGCATCACTATCCTTTGATCTTCTTAAATTTTCCCAGACAGTTAAACAAAGTCCTACTACCAACAAATTTCTCAATCCAAGTACACACTTAAAAAACTAAACACTTTCATGATATCTGTTCAAGCTATTACTGTTTTCTTATCTGATAGTGTTAAAATGTATTTACTATTCTAAATTTCATCTTTTCATATATTCTCATTGTTCCACATATTTCATATTAAATCTATTCCATGACACAAACATTACTTTTTAAAGTTTTTCATGTTATATCTTTATATATATTCTTGACTATCAATATTAAGACTGGAGCATCAGATAAAGAAAAGAATGCAATATTTCAGGAGTTTTAAAAAACCATGTAACAGGTATGTCCACTGATATGAAATAGTGCCTTTTTAAAAAGATAATTCACATTAACCTCAAGCAAATATTTTCATAAATTTGTTTATTACTGAAGCTTTGTATTTAAAATTAGTAAGATCCTTCCCTATTCCCCTTAAAAATCAATAAATTGATCATCAGTGAAAGAGTTAATTAAGACAATTATTTACAAACTGTTCAATATAGTTTTTGATTAAATAGAAATCAAACATTACAGAGGATATATTGCCATGCTAGAAAGCAAAAACACTGTCAAAAACAACTGAGATCATGTCAAAATTCCCTAAAGGAAAAGTCACAACTTGGACAAGATGAAACAATTTTATCTTCAAAAAGAATAATAATTGTAATGAATTTAAACTTATCAAATACATAAAAATCTCTGAGTTTATAATGATACTGAATAAATTGCATTGATACCTCTGAAAGATCCAGGGTATCAACTTGTAAAAATTAATAAAGTAAAAGATAGATATTTTGCTATCTTTCCTGTATAACTATATGTCAATGCAATCTAGTGACTAATGAGGGAAAATACTTTTTGTAGAAAGATTCTAGCTAATAAGGGTAAAAAGAATGAAAGAATTTAAAAATCACCAATTTAAACTGAACTACGCATGTATTTGATATAATCACTAAAATAAGTCAGTGGTTTTCAAGTCTGCTGCACTGTTGTTATCTCCCAAGTAACTTTACAAAATGTTGATGCCTCTGTCCCATTCTCAGAAATCCTGATGCACTTAACCTGGGGTGCAGTCAGAGCACCAGGAAATTTTTAAACTCTTCAGATGACTGTAACACACCGTCAAAAATGAGGACCATCATTTGAGGTGAAGGGTTGGTGGGGAAGTTAAAATAAAAGGATCAGGATGGTAATACATGAACTCATGGACAACTTGACATCCTGGGCCTGTTAATAGGACACAACAGGAAGTATATGGCATCACCTAAGCAGTCTTTGTGCCCAAAAAAATGGAACCTCAATCCAATCAAAACCCTAGATTTACCTGCTCCTTTACAGAAAATATTAAGGGCAAAAGAAAGTGTTAAAACATTAGGATACGTTCAGCCAAAACAAGACTATTGAAAATTCCACCAAATAACTCAGTTTCTTTAGCAAATTTAATTTATAAGAATTGGGGGGGTACACTTAAAAAATTTAAAGTCTTAAAAGATGCATCTATCAACTTATATGAATTTTGGACACTGACTTGAGCAAACTTTTTAAAGAGAATCAAACTTAAAGATAATTACAGAAAATTGCACAAAACTGACCATGAGGAATTATTACTAATAATGTTGAGTATATTAATAGAATTGTGGTTAATTTTTAAAAGTTGGAGATACATAATGAAATATTTATAGTACAATAATGCCTGTACCGTCACAGCAGGAATTAACTTTAACATTTTTTTTATGGCTTGTACCCAGATGTTCCCCAAAGCCTCATGCAGACATAGATGAGCTTTTCAGAGGTGGACATAGGGTGTGTGATGCTGGGATTAAGGGAGTGTGATGACTGGGTCTACTAATTGATCTGTCATAGATCTAGGTATGGATAATGGGAAGGCCCACCCTGAGTGTGGGAGGCACCTCACAAAGGGCAAGTAGCCTCGAAGGGATGAAAGGGAGAGGCAGGTTGCTGTTCCTGCTCCTTGTGGCTTTGCTGTGTCCTGCCTGCTTGCCATGTACTATTTCTCCCTGTGATTCCCCCCCACCATGCCACCCTGCCTTGGAGACAGCTGGCTGTGAACTGAAGCCTCCACAAATTATGAGCTTAAATAAACCTTTCCTCTTTCAACTGTGGGTGGGGGTATTTTGGCTCAGCAAAAAGGAAAGTAACTAACACAGCCGTCCAGCATGAAAACAGGTGAGGGTAGGGAGCACACAAAATCCGAATGGCATAATATTCCTATTAAGTCTAGGTGTTGGGAATATGTGGATTTATTATGGACACTTTTGTATACATTTTTGAAACTTTTATTAAAATGTTATTTTAAATAACAGAAACAAAGTTCATAAAATTCTTATTTTGTGCTTCCTCATCAAAGAAAGTTGTAATCGAGACAACAGGTTTAGCTCCAATTTTTGGAGACTGCAACGGAGCACTCATTGCATTATTTGGTGAGAAGGAAACAGGAGAAAACTTGGAAAACATGAACATGCCACCTTACTAATATCAAGAATTTAGTCTCTACAAGCTATAATGCATACTTGTTTAATCCTCTTGCGAAACTCAGTAAAAGTGGTTATATATACATCCCCATTTTATGGATGAGGAAACTGAGGCAGATATTTGGAGCCACAGAGCTGGTGTTTGCTGAAGCCATGGTTCTTACTAAGGTCTGCCTAGTGGTCAAACAACAGAATGCCAGGTCCATCTTAGATTCTGAGAAGAAACAGAAGAAGAAGAAGAAGAAGAAGAAGAAGAAGAAGAAGAAGAAGAAGAAGAAGAAGAAGAAGAAGAAGAAGAAGAAGAAGAAGAAGAGGAAGAAGAGGAGGAGGAGGAGGAGGAGGAGGAGGAGGAGGAAGAGAAAGAAAAAGCAGCCAGGCATAATTCTTCCCTTTGAGGAGTCATTTCATTTCAATAATCAGTGAAAGACAGTTATAAACAAACACAACACTACTACAAAAAGTCCAAAGAACACAGGAAAGATTTTGAGTCAGATTGTCTGGTTGTACCCCCATGGAATTACATCATCTGCATTTAGGGTATCACAGAACCTGAAAAAAGAGGGTTACCCCAAGAAAACTTGCTTTTTTCTCAGGTTTCCACTTTAACAGAATGCAGGGAAGACCCTAAATAGAGTGTAACTGGATAATACCAAAGTGTTGGTAGATATCTCAAGATCTCCACCCAGGAAAAATGGAGAAATTGGAAAACAGTTCCACAGAGTTTGTGCAAAGCAGAACAACTGAACTGAAAATCTATTGATTAATGAATTGGTTATCACTCGAGAGGATACCTGCCACAGAGCAGTTTCTCTAGGAATATTTTTGTGCAGTGAGTGAATCGGGAGAGAAGTCTCCATACACTGGGCAAATGGAATGATTCCAGTCCTGTTTTGTGAGTGTGCCCATTACTGACTCAGAAAAGCAATAAAACCAAAAGGCAAATGTATCCAATTGTGAATGATATAGAAGTGGAAAGAGTATTTGATACACTGAGTGACAGATGTGATTTTAAAAGGTCATCTGAGTTGTCAGTCTAAGGAATTATTTCTAAAATTTGGGGAAAAGCATTATGCAATATCTATAACAGATACCCAAATATGGAGAAATGTTTAAGTGATTTTCTGGCCAGTTATTAAAAGAATATGTGATAATAGTGACTATTATTTTACAAAAAGAATTAAATACAAGAAGCACAATATAAATGATATGACCAAAAAGAAAGATTCAAATTTACATACAGCAATATTCAAGAATGCCTTTTAAAGCCTATGTATAGGAAAAAATCAAAGTAATACATCAAAATGTTAGCCATGGGTATGTTTGGGTGATAGAATTAGCAACGATTTTTTGCTTTCTACTTCTGTACTTTATTTTCCAGATTTCCTGTAATGAGCAAACATTTTCATGACAAAAGTGATAGAAATGAAGAATATTCAGCAATATTTTTCTTAAAGCCAGAGCCATGAACAAAAACAACTAAATGGATTTTAATAAGAATAAATGTAACATTTTGGGATGAGGATTTTTTTTTAAATGTCAATTTTAGGACTGGAGCAACAGGGCTTAGCAACAGCTCCTGTGAGATTAAAGGGAGAAAAAAGACCTAGAAATTAACTGACTATAAACTCGTTATGAGCCAATAACGACACGCATGGCTGAGAGGAAAAGATAGCCATAATATCAACTTCGGATTTCTTAATATAATTTGTATGCAAAACAAAAGCAACAATAATATTCCCGTTGCACTGGATGAGCTGGACTATATCTAGAATATTGTGTTCAGCCTTGAACTTGAGCTTTAAAAAATATGTTAAAAAGTAGAAAGAGCCAGCAAAATGAGGCATCAGAACCTGGCACAGAACACTGGTTCTCACCTTTTCCCTGCACTACAGGCCCACAGAGGGCCAACTTAAATGCAGATTCCTAGGTCCCCTCCAAGAGTTTTTATAGATGTGGGATGGAGCCAAGGATCTGCATTTCTAGCTAGCTTCTACATGACACCAATACCATTGATCTGAGGACCACAATTGGAGACCCACTGGCATTATGGATAAAAGACTACGAAACCAGACTGCCAGAGTCCCAGCTCTTCCACCTACTAGATGCACAAACCTAGGCAAGTTTGCTTTCCCCATACATTCTTCAGCTTTTTCATCTGTGTAAAGAAGTAACTGTACCTGCCTGACGGTATTGAGGTGGTTAATATTTACGAAGTGTTTAGAACGTCTAGCCTGGCATATAATGTGTGCTCATTTGACATGAGGAACATTCAAGATGTTTCATCTGAAATTTGGAAAAAAAGCATTGAAATATCTTCACAAGAGGCCTGGGATTTAGCTCAGAGGTACAAATGCCTTCCTTGCAAGTGAGTGGTCATGAGTTCGATCTCCAGTATCAAAAAAAAAAATCTTCACAAATTAGGTATAAAGACCTTTATATGCAAATCTTATTCTGCCTGGTTCCTGAGGACTGATGGGGAGTCAGGTAAAGAAGTCACCAAGAAAGAGCCTTCAGCTCTCTATCAGGATGAGGTTTTTGGCAAATGGAGCAATAGTGGATTAGGCGGCCTGGTTGGATTCTGAATGTTTCATACTCACTCAGGCCCCTCACCTGTGAGAGATAGTAAACGAGGATGCCTATAAGTAAGATAAAGCAATCACTCGATAGACATCAGCCAGTTCTTTTAACACAGCTTTGGAATCATGGATTTTTCACCTGTAATCACCTTAGTGTTCTCATGGTGTCAGCTCCCACAAGAAGCATCAGCATCATCTGAAGCTTTGTCAGAGAAGCAAACACCCAGGCTGCGGGTATAACTCAGTGGTAAACCATTTGCCTAGCAAGCTCAAGGCCCCTGTTGCATTCTGTTCCCAGGTCCACACACACAAAAAGAGAAGAAATGCAAACTGAAGGCCACATCTCAAACCCACTATGTCAGAAACACCAAATCAAGGTGAGGCCAGCAATTTGTGTTTCAAAAAGCCTTCTTGTTGCCTGCTTGCACGCAAATATGAAAATGAATGACTTAAAGCATCCCCTATAGCTACATTTACCTGAGGCACTGGAACATGGAAACTTGATTAAACTCCCTCCAATAAAGTATCAGATGGAATATGCCTTTGATAAATGTAAGCATCAAACTCCTACTTACATCAGATATTTGCTTTTGTGTTTAAAATATATTTTTCACCAAGGATATAGTATAGTATATTTGCTCAAAACCAGAAAATTTGAACTCCACTGGAGGAAAATGATCACCTCTCTGCAGGGACTGCTCACTATTATGCCCCCTGCAAGGGGGAGGGAGGAGGAGAGGCAGTATTGGGGGGGTGGAGCATCTGAGAAGTGAGGGGGACTCTGGGACCCTGAACTTAGGGTAGTCACCTTACTAATCAACAGGACAGCTCAATGGCCCAATTGCACCAAGTAAAACCACATCCATCCTTCCACCAGCCAGTGCACCCAAAGTCCTCTTGCTGCCATAGGATAGCATTTTGGTAGAAGCCACTGACAGTGTTGAGAGTCCTTCTCATGCACCGAGCATTCTTCTAAATATTTTAGAATGACAAAGCACTGAGAAGTTAATGATCTCTCCATTTTACAGATATGAAAACTGAAGGTGAGAGAGGTAAGTAATTTCCAAAGGGTCAATGCAGCTGATAAGGTATAGAACCTGGCATCAGATCTCAGCCACCTTTCTGCAGTCTGTGCTACTCACCTCTGTTCTGTGCTTTCTGTAGAAGCCGATGAGAGAAAGGAGAAACAAGTATGAAGGCCACTACCTTGGCCTGTATGTGCATGAGACAGAGACTGTGAGAGACACGCAGCCAGACAGTAAGCACAAGCTCAGCATGATGTCACACAGAAGCCAGAAAGGAGGAGGGAGCCAGAGCAGGCAAGCAGTTTAAAGGCTGTTTTGGCCCTCACTGGCCCTGGTGCACACTGGAGTGGATTTAGGAAGCAGGGTGTTCTGTAAACCTGCTGGAATCTGTAACCTACATGGAAAGGAGATGCTCTGACAAAAGCCCCTCCCTTTCTTCCACAAGCCAGTTTAAAATGAATCCCTGCATGTGACAGCACTGGAATGAAAGTACCAAGGGAAAAGGGACTGCTGGATATGCAGTGGCAAAGCTGTTAGATTACCAAATTAAGAAAATCCCAGAAGAAGCCTCGCCTATAAGATGCAAGGACATGGGCCATGATGGGACCTGGGGACAGGACAGTGGAAGAGAGGAAGGGACAGGGTACGCACTCCCCAAGCAAGGTACTCCCAGACAGCATATTTGGGCTCCTCAAATGCCTCATCCTCCTGGACTCTGGACCATTTTGCATCATTAACCCTTTTCCCATCCACCCTGCACGCCCGATACTGCACCTTAGGCACCCCTCTGCCACGCCAGGAGTGTGAAGGACCCTGCAGAAGAGGCACATACTGTTCATTCCCCAATCAATCTGCAGCTCCTGGCCCGACCCTGGCATGTTGTCAGCGTGCTGGAAATGTTTGTGGAATTGAGTTTGCTGCTGAAATTGTCCTAACATCCAGATGCAATGAAATGTAGTGTCTGTCACCTTAAAAGGAAAGGAAGCATGGGAAGAGAGCATAACCCAGGCACTGTGTGCTGGCTGGGACCCCTTTAGAAGCAAACCCCGAGACAAGTATTCGAGTACATGCAGTTCCTTTGGGAGGGGCTTGGAGAAGTTCGAAGAGAAAGGAAAGAAGTCAATAAAAGGCATCTTGCCAAGCAGCTCCAGCCCACTGGGGAAGCCCCAGGGACCCATGTAGAACACATAAGAGGGATGAGGGAGCCAAGACATCTGTGTACTAGCTCTCATCAACTGTTGGTGGAAGGTGCTGAGGAGGGTGTGGTAATACTACCTTCCCTGGAACAGCAGCACAGCAGGAAGAAAACCCTGACACAAAATGCAGGAGCCTGCAGTCTGAAGTCAGACAGGTGTGAAGTGATATGGTGAGGACAAGGACAGTGGTCCCCAAGCTTTACAGTGCATCAGAACTACCAGGGGCGTTTAAACTCCTAGAGTTTAAAGGTGGGCAAGTGAGTGGTGGTGAGGACCTGCACCTCAACAGTTTCCCAGGTGCTGCTGTGGCTGGTCTTGGAGCCATCCCTCAGGGATCATCTGACTCAGCTCTGAATGTAGGCAGGGCACTGACAGGTGGGTATAGACTGCATGCCTGGGGGAAATTCAAGCCTAAAGCCGGCAGAGCTTAGAGACAAAGGCAAAGAGGTGAGCTACAATTCTGTTTTGCCCTCTGCAAGAGAACGTCTCTGGCTTGCCTCAAAGCTGGTGTATGTCAGTTCCCTGGCTGTGGAGCTGGGAACATAAGGCTCACTTCTCTGCATCCACTGCGGCCAGGGATAAGGCTACTATTCCCTCACAGCCATCCCTGATGCTTCCTCCCTCCTGGTAAGTTCAACCCTGGTACTTTTCTCTGTGTGTGGCCTGACAAGCTTAGGTTCCAAGAACAAAGACCACAAACAGGCATTTCAGAAGGGCTCCAGCTTTGCACTACATAACTGAATTCATCTGCAGATAAAAACTGCTCCTGATCTGAACGAGAGCTGGTCAAGGTGGCCAAAGGCAGCATTCTCCCTCTCTGCCTTGCCTCAATCATTATGAAGTGACCTTGAGAGCCTTTTCTTCTGTTATGAAAAAGGTGACTCCTCCAGGACAAACCCCCCACATCTGTTGCTTTTCACTCATTCGATCGCTATGACAACCAGAAAAGTAACAAGCCACCCATCCTTTGCTGTTTGCTTACTAGAAGAGCACATGCTTGCAGGGGACTCAGAATCCTAAACAAAAATTTGTAGTTATTTCATAATACTAAATTTTCACTTGAAACCCACACCACAGGTTTCACAACACAAAAGCACTCGGGATGTCTTAAGAGATAAGTGGGAAAAGGCAGGGAGATAGAAATAACAGATTTACCCTTCATGGAAGCAGAGATATCCTCATTTCTCTTTTACAGTGATCACTCTTAACAAAGAGCACAACAAAGCCACATCCACACACTTCCATTTGGAGAACAGGTCACTGCCATGAAGCCAAGGGATTAGGCCTCAGACCAGACCCCATGAGTATCTGGACCACTGGGTTCAGGGGGTCGATCGCTACAGAAAGCTGAGGTCAACACCTTTCATTTAAGAAGTGCTTTAATGAGCTGCAGTCCTGAGCTTCCTGGTGAGGGAGAGAAATGCTTCAGCCCCTGGCAAATCAGGAGCATTTTTTCAGCTTTCCCAATGGGTTGCCAAGTGACTCAGCATTGGCCCAATGTGGGCACTATTATTGATGAGAAATCTTTCGCCTGAGTGATATACTGCATACAACACATGCCCAAACAATAGTGCCAAGTCATACCAGGAAGAGAAGGCAAATTATTCACCTCCACTTCAAATGCAAGCAAATCCTTTCTTACCACAGGGGCTACTCCATATCAGAAAGACAAAGCCCTAAGATAGTCAGAGATTTCCATCTCAGATTCAAGGAATTATTAAGCAGAGATTCTCCTTTCTTTTTGACTTTTAAAAGGCAATCAAACTGAGGACTGCAGAGAAAAAGGGCAAGAAAAAATATATAATTTTGCAAAAACAGCCCCAGAGTAGAAAACTACATAAAAGCAGTTTATTGTGCTTTGTGAGTACTATGAGCTCCACCCAGAGGTCATTCTTAGAACTGCAAGTTCATTTAATTTGGAAAAAGAGAATCATTTTCCTGGGTCCAGAGAGGGACCCGCCTCCAAGGACTGCTGAAAATTCTTGAACATTTCTCTTTCTCGCCTTTCATTAAAAAGAACTGCTATGAACTCTTAAAGACAAGATATACTTGGGGAGCCTAGTGAGCTCCAGTAGGACAATTGGCTTTGATATCTGTACCTGTCAAGGAACTAGTGGAGTTCCTAGCAGATGGAACTCAGCTCAAAGAAAACAGTGTTCAAAGAGTACTTTTAGAAGAACACCTGACAGCTCTCATTGAAATAAAATACAGGACTGCAGAGAAACTCATAGGGCAACAGAGACAGGTCTAATAATAGAAGGATGAGAATAATAGTTCTTCAAGAAGGACCCATGGGCCTTGTATCTGGAAAGCCGAATGCAACCTGGAACATCTCTCTGAGGCAGTCTCAATCCCTACTTCAAAGAGAAATGATCACGCTTCCCAGGATGTCCCTCTAGTATCCATCCATTCACAACATACAAACAAACCCTCACAATCCACCCACCCTCCACTCCAGTGGTCTGGCACTAATTCATAAACGCACCCCTCCGTCAAGCTAAGATAAAGTGCTGCTAACATGCTGAGGGCTTAATTGCCCAGTGCAAGCCACGTTCTGTTCCAGATACTGCAAACCAGCTCAGCAAATAAATGATGCCTTCAAAAAACAATGCCATATGCTGGTACAGAAAGTTTCATCTACTGTCAGGAGAGCTTCCTATCCACACAGCCAGTGCGCTTCTGTCTTTATCAGCTTTTGCCTTCCATGACTTATGACAGCTGACAGATCTTGGAGGAGGGAAAAGAAAGCAAATATACCCTTGGTCTTCTTCCAACATTTCTGCCTCCTCCCCATCCCAAGTTCTTTGTTCACTACAAACACTGAGTAGCCTTTTGAGATCTATTGACAGAAATATCTATGACAAGGTTTATCCATCTCTGGAGTAGTAAGGCTCTCAAAAATATCCTTGTTAAACTTTTTCACAGTAATGTTTCAGCAAGGCATTCCCAGAGTGTTGCCCTCTCTTTGCTTCCTGACCATAAAGCTCAATTGTCTTTGCTCAGGCTGGAAATGTGGCTCAGTGGTGGAGTACTTGCCTAGCATGTGTGAGGCCCTGGAGTCCATCCCTAGCAAAACGGAAGGAAGGAGAGAGAGAGAGAGAGAGAGAGAGAATGAGAGAAAGAAAGGAAAAGAAAGAAAGAAAGAAAGAAAGAAAGAAAGAAAGAAAGAAAGAAAGAAAGAAAGAAAGAAGAAAATTTGTAAAATATCTGTGCTGAACTTGAGTTCATATGACTACATAGAGTTCCCTGGGCCCTCTAATGGTAACAATCACCTCGAAGACTAAAATCACAAAAAATGATCACTAAAGCAGATCTGCTAGGGAGAGACCCAGAAAGCTATGGGATGGCCAAGCAAACCAGGTGATTGTTATCATCAGGAAGGTTTCAAACCACCTGTTTAAAGCAGAAATGTTCTTCATTTCAGAATATCCCAGCCGCAGAATGGCATCCACAGGGAGGGCAGAGGATATACCCTATCCACTTTGGTTCCAGCTCTTTAGGAGTACATAGAGTTCAAGATAGGCCACATTCTAAACAACACAGCTATTAATAATTTCCTCATTTGCTCCCTTATCTTGTTGCGTAGTGTATGAAAATCTTACAAGGCCAATGACATGTCCACTTCTATCAAGAAATATTTTTGATTCCTGTACAATTGTCCTCCACTGGTCTGCAGGTTATAAGCATGCTCTTTGGATCATTGATGCAAAGTGATGGGTTAGGAGCAGATCAACTTGGGATTTGCCTCAGGACATTATGCCCAGAGAAGAAGGACATATAGTCAATATTAGTTTTTCTTCTTCGCTGCATCTTGAGGGCTCTTCTACCAGATGCTCCCCATGGCTCCCTACTGCTCTTCATTCTGCCATAGCCAATGATGGTTTGTGGAAGAATTCAGTAGGCAGAAAGCCATGTGGCTCTTAAAGACAGAAATTAGGAGAGAAGGAAAGTCTGAATTGCATAGCATTTGCAGTCTGAGAAACAAAAAGTCCATTCTTGTTCTCTCCTACTTCCTACTGATGATATCTATGTATTCATCCAAAACATACACCTAAATTTAGGGTCATTCAAAGCCAATAGCTCAGTCAATATAAAAATCAACCACATAGTCAATATGAGGCAAAACCTGAAATCAAAATTTGTATTTTTTATCAAAAGGAATCCTTACCTTTTCTTTGGCTTTCCTTTTTGTCCCTGCATCCATCCACTCATTTTCTTTCTCCAGCATGTCAATAAAGGCCCAGCGAACACCTTCAATCAATTCCTCCATCTACAATAAAATACCCAGAAAGAGACAACATCAAAGTCAAAATCCTCAGACAGGTTTTTTCTGAACCAAAATCGGCTTGCATGAGAAATAGTTCAGTGCTTAACACTACGAGAAAGAGGTTCTTTCAGCTTGACTCCATACTCTGGTAATATACTTTCTATACCATGATATAACAAACCATTTTTTCCATGAGAATAATTTGAGGGCCTACTTTTAAAAGGATTATATGGGGAAAGGAATTCACTATAGGTCACAACTAATGAATAATTCACCTGTCCATGACTACTAAATTAACTTATCTTTATCAAAGTAGTAACCAAATTCATTACTCTAACAAAGACGGGCAGAACAAGCAAGGGCATGGGCTGTGTATTTCAAATAAGTACTGCAGAAGAAAGCTAAGGAATCAGTGAGAGAGACGCTGTTAGCAGAGAAATAGGCAGGAAAAGCCAGCCTCCCAATGAGAACTTTGCCAAAATTAATGAGACTTATGTCAAGATCCCAAATCTGTCCCAAGTTAGTGGCAGTGATTACACCAAATGTTTGGCTATTCTCTATCATCTTCCTGCATGCCTTTCTACTCCCTTGCAGCTCAGCAAAGTCTTGTTACTTCCAATTTAGAAGGGTAGGTTCAAAAGGAGCCATACAGAAAGGACATCTTCTGAAAGTTCTGTTCATACTCTAGCGTTTAAAGACTGAGGTCACCTCCACTTTGAGGACAGGTTTACCCTGGCTTTGCTGCCAGTAAAAAGAATTGGGGGAAAGATAATGATTCTTAACTTCAAAAGCCACTCTCAGCAGTGAGGAGGCCCCAGGGTCTATGGGATCAGCCCCTGGAAATCCTATCTTCCTGCAGAGCCACTTTGGCTTCCTTAAAGGAATACCCAAGAAAGAATACCAGCTGCGGTCTGGCTACAGAATTAAATTCAAATTTGCAATTATGAGATTATAAATCAACTTTAAACATTACTTTTAGAAGGATAAAAATCTCAGTGTTTCCTTTGTTCTATAAGGAATTGTCAGCACAAAGCTCAAAATAATTTTTTTTCTGTTTAATAAGTTTGCTGTTATGTTTTCAGTTCAATAACAGTTGTAAGGGAACCAGAGTTGTAAATCAGTGGGCTGGGTTCCATCGTATGTAAATAAGAACAAACAGCAGATGGAAGGGGATGGGGGGAGCTTCACAGCTATTTCTTCCCAACTTAGTAAAAACATCAAAAGCAAAGAAACCTCTATGTGGTGGGATTAGGGCATGATAAAAACAGGAAATGACAGAACAAAAGTCCTTCAAAAATCATTAAATCAGTGGTACTCAACCTTGCCTGCACACTAGCATCTTTGTGGCAGCTTTCAAAAATCTTGACCAGGAAGGAAAAAAAAAAACACTAAAAATTTAAAACCTGAGGCATAGGCATGGGGAATCTAGGTCGCTGTGCTAAAGCCTGGCCTGAGCTCTGGGAGTTTTAATCACTCCTCAGGTGACGCTGATGTGCAGCTAGACTTGAGGCCTACTGGTCTAGGGAAGACAATCTATTTTACAAACAAGTACATTAAGAGTTTCTAATCTCTCCAACCTCACAGAGCTAGTCTAGGTCAGAGCCAGGCCCTAACCACAGAGTTAAAATAACAACTGTGAGTTCAGAGCTTCTAGAAGTAACAGAGGTGCTCCGCATAAATCAGAGGAAAATGCCAAGGAAGTGGAAGGGAACCAATGGAAAGATTCAGAAGTCACCGTTTTAAAAAGAAGATCTACTAAAGAAGGCTGTGAATGTGCTGAGAAAGTCTCCAGGGACTGGATCTTTCCCCCTATGTGGTCAGCAGCATCCCTAAGTCTCTATGAGCTCATTCCATAGCATCACACATCCACCAACCTCACTTGCATGAACAGAGAGAAACAACAGCCTCCCACTTTAGGGAGGGGCAATGAGAATGGAAAGTAGGTAGGCTTATCTGGGAGACATAGCGACCAAATGAATGGAACCAGGTGATTTTGTGTGGAGAAATGAGAAAAGCAGGGAGAGTCAGAGTGATTCCTAGGCTTCAGGTGTGGACAACCTGGTGGAATGGCTGCTGCTATTCTTTAAGACTGAGAATTCTGGAAGAGAAAGAGGACAGGGACAGAAGCCAGACTATGGTGAGATATGCAGCACAGGGGAAGTAGACAGACAACAAATGTCTACAACCTAATTGAGGAATTTGTCTATGAATGAAATCAAAGATAGGAGACGGGTAAACATAGAGTTAAGGTTGTAGGTTTGGAGTTTGTGCAATATGTTTGCTGCTGCTGCTGTTTCTATTGTTGTCACTGTGGCTGCTGAACAGGTGAGACATTTGTGTTTAAATACCAATGGGAAGAATCTAATGACAAGGAAGTAGCTGAAAATATGGGAGAAAGCTCAAATTCTTTATATAATAGTTTCTGTGAAATGGTGCTAAACTACCACAGCAGACTTCAATAACAAAGGAAATCTTTGAAGGTGATTAATGTCATTTGTTCCCATGTCAATGCAAATAAAAGAAATAATGATTTTAGCATGCTGGAACTAGGAACATAAATCACTAAATACTTTTGATTTTTATCGTTATACTACTCTACAGCATCATAAGACAACATTGCCTTCAGTCAAGTCGTGTTCCCTGAGGCAACAAAAACCTAATTCTAAAAAGATAACAAAGTAAAAATCCTATTCCTTCACCTCTCTCTAACACCCCACCCAAACATCATATGGCATTAATGGTTATCCATAGAGAATGTGTAGAGTCAAAGATTAAAATATAACATTAAAAATAGCTGAAGTGTTATTGTGGTAAAATCTGCCATATTTAGGGTAAGTTCCTCCCAGACAAAGTAACATTTTCTTAACCATCTACTTATTTCAGATTTTTATGGATCAGTACTATGAAAATACAGTTCATTTGGTTAGTGTATGGTAGTTGTTATTTTACTTCTTCAACCTGAGTTATTTAAAAGTAAGTCCTCCCTTTTCATTCTGTACACCCCAGAGTTAGCCATAGTGTTCTATGCTAGACACTAAATACTAGTGAGTCACACACACATACATATGTATGCATTACCTTCCATCCAGGGCTTGTTTAAAACAATGAGATCCTCTTATCTTAGTACATTGTAAATTGGCTTTCTCACTCCCCTTTTCCTTTCCTTGCCCTTTTTCCATTACACAAGCAGAAGAAATATTTGTTTTGTATAAATGACCATGAAGGTCTAATGCATGTGAAGGGCCATAGGCCAACAGTACTTTGATGGAGGTCAGTTCATTCAATAGTCAATTGTACTTTCTTTCATACTTTTGTCTTTGGCAATAAATAAACCCTACATAGACACCTCACACCCATGAATCCCAAACACTTAAACCCATAATTTTGGTGCCTTATTAGAGTTCTTATCAGGCCTACAATCAGAACAGTGCAGATATATTGAATTGCTTTCCATTTATATATTTTTGGTGTTCCCAACAAGATCTATAAATTTTAGAACAGAAACCATAATTTAGATCAAATGGGGTCATGGATATTTAAAATAAACCAAAAAAGATCCTGAATTTTTTTTAATTTTTTCATTTTATAATTAATATTTTACACTCTTAGTTTTATTATTTTATATCTCACATCATTTTTCACATATATTATTTCATATTTCATGTTCAGTACCTTATACTGACTTCCAGCAATGCTCAGTGAATACAAGTTGATGGCTTAGTGCTTTTCAAAACCTCCAATGAAGTTTTTGCCAGAGTGATTAGGCAAGAGAAAGAAATCAATGTATACAAACAGGGAGGAATTCAAATTATGCATTTTCCGTTGATATGATTCTATATACAGAAAAATCTAAAAATTCTACTGAAAGACTATTAGAACATTATTAACAAATTCAGGAATGTTACAGGATACAAAATGAATGCACAAAAATCAGTACCATTTTATATACCAATAAAATTGCTGAGAAAAAAATCATGAAAACAATTCCATTCACAAATAGCTATCAAAATTAAAATACTAAGGAATAAATTTAACCAAGAAGTAAAAGATCTCTATCTTGAAAATTATAAAACACTGCTGAAAGAAATTGAAATGGACACCAAAAAATTGAAAGGTCTCCCATGTTCATGATTTGGAATAATTAATATTTTTTAAACGTCCATACTACCCAAAGTGATTTATAGATCTGATACAATTCTTGTGAAAATAAAAACGACATTATCCACAGAATTAGAAATAATTCCTAAAATTCTTGTAAAAGCACAAAAGACTATACATAGCCAAACAATCTTCAGCAAAATGAACAAAGTTGAAGGCATAACAATACCTGAGCATAAGACATACTACAGAGCCATACTGACCAAAACAGTGTAGGACAGGTATAAAAACAGACACACTGATCAAAGGGACAAAATAAAGATACCAAAAATAAACTCACACATCCACAGCCAACTGATTCTCCACAAAGATGCCAAAAACATAAACTTTGGAAAGGACAGTCTCTTGGAGAAATAGTGCAGGAAAACTGGATATCCGTCTACACAAGACAAAATTGACCCCTCTCATTCTGTACAAAAATCAGCTCAAAGTTTATCAAAGACCTAAATGTCAGACCTAAAACTATGAACCTACTAGAAGAAAACATAGAGGAAACACTTCAACACATTGGTATAGTATATCACTTCTTGATATGACTCCCAAAGCATAGGAAATAAAAGCAAAAGTAAATGGGATTATATCAAGTTTAAAACTCTACTATAGAGCAAATGAACAATCAACAAGGTGAAGAGACACCTACAGAATGACAAAATATTTACCAATTATCCTGACAGAGGGTTAATATCCAGAATCTATAAGGAATTCAGAAAGCTTAACAAAAAATTAATCAGACTTTAAAATGGCAAATAATCTGAATAGGCACTTCTCAAAACAGTAATTCAAATGGTCAACAGTTATATGAGAATGCTCAATGTGTCATTAGCCATCAGGGAAATCAAAATCAAAATTGGAATGAGATAACACCTTACCCTAGACAGAATGATCATAATAAAAACAAATAATAGTGGCAAAGATGTGGAATACTGTGTGTTCAGCCTTACATGTGGAAATGAAAAAGAAAAATCAACCTGAATGTAGAATAGTGATTGTTACAGGTTGCAAAGGGTGGGCAGATAAAGGGAAGCTGGGTTTGATTAGTATATACTGTATGCATGTAACACATTGAGCCCTATTAGTAATTACAATTAAGATGTGCTAATAAATTTTTTTAATTTAAATGAGGGAGACCCCAGTAAATACCTGGCAAAGAACTGAAGTTGAGGCAAATGTCATACAAATTAACTTTAACAGTTGCATCAGCAATACTCAGAGTAAAGATTATCAACTTCCCTCCCTGATAGTGCGTGATTATTCAGAGGTGACCAGGAGATTTAATAACGTGGAAGTTGACAAGAGAAAACTACACATGGTACCCTTTTTATGTAATCATTGCTGAAAAGAGGGAACCATTCTGATTTAGTAATTCAAGGCCTAAATCCATGTATAGAACTCATGGATGAGTAGCAAATTCATCTTTAGGAGCCAAAGTTCACAACAAATGCCCCTGAAATAGCTGCAACCAAAGACCAAATATAAACTTCAGTGGAAATAAAATGACTCAAAAAGTTAGCATTTTCTATTCTGACACTGGGGATGTCAACATAGCGCAGAACAAAAAGCTAAGAATGATGTTATAATTATAGGTTGATAGGATTCTGAAAAAACATCATCAAAGTTAAATGTGTGCATCAATCTTAATGTAATATTAATAAAATTCTTAACTAAAGGTTTAATATTAAATAGGCTTTCTTCTTTAATACATTTAATGCCATCTTCATAAAATATGAAATTAAAAAGTCTCCAGTCTTCTCATTGGTCTAGAGTTAGTCAAAGTTCCTTGACTTGTAATCACTTGATTAGTGAAAGTAAAGAATGGAAATGATTATTAACAATGTTTGTTGTTAATCCTGAAGAAATAGACTGCAAACTCAATGTGGAGGAACCCTAAAACCTTTCTTTCTAGCAATTATCATTTCACTAGCGATAAAGGCATTAAATCAATGTATTAAAATATTAAATATTTGTTCAACTGGGCATGGTGGCACACTCGTAAAGGCCCACCCCTCAGGAGGCTGAGGGAGGCAGGTCGTTGCAAGTTTGAGACCAGTCTGGGCTACAAAGTGAGGCCAAGGCCAGGCTAAACCAAATAGCGAGACCCTTGGTCACTCCCAACATTCAGTTCTGATTGAAGGCTTTCTGTTTCTAAATGAATGTCCATATGGGGTCTTTGTAGTCACAAGTTTGACCCAGTCTACTTGACAAGACCCTTCCCAGTGATATATGGTGAAGGCAACCATATCCAAGTCTATCCAGAAATATGAATGACAAACAAGAAAGGCAGGGTAATATGTGGCATTGTGACACCACACGCAAGGATAAGGGCACAATTAGTGTCCATGCTTATTTCAAAAGTGTTCCCAACAAGCTATCTAGCTTCTTTGGCTTGTTGTCATTTTACCAAAGATTGCAAATGAGCTGTCAGGATTGGGGTTTGATGATATTTGTTGTAACAAGATTTAGCTTACAGAGAGTTGTGAAACCTGGATCTGTTATAGAAATTATATTTGGCAACTTGAGTAGTTTCATGAGGCTCTCCTAAGAGCCAAACTTTGTGTTAAATAATAGGGCAGGTTCTGGAATGTGGCCAGGGCACTAGCATTAAAAAGATCTTTATCCCAACTTGAAGCTACTATCCTAGGCGTGTGTGGAAGACTAGCCACAGCAAAGCCTGCAGACACCTCCCTCACACTCTTTCTAAGATAAAACAGAAGGAGGCTGTATCAATGCAGAAGTTATCACAGCCCATGCCAAAACTTTGGTGCTATGCATTCTACTTTTATTACTAATTTTAGGCATGACACACAGCAATAACTATAGCTAACATTTACTGGACATTTACACACCAAGTATTGCGCTGAGCTTTCTATAAAAAGTATCTTATTTAATCTTCACCACAAACTAAAGGGCTAGGTACTACTTTTATTCCTATTTATGATACTTATAATGATGGCATTAGTTCTACATCCCTTCCTTTCCCTCACCCTTTGTGGGACTACACATCCTCTCACTCAAATTGCAAAGCCCATTTCGCAACTGTGAAATTCTGGACTGGCCTTGTGGCTTGCTTTGGCCAACAGAAGGCAGATATGACAGTATGCCATTTCTAAGCCTGAGCCACCAAAGGCCTCGCATGTCTCTGCTTGCTCACTTGTACTTCAGCCAGCACTATGAGAACATGCCCAGGCTAAGCCAACTGAAGGAAGTAAGACGCATGGAGCAGGGCCTGGTTGTCCCAGTCACATCTGCCAATGCCATCTTAGATTGGCCAACACCTAGACATCGAGCAAGTCTAGCCAAAATCAGCAGAGCAGAGTAAGGGACCACCTCTGACTCCAGACGCATCAGCCACAACTGCTTACTTTTCATTGCCAGGCAGGTCTCCTGACTGATTGTTAGACAGCATTCCTGTGGCAACAGAAACTCGGGCGCTATTTATAAACAGAGAAAAGGGCTCAAAGACATTAATTCATGTGTCCAAGTTGGTAAGCATAGATCTGGGCCATGAGATGCCAATGCAACTTTTCAGAAAATTAGATGTTGTGTTGTTTTGTTTTGTTTTGTGTGATATCAGGAATTGAACTTGGGGCTTTTTCACTGAGCTACATCCCTATCCATTTTATTTTTTGTTTTGAGACAGGGTCTTGCCAAGTTGCTTAGGCTGGAATCAAACTTGTAATCCTCCTGCTTCAGCTCCCCAGAGTTCTTGCATTATAGGCATACACCACTACACCTGGCTTAATGTAATTTTTTACATAAGGTCAGTACCTTATAATTATATTTAAAAATCCCTTTCAGGATCAAATCATTTTGGTTTGGCTTAATTCAAGACAGGCATCTGGCAAAGTTTCTCTGGAAAATAATCTTCATAATAATAGTCGATATCATTTACTAGACAAACGGAAACAAATATACTTCATACCCAGCCTAAGGGATCTTTATCTGTACAATGGTCTTCCTGAAAGCCACCCTCATCAGCAGCTACATCCATAGTGAATGAAGAATCTCTCAGAATAAGAGCAATACTATAATGCCTGAGACTGACTTTCATATGCCTTCTGTTATCAACATTATAGTTACACCTCATTTACTCAACCACCGAGAGGAACGGTGAACAAGGGAATAGGGAAACTTAAAGAATATTAATGGAAGGATATCAGTTCAATTATCTTAGCCCATTAATGAGGTGAACTCCTGGTATATAGAGGTTGCAAGTTCACACTACCACTGCAATTGGACCCATGTGGGTATTTAAGTCTTCGACACCAGCTGCAGCAGTATGGGGCAGGAAGAAGATCCTGTTCTTAGGATAAGAATTATAATGGAATTGTTCATTCAGAGAGAAGCTAAAAAAATGGAAGCTGCTGTAGGTCATGGATGGCATTACTGGAGACATGAACAATGTCCTTCTAAAGCAGGAAAAATTAAGCTACTAGAGCATTTAAAAATCACTGGATTCTTTTATACACTAAGTAAGGTTTTAATTATTCATTTAATAAAGTCTAAATCTGAAGGGTAGTAAAAATTAGTCTGCCTTAACTAGGTTAATGTTCAGCGTACAGAATACATAATAAGAGACCCATGTCTTTAGCTTTGATCTGAGAACTGATAAAGATTTTCTCCTTCACCAAAGTCTAATTAGACTCCTCTGAGTCTTTTCTCAACTGGACCTTGACCTTATCCTTCTTTCCATGCTCCAGACCCATTCATGCCTGCTACCTAAGCTCTAGCAAGAATGCTGTTAAGACAATCTGGAAAGAATTCCTAGACCATAGTATCTGGTCACTCTCAATACCAGGCCAAATTCCTTATTTTTTCCCTTAATTTCTGATTCCCCTGGCCTGCATATAGCAAGAATCTTGTTACGCTGGTTTAGCAACAGTATCCCTAATCTTGATGTCTTCTCTTCATAATTTTCCATTCACTGACCCTCCTCATTCTACGTGCTGGCTAAAAGTCCCAGCTATCTTTACTATTTTTGGAGTTGATCTCAATCTCACTCTCCTATTGCAGGAGACTTGACACCTCTTGCAATAGCACTAAATAAAGTCTTCTTTAAAAATATTTTAACAAACATCAAAATATTTTTTTCTATTATAGGGTACCCATAACAAAAACATGCAACATTTGAGACAAGAGTAAAAAAATGCCTACTAGCACAGTTTAAATATGTGAATAATGTTCAGGTGTCTACAATGAAATAAAACATGATTTAGTTTAATACAGAAGGATGCAGATTAGCCAAAATGTTTGGAAGGGAATTCTAACAGTACTAAAATTTCTTGAAACTATAGTTAAAGCAAAGAGACCTTTTGTGCATCTACACAGTGGGAAAATTGTTATTTGCTACATGTGTTCACATTTTTGCCTTAATAATTTGTGAATGGTAAACATATTTTTTAATGCTTTAAGCTTTTTGAATTCCTTGGGTTTCCACTCTAAAATTCAGAGATCACACTTTAAAATGGTGTATGTAAAAAAAGGTTGAACATTGAGCTCAGTGGGTAGACTGCGTAAAAGGTATACCTAGAAAGTTGTTCTTTGATAAAATCTCTGATAATTATCATATTATTATTGATTCCATCTTTTTATGCAAATAATATAAACACAAAAATACAATATCAACTGATATTAGGAGATTAGGAGAGTCTTTAGAACATGGAAGTCTTACTGGAAGGTTTTTAGGATATTGAAGGGTAGTGGAGTTTGGAACACTTGATTTTGGCTTGACTGAGTCTTTGTGTCCCCAAGGCACTGAATATCTTTCACCTCCAAGCTTTACCCCCAATAGTCCCTGATGCCTAAACCTGAGGGTGAGATCAAAAATTCACTTCCTCCTCTAAACTAGTATCCTAGAAAACCTAAAATAGCCTTACCAAGTAGCAATTTGCTTCCAACTTCCACTCCTATTCCAGTCCATGAATTCTGGTATTGCTTGAGCCTTTCTCCTCTAATGTTAGAGCACTCCTGGAGATGCCACTAGCCAGGGACCAAAAATGCCATCCTCCCAGTCCTGGCTACTAGAAGTCTTCACCTAAGAACCAAACCCTGCCATGCTGGGCTCAGGAGATCTTTTTTCTAATCTGTAGACCAGCAATATGATAGCCATTTATCAACATGCAGTGAATGAACACTTGAAATGTAGCTAGTTCAAACTGAGATATGCTATAAGTATAAAATACACATGGGAGTTCCAAGATTTAGTATGAATTAAGCATACCAACTATTGTATTAATGATTTTATATTACTCTTGTGTTAAAATGACAGTATCTCTTGATATATCGGGTTGAACAAAATATATTATTAAGTTTAATTTCACCTATTTCCTTTTACTTCTTTAATATGACTACTAGAAAATTGAAAGTCACATATGTGGTTTATATTCTAGTTCTGTTGCATAGTGTTACTTTAAGCCACAAAGACAACTGTCCAAAGAGTTATGCATCTCCTTAATGTCACTCTACTCACCTGTTCCTTTCAAGTAGGCAAAGCTTGCAGCCAACAGCTCTGTGTCACTATCTAAAAAGCAAGAGATTGTCCTATCTGACCTCTTCCGGTAGCTTTCTGTTAAAAGACTCTTCTTTGCTACATGTGGTCCCTCCCGTCTGTAATTAAATTTACTAAGTTCCCATACTTATGTGAGTGAGTGAGTACAGGGCATGTTGGTGTGTACACATGCATGCTTACACATGGGCAGACATGAGGAAATAGAATCAGGGAACACTGGTAGGGAGATAGGTTAGTGAGAGCCAGATGTGTATAATAGTGGAATGGTATGGGAAAGAAGATGCTTGCTCTCTACAAAGGTAACCTTGAAGCAAATTGCTGACTTCTACTAACCATGGATAACAAAGGGTGCCAACCAGAGGCAGTGGAGCCAGCCCTGCCATCAAGAAGCTCTGAAAACAGTGATACTAAGGAGTGAGGTCCCCTAGCAAAACCTAAGTACCAGATTTCAAAGGAAAACTAACTAGTTGTAGGGATGATGGGGGTAGCACATAGTGTAGAGTTCCTTCCACAGTTCTGGTACAGTCCATTTAAACCAATATGAATCACAGAAACTTTGAATGATCTAAAGATTGAAGCCGTTACTTGCACTAATACAACAGGTTTTGGTTAATGAAGCATACATAGCTCTCTGTCAACTGGCCTGTTGCCTGAATCTCCAGATTTTCTGTTTTTGGTGATAACTCTCTGCAAACCAATGAGGTGAAAGGCTTGCTACTCAAATGTGGCCTCTAGGACAAAAGCAGCAGCAGCACCCCTAGGAGCTTGTTAGAGAAATTCTCCAGCCCTACCCTGAACCCAAGTCAAAAAGACCAATGACATTCTGCATTGTAACAAGAAGATCCTTATGTAATTTGTGTAATCATTAAAGTCTAAGAAGTTGATGAAGTTTAACCTGATTATACTATCTGCCTAATAAACTTTTGGTAAATAAACAATGGCAGCATTTCATCTGAGTTAGACTCTCTAAAATTTATCCCATTGGGGATCTGTTTTTCTTTTTCTTTGAACTGTAGCTAATAATACAGAATGTTTTGCAAGTAAATCAGTGGTTCCAGGTGGTTCTTGGATGGGCGCCTTGTAACAAGGCTATAAAAAGCTAGATTTTTCTCTTATAAGTTTCCAACTTAACTATTCCCTGAGGCAAATGGTTTTGGCTTAAGGGAGGCAAATAATTTTATGCAAGAGATGAGTATCTATATAAACAATGTACGACCCCTGTGTAAGTCAAAATAAGATGGAAAATTGCCAAAATCAACTTTATTTTAGAATGTTACAAGCTGACACATGAATACAGGACTTTTGCACCAAAACTGAGAAAAGCAAATTTAATCCACATACTTTTGATATTAGTTAAAACTTTTCTACTCCCAGTGAAAGCTTCTCTCTCTTTCTCTCCATTACTTGTTTTATATCTTTCCCAGAGCTTATAAGGTTGCTGCTTGATTTCCTGATAATCTTCCCACCCATTTACTCCAGCCATGGTGCAAAATAAAATGCATGAGAAGAGTATTTAGTGTTTTGAAATAAAGTATTAATTCCTCTGTGAAATTAACTGCAAAAGAAATTTCTTTCAAATAAAAGTCTCGAACTTAACAGAAATTCCCCAAAAACAGTAAATACAATCCATGAAAATGTATTTATATCTATGGTATTATAAACCAACCAATTTTTATTATGTATCATAATATAATATCAATCATTTGAATGATCACAGATTAATATACTTTGTCTTTGCCTTTGAATTCAGTGTTTATTGATCACTTGCATTCAAGATGCTTATATATTTGTATCTGATTGATTACAGGATTTTTATTAAATAATTATACCTGGATATTTGGTTTCATGACATTTGGAAAATACAATTCATCAAAGAAGATACATATAATAACCTGTTTAAATCCACATTTACAACTCAAAATACATATTCTTAATAGCAAAAATAATAACTTAATTAAAAAGTGGATAAAAGACCTGAATATACATTTTTTCAAAGATACACAAATCCAACAGGTGTAAAAACATCTCCATATCACTAATTCTCAGAGAAGCACAAATCAAAACCACAGTGAGATGTCACCTCACACCTGTTAGGATGGCTATTGTTAAAAAGTCAAGAAAGAGAGCCTGGTGTGGTGGCTCATGCCTACAATCCCAGCATTTTGGGAGGCTGAGACTGGAAGATCACAAATCTGTGCCCTGCCTGAGCCATTTAGCAACTTAGCAGTACTCTATCTCAAATGGGGTCGGGGAGGGGAGATGTAGTTCATTGTGAAGGCCCTGGGTTCAATCCCCAGTAGTACCAATAAATTTTTTAAAAGACAGGAGATTCAATTATTGGCTAGGGTATGGGGAAAAGAATAATGCTTGTATACTGTTGGTGGGAATATAAATTGTTATAGCCATGATGAAAAACAAAATATAGCAGTCCCACTACTGGGCACAGATCCAAAGGAAATGAAATCAGGATCTTGAAGAGACATCTGGACATGGTATTGCAGCAGTATTGGTAATAGCCAAGAGTATTAACCTAAACTTACATCAGTACAAGAAAATGTACACATACACCCAATGAAATATTATTCAGCCATAAAAATAGAAGGAAATATTGTGTTTTGCAACAATGTAGATAAAGTTGGAGGGCATTGTGCTAAATGATATAATCCAGACACACAAAAATAAACTCAGTATACTCTCACTTACATATATAAACTTTTTTAAAATGTTGAAGTCATAGAATCTAGGAGGTGAGAGTGGAGAAATAAGAAAATTCTGGTTAAAGGATATAAATGTTCAGTTGTAAGATGAAGGAATTACAAAGATCTAATGTACCACATGGTGACTAGTTACTAATAATATATCACATACCAGAACTTTTTAAATAGGATGAGTTCTCACCAAATACACATAATGGTGTGGTGATAGATGTGTCGATTTGATTGTGATAATCATCTTACAATATATATCAAATCACCACATTGCATACCTTGAATATATAAGTTTTATTTGTCAAATGCACCTCAATGAAGCTGGAAGAAAATAATTATCACCCTCTCTTCCAATGCAACTGAAACAAATGCAAAAGAACATGTTGCCATGGTGATAAGTCTCCTTAACTCCTAACTTGAACTTCACCTGGACCTAGACCTGGCCTGCCTTCTAGAAGCCATACTGTATTTCCTCAGATGAATTACTCCTTCACTTCTCTGGACAACTATGTCACACCTTTTCCTCTCTTCTCCAAGCTTCATTATCTTCTCACCCATCTCAATTCATTTGATGACCTTTCTTACCATTTCTCTGAGAAGTGGAAAGAACTGGAAG
This sequence comes from Hydrochoerus hydrochaeris, assembly GCA_004027455.1. Lineage (NCBI taxonomy): Eukaryota > Metazoa > Chordata > Mammalia > Rodentia > Hydrochaeridae > Hydrochoerus > Hydrochoerus hydrochaeris. Next base: position 77,975 of record PVLA01002724.1, on the reverse strand, counting down.
AGAAAACCCACAGGTCTCTACCTCCCAGAAGACTGATTGTGGCCTGCTTATCACTTCCTTATCAGATCTGGATAGATTGCCGTGGCTTTGTTATTTCTGTTATTTGTTTTGTTTTGTTTTGTTTGTTTTACCAGCTTGGGGTTCCACTTACCATCTCCTTCTTATCTTCCTGGAAGTGTACATCCACAAACATTTTCCCAACAACATAAGGGAGTGCACTTTCAATAAAATTGACACATTTGTCCCATTGAGGCAGCAAAGTTGTGGTCCCCTGAATTACCTGTGGGAGATAATCGATCTGGTTGAGCTTCATTTTGATAAAATGTATGATCAAAAAACCTTCAATTCACCTAAATAAAAGAGTCTACAAAACCTTGAACAACCCAACTCATACACATGTGGAGACAACAGGGTAAAGGTGAAATCAGATTAAGAAAAAAATTCTGCCTCTCCCTAGGTGTATCTAAAACTAAATGAAAATGTTTTTCCAGAGGGAAAATAACATATTTCACCTTTCCTTCTGAGCTTTTCCACTAGCTTAAGGATCTGGAAAATGGCATTGTTTTTCTGTGGTCAGCAGAGACAGGAGAGGATCATGTTCAAATGCCCAAATAGTATTTAATGTCCATTAAGAACTGAAGTTCCAACAAGAAAGTTTAAGAATCAATGGTGATCAAAGTTCCTGCCATCTAACATTTCTTTGCTCTCTGTACTATACTCAGTGAGGCAGATCAGGACAATGTGGCCCACCATGACCAATCTAGGGAGCATATTTACACTGTGTTACAGCAGAGGACACACTGATAAACAAGCAAAATACAGATGGAAGTGCTTTTCCCATCTGTTCTGATTATACCATTATAGGACAACATTTACAAACAAGTAAGGAACTTCAAGAGCAAGATTTGGAGGGTTCAAAAGTTTACTTATGGGGGTGAAAACAGAGGGAAAATGTCATTTAAATTTCCCCCTGGAGGCTGGGGACACAGGCAGGCGGGGAAAGAGAGAGGCTCTGAGGATTGTGAGTAGAAATGTCCCTCGCATAATATAAGACCCAGGTTGTTGGAAGAGGGCAAAAGTGATTAATGCTTAAATTCGCCTTTTCTTCCTCTACTTTCTGATAGCATGACCCCTGTCAAAGGTGATAGATGAATCTATTTTTACAACCTCTAGAGAAAGAGATCCTACAACCTTCTTTGGCAACTTAAGATTATATTTAGCACTTCAAGCTCAAAAAACATTCCCTCATATCTAACCTCAAATTCTTACACACTACTTCTTACACCTTCCTCTCTCCCTCTCTCAGTCTCTTCACAGTGGGGGTGCAAAGCAGCTGGGCACTGTCTTTTATGTGATCCATAAAAGATAAAAATACTCTCACACCAAAAGTCTACTCGTTTTGTGTCTTAACAATTTGATGGTACCTAAATATATATAGCTATTTTATGCTATCCTCTATAAAGTGGCTTTATTTATTTTCAATCTTTACTAGTACATGTTTGCAAAACATAATAATTGCATTCCTTGTGGGCAGTTGGTACAGGTACCTGACACGTCTCAATTCTTTTTTCATCCACTTGCCTTCCCTTCTCTCTCACCTCTATCTCTTGGTCCCCTTCCTGTTTGCAAAAAATCCATCTCCCTATTTCCTATTATCTATCTTTTATTTTGCTTTCATGTTTTTCAATATAAATATCGCATGATTTCTCTTATATGAGAAATCCAAATATAAATAAAGTGACTTTCTATTCTAGTGACGTTAAAGGGTCAAGACATACCCAGACAATTGCATTACTTTTTAACTGCAATGGCCCACTAAGAATTTCTGTACTTAAGTAGTTTTTCTAATAACTAAAATGCCTATTAAAGGAAATCAAAGCTTATGACATTTACTATTCAAAACCATAACTTGATAGAAAAATGAAATACTTTTTCAAAGTCACAAAATTTCATAAGTCCTCAAGTGGTAGCAGAATTGCTAAAATGCAAGCCTCAGAAACATGGATAAGAATAACATCTGTGTCAGTCAGGAGGCAGCAAGAGGAGCCAAGGAGCAAAGAGTCAAGAGCCAAGTGAGTGGGGAAAAAGAAAGCAGTTCTTGGCACTTAAGTGAGGTCTCTGAGGAGATGCACCTGGGGTAGGTGTCATGGGCCCAGGAAAGTTAATATAGACTCAAGGTTAAAGATTTAAATTATTTAAAAACAAAATTATGCCAGGCATGGTGGCACATGCCTGTAATCCCAGCACTCAGGAGGCTGAGGCAGGAGGATTGCTGTGAGTTCAAGGTCAGCCTGGGCTACACAGTGAGTTCTAGACCAGCCTGCATTACAAAACAAGAAATAAAAATGAAATTATAGGCCCCAAATTAAAAATGAAACTTGCAATCTAATACATACATCTTACACATTTTGAATATTCAAAACACTGAAAATAAAATATAGCTGGATGCAATAGATTAAGAAAACTTACTCTTTCAGTCTAACTCAAACCTTGTACCGTTTGATCAATGTATCCCCTGTCCCTAGCCTTCCCTTCCCCAGCCTTCAGTCATCACCATTCTGCTATGTTTCTAAGAGATAAATTTTTAGTTCTCATGTATAAGTGAGATCATATAGAACTTGTCTGTCTCTATTGAAAGCTATTTTAGATCCCACATGTAAGTGAGAACATACTGAATGTGTCTTTCTGTGCATTGTCATAGTATACATAGTAATAATAATTGTATATTTCAAATTTTCTAAAATATATTTTAATTTCTCAACACAAAAATATACATTAGTAAGATGATAAATGTATTAACTTGGTCGAATCTTTCTATAATGTATAGATAGCTCAAATTATCACCACATATTACCCCCAAAATATATGTACATATCCCTATTACAATTTGTCAGTGAAAATTAAAAAATAAATAGAAATATAAATTCCTTAAAAGATAGTTACAAACATACCACTAAGGAATGTTAAAACTATAATTCAAGTCGCCCAGTTTAAAGTACTGGAAAAATGAGAAGTAAATGGATAAGTGGAGAAGAGTTTGGAAAGAACAAAATGGTCTTGTCATCGTAAATATAACTGTATTCAACATAGTCCAGGTAAAGTTTGAATGCACTTTTTGGGTAGGTAAGTTACAACTGAATGAAAAGAATTTTAAAAAGTAGAGTTTGAGCTACAAATTCCCTGTCTCCTCCCTAAAGATGTTTTTTATAGGATCAGCTAATGCACAGACTGTTCTGGCATGTAAAGTTATCTAGTGATGTAACACTGCAATTTTCTTAAACTCACCCGTGAGAATTCCAGCCACCTATATTGAAAGCGCCTGCTAAGGTTTGGAATTCTGGAATAAACCATTCTCCACACCAAATAGTTGGCAATGGTCCTGTTAACAGAAAAGTTCACATTTATTGTATTTTGGGTCAATATCTGATGCTCTGCAGAACACCTTCAGAAAAACGATTGGCAAAGTTCCACAGAGACACCTCTGGTTCATATAAAAATGCAGCATTTTCACTTGAGAAATGACATGAGATGATACACTGTCAATGAGCACAGTCAAAATTGGTTTGCCTCTTAGCACTTACTATAGCTAGATGAAATAAAGATTCCAGCCCCAGGCCTATGAGTGTACATCTTGCTTTCCCTCTCAGGGCAGAACAGCCACTATTACCCAGCTTTTCATGTCAGGAAAATGTGAATACCTCTGAATTACAGGTGGCTTGGTACAATTCACACCTACTCTTTGCTTTCAGAAACTAACAGTGAAATATTGACTAATATCAATCATCTAAATTTGCACCCTGATTTTATACCCTGTAATCTCAGGCAAGTCACTTAAGCTCTCTGATTTATCTTTCCTTATAGTACAATAATGATGATCCCTGCCTCACAGGGTTATCGTGAGGTTAAAATAAACAAAATGCTTCTCAAGGAGTAATTTCCTCAGCTTTTTGTTGCTGTTCATTTCTAAATATATAAATAATCTCAGGTTTCTGTAATGCACATAAAACACATTTTTAAAACTCTGTTACATTTTAGGTGTTGCCTTTTTCTAAAAGCAAAGGATGCCCTGACCTCAGAAAGATGTCTGATCTGAGTTAATTTCTAACTTAATAGTGATGATGGATTTTTAATGACCCATCCCCTCTCAGCTGTGCCATTACCATGGTGAATAATAACACAACGTCCTGAAATGGCTCTTGGGTCCATCTGAAACTTGACAGCACTACGGCATAATGATGCTAACCAGCTCATCCAAACCACCCACACTCTTATTTGCATGGAGCTCTAACAGGGGGGCCTGTACTCTTACCAGAAACAAATTTTGCAGCATATATGCCAGTAAATAGATGTTTGCTTTAATTTATATTACAAAGTAAGTAATATATTAGGGATATTTAAACAAATACAGAAATAAACATTTTAAAAGATAACATCAAATTATTTTCAAAAGCTACTAATCCTTCTAATATTACTGTCATTCTTCAAGATGTATTATCTATTTAGGATTAGGTTAATACAACAGTGGCTATAGATTCACATAGTCTTAACTATTTAAAATTTTTGATGTGACCATGTCAGGTTAGCATTTTCCATCCTGTAGTCTAGATAACTAAGATGCCATAGTAGCATAGGAGAAGGGTCATTTCTACCATTTTCTTGTTACTTGCTTCTCCTTACATTATTAATAATAGCTTTAACTTCTGTTGCCCTGTAGTAATTTTTAAGCCACTTGTCAATGTCTGGAAGATTAAACTAGATAATAAAACTGATGAATCTACATGTGTATACAAAGCAACTCGAGATTATTTTGGGCCAAAATTGAGTGGAACCTAAACTGAGAGCGAGCTCCTGCTATGTGTGCCATCAGGATCAAGTGAAGGGCTCATTGCCAACTATGTAGCATTTGTTAAAGCCTCAGTATTTTTTCAATTGAAAAAGAAGGATCTAGAAGTACTAAATTTTTCTTCTTGCACCCAAGGAATCTTGGTGGGGTAAACACACTCCCTCTCATAGTCCACCACCCAAATTAGCCAAGTGAAACCGTCACTCATGCTCTGTTCAGGTGATAAACATGACATTATAGCATTCCTTTGGAGCTTTTGGTTACACACCCCTACTGCTGTACAAGGTGAGTAGTGCTCACTGAGCGTCTGCTGTGGGCCCAGTACTGTACAGACGCTTTGAGAAATATAAAGCAGGAACTCAGCACCTACTTGAACTCAGAGAGCTTAGATTTTAGTTTGTGCATAAAACTTTAAGTGAAGGGATACACTGTAAGTACATATGGCATCAGTTATGGCTTAGATCAGGAATGATCCACATAAAACTCGTGTACTCAGGGACAGAGCTTTCGGAAAGTGATTGGATTTGGGGGATGCTATAGTTGAATGTGATATCAAGAGGCAGGACCTGACCACAAGAGGCAGGTCACCCTACCCTGCTTCTCCCTTCTCTGCTTCCTGGCCTCTGGGACATGAGCAGCTTTCCTCTGTGGCAGGCATTTTCACCATGTCATTTCTGTATTTAAACCTGACAACCATGGACTGAAACTTCTGAAAATGCAAGCCAAAATAAACTTCTCTTTTAAGTTGTAGGTGTCAGGTATTATGTCCCAGCAATGAGAAAGTAGCTAAGATATAATGCTTCTTTCACTGACTCACTTAACACATTCTGAGCACCCATATATGCACTAACAGTTCTAGGTGCTAGGGAGGTGGAGAGATGATGAAGCTTATTCCCTGATCTCCTGGAGCTTACAGCTGAGCAGGAGAGATGAGGTAAGTGCATAAATAATTATATTGGAAACCCTAACTTTTGGGTAAAAGTGCATGCCAGACACTTTCCTAGAAGAACAGCAGACCTCACCTTGAAAGACAAAGGTAGGCTTCACAATAGGGACAGGCTCTGAGCCTTTCCTAAGTCCTGGAAGGCTTTGCTGTAGGTAGCAGAGTGTGAACAGGCTAATAACAGAGGAATAGGCTATGTACTGGAAAGAATGATGAGCACAGTCATTGCTCAATAAAGTAGGTAGAAAGGCTAAGCACGCTGGGGAGACGCAGACAGCAATCATAGTCTAGAGCAGTGATGATGAACCTACAGCACAAATGCCACAGAGGCCTGTTTATAACACTGAAAGCCCTAAAAGGTTTTCCATCACTGGCCTAAAGTCCAGGATGTCAATAAGGTAGGCTCCTGGCCCTATGCAAATACTGCTTACTGCACTATGAGCTATCCTGCTGCTGTAGGCATAGAGTAAAAGGTCAATGGCTAGCAGATGTCCTTCCATGAATTCAAAAGGGGTGGTGATGAGCCAGATCAAGTGAGGAAGTTGTGGAGTGGAGCACAAATCTTGGTGGTTGAAGAGGCAGTGTGGCAGAAGTAGAACTGGTCTTTAGAAGGAGAAGACTTTCCAGCCTGCAGAATCACTCCACATAGGCTTCTCAATCTATAATCCTTACATCACAACTAAAAGAGATAATTATTACACACATTTTACATTTTATGTATTAGGAAATTTGAGGCTTAGGACCACTAAATAAACTCATTACAAAGACTATGTGTCTCAAATTAGTAGAATTGCCTGGAGAATTTTTTAAAGGTTAGGCTACACCAGGCCTATTAAACAACAATCTGTAGTGTAGGAACCAGCATATATATTGTTTTTAAGTCTTCCCACCAAGTCCAATGTACAGCCAAGTTGCAGAACCACTGTAATAAGCCTTGGTGGCCAGACCAGAGACAGAAGCATCCAACTCTAAAGCCTGTGTATTGTTCCCTACACCATACAGCAGTGAATAAAAACCTAAATTTTCCTGGCCAGACACTGAGACTCAAAAGATTGCAAAAAAATGTGCTTTGCAGAAAACTATGAACACAAATAAGAATAGTCAGGACTTCCTGGCCAATGCATTACTAGGATGATAGCCTAACAACGAGACCTCTGAGAGCAGGAAGATGGAATACCGAGAAGCTCATATAGCAAGACAGTGGTGTTGATGACTTGCTGCAGTGTGTTATAAATATGCTGGCAGAATGCTATGGAGCACAGCTCAGGAGTGCTAATATTTCTACCTCTGAAACAGATATGATCATAATGACTGAAGCACTGCCACCTAATGCTCAGATACCTCAAAAAATCAAACTCAGCAATAGTCTTTGAAAATAATACATAATGTCTTTTTTTTTCAAAAAGTATTTTCAGCAGTATGGTAATTTTCCCAAATGACAACAAATAGAGGAAAGAAAGTAGCCCCAATGAGAAGCCATCACTAAGAAAGCAACCTGAAATCCCTCCCCCAAAGCCTCTGACTCAGATTTGTTTTCTTTTAAAGAAGTTTTTCTACCTCATGCTCTCATTTAGCAACAGCTTATGTTTATATTACATTTGAGAGATGAGAAAATACTTTCTTTGATCCTCATGACAGAACTTTGGAGTCACTGTTATCATTATTCCTATTTTCAGATGAAGAAAACATAAGTAAAAGGCCAAAGACATGCCCAATCCAAGACCAAAATTTAGGTCTTCGCACTCAAGCTTACATGTATGTGCTCCTCCCCATTGCACAACCTGAGGTGAACCAGAGAGTTCCCAAAGATTGCAAAAGCCAAAGACATCTTCCTAAGTCCCATAGGTCACTTATGCATGTGCCTAAGACAGTAGTTCTCAAAGTGTGTAGGGTCAGCAGATTCAGTGGCTCCTGAATACTTAATAGAAAATTCCTGTGCCTCCCCCACCCAGCCCTAGTAAATCAGAAACTGTGGAAATGAGGACAGGTGTTCTGTTTCAGCAAGCCCCCAAGGGGATTCTAATACACACCAGGTACTGGCATAGGAAAACTCCATCTTCTCATCTTGCTGCACAACTTGCTCAACCAAGACTTCCTAATCCCTAGATGGATGCATTTGAAACTTCGATGTGTATATCAGTCACCTGGGGTTAGTATTAAATTGCAGACTCTGATCCAGTAGGTCAGTGTCAAAGCCTGACATTCTGCATTTCTGATAAGGTCTCAGGTCATGCCCATACTGCCCTTCTGTGGAGCAGACTCTAAGGTCCAAAAAATGGCATAGTTTCCATATAAGATACTGGGGTCACTTGGCCAGCCAGAGTTAGCTTACTTTAATGTACACTGTGCTTGCTTTATATGAAAATAACACTGAAGACAAGCAAGCTCACAAGGGCTTGGCAAGACTCCCACCAAGAAAAGTATTGGATGAAAAGAATCGGAGGTAGTCTCAAATCAGAAATGAAGAGACGAGATGAGGAGGTCAGAAAGAGAGAAGTCTATAATGACCTTCTCAGCAAGTGATATCTTAGTAAATGTTCACCAACTGCCTTGCCAAAGCAAAAATGATTTGCAGCATTTGCTAATTTCCATGATGTAAAACTTATATCATTGTTCACTTCAAACTATTGATGAGAGATATCTGAGCAGAGAGGTAGGAAGAGATGCAAGCAACTTTGAGAAATCCATCACACCCCTGTCTCCTTGCCCACTTTTCACGTCAATAACCAACTTCTTATCTCCACGGTGGCTTCGAGTTTATGTCTCCAATGGTCCTTCTCTGGTCAGCTACTCATTTGAACTGCAAAGGCAGCATCTGGAATCACCCCTCTAGCAGAGCTCATTGCTATGGTTTGTGGAGTATATCGCTTACTAAAGAGCAAGTGCAGCCATTGTTCATCTTCGGTTATATGGTTCAGAATGCCTCGTAATACTTTCATTCTCTTGAGTGGTTTTATTCTATTTTGTTATGTTTGACATTATTGTGTGTAAAGCTAGGCTCAGCTATTTCAAAGAAAGAGACAGTATGATAGCTACTGTTAATATCCAATTGTCTTGTTGGGAAGTGCTGTGTTGCTTACATTGTTCTGTTCTGATCTGCTTAGATCTGTCCTCTTTTGTTTTATTCTTTTTAAAATAAAAAAGAGCAAGTTCCACCAGTAACAGTAAATAATAATGGTAGTTAGCATCATCATGACTCCTACTTGATTTTCATAGACAGATTCTCAGAAAGACACAGCAGAGACACCCATCATGAGAAGGCATGGATGGCTGTTTCTTCAGTGGTGTCTCTGGAGCAGAGGAGCGAGGGCACTGGGAATAATCCGGTAAAGGTTGTTTTGTACATATCCCAAACCTGAAGCAGTCTCATGGCTTCCTAGCCGCCTGCCTTGAAGTTGAAATCTGATTTCATGGTAGTCCAAACACACTAGAAGCTCAATATCACCTTTAACCACTCTCCTGGAGTTCCTTACCTCATATGCTCATATGTCATCTCCCTTGTGGTGGTGATGAGGCACCTGATATCTGGTTAGCCTCTAGAGATTTTAAAGAAGTTTCCATTCTGTGAGAAGCACCATGCTATGTCTCAAAGCTCCAAAAGGAATTACAAGAGTGCTTATCATTAGATGCCCACTATGTAATGGTGGGGGAAGAGAAAGTGGCACTAAAAAAAGCAATCATTTCAAGAAAATGAGATGAGTTCTTTGATAGAAGTATGCTTTGGAAAATTCCAAATCTTTTTCCTCCAGCCACATGACTATTTTCCGGGTTCCCTCCCAGTTAGATGACTCACATGACTGCGCAATGGCTTATGGAATATGGTCAAAGTGATACATCCTACTTTTAGGCCTTCCTACAAATACCTACAAAATTTCTACTTTCCCTCTTTTGCTATCTGGCAGCTGAGTAGAGAGGCTGCCAAAACATCAGAAGAGGAGAGAGCTGATAGACTGAAGGATATTGGAGTCCTAAGTCACTACTTTAAAGAAACCTGACCTACAGGGACACTAATATTGGACTTTTCCATGAGCAGAGAGTACAGTTTTATTGCACAAGCCAATGAGAGTTTTAGAGTTACTTGTTACAACAACTAGCTTATCACGGCTTGTATAGTAACTTTGGGGACACAAGAGGAACTTCTCTCAACTAGCCTTGTAGGGTTACATGAGAGAGGGTCAAACATGATCAGTAGGTTCTACCCCCAGCACCAAAAAATAAGTAAATGTGATCAGCAACATAAAATCTCACTATGATATACAAGGAAGGTGTTGATGATCTTCACAAGACAAATATAGTATCTTTAAATCTCACAAGAATACACAGAATTTAACTTTTTTGATGAATGAGTTATTTAGGGATAAACTGTATGAAATATTTGAATTTGGTGTAAAATAAAAATTGAATCATGTCCTGATTTTAAATGAAGTTTTATATGTATACAAAGTCTACAGTTATTTTTCTGTCTATATTTTCTTCTACTGTTATTCACTATATTTACATCTTCCAACGTTATCCTCCTGACAGGAACTAAATGTCCCTCCAGTCACACTTTCTCCTGCTCCCTGTTTTATGAAGAGTCCTGAAACATGCCTGTACTAAATATGTGGTGTTCCCAGACACATACAAGGGCACAACCATCCACCAATTCCAAACTAGCTATACATTTTGCTACTGCTTGGCAAGGGGTAACAGAAGCAGAGGACAACACCTGGGGAGAGAAGGTAAGCCCAGAAAGACAGCAGACTCAGAGAGAAAGTACAATTTCAGGGACTCTAGTGTTATCCTCACAAAATGATTAAGTAAAAGACAACAGCAGGAGACCAGTGTAGATAGAGTTGGCCAGAAATAAACCCCTCTGAGAAGTGCAATCCCAGGCTTGGGAGGTCATTGGTTCTACCTTCCATAGAGAGCAGATACCACAAGTGTCCCCAATAAATCCAAGAATCCACTTCAATCCTTACCCTGTAGCCTACGTCCAGCAGAGACCAAAAGGCTGATCACATCTCCCATCTACCAACTGTTTCAAGGACATACCTTACCTTGGATTATAACCACAGTCTTAGTTGAATGGACAGTAGGGCCTCTGGTACAAGTAGGGCAATTGAAAAGCCCATAGACGCTAAAGCTAGGTTGAAAAAATTGTGAGTGGCTGGATCCCAAGACTTTGAATTTTTTCTTTGACTCAATCTTTTTCTTTGATTTTTCTATTTGCTATTATTTTTCTCTTTCTTTCATTAGTTTTTGAAAAGTTTGAAATTGTTTTCTCCCTTTTTTTGACATTTTTCTCTTTTATGTTCTTTTCTCTCCTTTTTTTCCCTTTCAACTTTTCCTCTTTCTTATCTTTCACTTCCTGTACTTTGTTGTCTTTCTTTTTTTCTTCTTTTCCCTATTTTTTCTTTGCTGTGACTATTTCCTGGCTATTAATTTCCTTTTATTGCTCAACAAGACCCACATCTCAGCTTTCTCTTTTCTCATGTCCCTCTGATTATTTTTTTTAGTTTTGCTTTTTTCATTATCTACTTCCTGGAAAGAACTCTGGTTATACAGGAAAAGTATCAAGAACCAACAAATGGAATCATATCAAATTAAAAAGTTTCTGCATAGCAAAAAACAAACAATATAGTGAAAGACAACCTACATAATCAGGAAAAAATTGCCAGCTGTTCCTCAGAGAGAACTATTATCTAGAATATACCATTCTGGAATGGGGAGGACCCAACAAGAAGCCAACTAGCTAGCCTTTCTGGTAAGTTGTACAAGCCTCATGGGTTTCAGGAAGAGAAAAGTCAGCACCTCCTGAAAATCTGCCATGCTGGGACTAGGAGGACTCAACAAGAAGCCAACTAGCCAGCCTTTCTGGTAAGCTGCTTGAGCCACACAGGTTCTAGGAAGAGAAAATCAGATAATGCCTCCCATGAGCCTACTGGTGTACAGGCTGAGAATCAACACCCCCCCATAAGCAAGCAGCGGGTTCAGAAGACAGGCTAAGTTGATAGCAACTAAGGTATATAAAGCAACTAAATGCTTGTATTGTTTGGTTGATTTCACACGCCTGGGGCCAGAAGTGTGGACATCTCTTGGGAGAATGGCAGTGTACAATACAGCAAATATGGGGGATTTCCTTCTAGTTTGTCTTTGAAATCCAATTTTGTTCTCACTGTTTTGCTTTGTTCTGATTAATTGGTTTTGCTTTATTCAATACACTGGTTGATTGGTTTTATTCTGTTTTGTTTTTAGTTTGAGTTTGCTATGGCTGATGGAATGAACAACTATTGTAAAGATAACAAGATATACTATAGTAGCTATTGTTATTTACCTAGTATCCTGATATGAAGTTCTGTGCCAATTTTGCTGCTTTGTTTTGATTGGCTTTGTTCTGTTTTGTTTTGTTGGATTTTACTATCTTTAAAATAATAAGTACATAATATAGAATCTATGATGAATGCAAAAATGTTTGTCCCACTTCAAAATAAAGGACCCAAGGAGCAAAATGGGCAAGTGAAATAGACATTTCATAGGAAAAAAATAAAAATGGCCATTAAGCATGTGAAGAAATGCCCAACATCACTGGCCATTAAAGAAATATAACATAAAACAACACTGAGATTGCATCTTAGCCACAAAAGAATGATGATCATCAAGAAGTTAAGGAGAAGTCAAGATGGCCAATCAGTGAGCAACAAATACAAAGCATCCTGGGAGAAACAATTCATATGGCAGAATAAAACACCCTGGAGAGACCCTGACAGAGGGAGATGGATCCTCTTAACACAGGAAGAAATGAAAACGTAAAAAAGCTCATCAAATACATCAGGAAAACTGAAACAGCTAAAAATTATGGGACACAGTGTTTTCGCTGCAACTCGCCAAGTTTGTGCTGGCCTGAATTTGCACCAGCTTGAATCCACACTGGCCTGCAGAGGCGCCCAAACTCGTTCCTGCCGCCACTCACAGGGACCACAGCAGCCCTGAAGTCGGGGGTTGGTGAGCCCAACAGAGAGCAGAGCTGGCAAAGGGACCTTCATTAATCCAAGGTCAGTGCTGGGAATGAGACCCCCCCACCATGGGAAGGACACTACCAAATAGACGACATGTTGGAATCTGGCAGCAGGAGCCTGAACTGGGAGCAACAGTGACTTCAGTTGATTGCTCCCTTCTTAGAACAGATTCGTGGGATGTGCTTGGACTGGGCCGCGCCCCTGCCCAGAACCCAATGAGCCATCCCAAATTGATTCCCTGTGCCTAGCACACACTAACCAGGTGAAGGCCGCTGAAGTTTGGCTGGCCCAGTGGGGAGGGGCAGGCAAGAGAGGGCAGAGGTCCCTCACCAGCGTGTTTCGGGGGATCCATGGCCAACAGGGAAGGGGGCTGGGACCTGCAATGTAACCTGTGTGGAGGAAGCCAGGACCATGACAGGAGAGAGAGGCAAGAGGAGGCCTCCAGCCCAGAACCCTGAGAGTCCTGATCCAGGAGAGGGGAAAAACAAGGGAGACTGAGGGCGGCAAACATGCAACATCAGACATGGCTTCAATGGACATTAAGAGATATCTTCGGGACCTTGTAGACAAACTCAAAACTGAAATACTAAATCAGGTAAAGCAAGGTATGAATAGAGTAATAAAAGAAATGCTCTCAGGGAGCATCTCTCAGGAAGAAACAGCTGGAAGAAGGGAGGAACACAAAAAAAGGAGAGAAACATTTGATAAAGAATATAAAGAAAATATAGAATACATGAAGTAGATTCAAAGAGACTACCAGGAAATCAAAAACTCCATTGAAAGCTGGCAAAACACCTTAAAAGAAACTAAGGATAGACTATCAAAACTTGAAGGCAAGTTTGTAAGGTGTGATCATGAAAGGAAAGATCTCTCAAAAATAACAAGGAAACAAGCAGTAACAATACAAAGGCTAGAAGATGACAAGAGAATCTACAATTTAAGAATAAGAAATGTGAACAAAGAAGCAGGAATACAATCAGGCAAATTACAAAGGCTATTCATGAAAATAATTAAGGAAAACTTCCCAAGCATGGGAAAAGAAAATGACATTTGGTTATGTGAGGCATACAGAACTCCAGCCACCTACAACCAAAACAGATCTACACCCAGATATATAATAATCAACATGCCAGAAATTCAATATAAAAACAGAATATTAAAAGCTGTCAGAGAAAAGAAACAGATTACCTATAAAGGTAAGCCCATCAGGATCATGGCTGACTTCTCGACACAGACCATCAGATCAAGAAGAGCTTGGAGCAAAGTCTTCCAAGCCCTGAAAGAAAATAACCTCCAGCCCCAATTGATGTACCCTGCAAAACTGTCACTAGAAATTAATGGAGAAACAAGATGCTTCCATGACAAAGAAGAACTGGGCGAGTTTGTGACCACCATTCCAACCCTACAGAGAATACTGAAGGGCATTCTGGAGAGAGAGAAAAAAAAATACCAGGATTTTAGGAACAGTGGAAGAAAGGCCTCAATGAGTGAAACAGGCAGTAGAATGAAGGAGAGAACTAGACAAACAAAGGCAGAAAAATAGCATAGCAGAAATGAGGCAGAGAAGGATGGCTAGAATCTCTAACATAGATGGCCTTGATACACTAAAAAAACGACAGGCAGAGTAGATCAGGAGGTACTATTTATAGTGCACCAAGATTTAAAACCCACATTACTCACACTACTCTGCTTAGATGTATTATATTCTGTTCCAGTCATTCTACATGTACTAGATTTGAGGGCACAGACAGTAATCCTGAAAATAACAGGATATAGTATGGTAATCATCCTTAATTTCCTAAAAAAATTATCATCAGGCAATGTATATAAAGTATATATAAAACAAATGAATTTTTGTTATATACATTGCCTGATGATAATTTTTAGTTTTTGTATTTATATATATATATGATATGGATAGATAGATATAGATATATAGATATATGCAAATGTTCCAAAATCTGAAACCCAAACTTCTGATAGTGAATATTCATCTTGTATTTCACAGCTAGCAACTGCTTACAAAGAAGTATATAATGCAATGATTTCTCCACTACTCGTAAAGAAGGTAATCACAACACTTCGGGACTGCTTCCTTAAAATCTAGATTCCTTTTCATTCTTTCAGGAAGACATCCAAAAAGTTAAAAGTATCATACCACAGCACTACATGTGCACCCATGTTTATAGCAGCACACTTTTTAATAGCTACATCTTGAAAACAACCCAAATGTTCACCAACTGTTCAATGGATAAAAAAAAGAGTTGATTATTTTAAACAATGGAGTACTCTTCAGCCAACAAAGAAGGATAAACTTGAGATGTTTACAGCTAAATGGATGGATCTTGAGACTATACTCTTAAGTGAAATAAATGTAAATATTGCATTGTTTCTCAGGTGTGAAAAACTGAAAGTGCAAATAAGGACTATAATGTTTAATAAACAGTTAATAAATATTAGGAAATATTTAATAAATATTAAGAAATCAGAAGAAAGTATTCAAGAGGAAAGGGAATCTAGGGAGGAGAAGAAGGAAGGGAAAAGAAAAATGAATGGAAAAAAGGAGAAAATGGAAACAAAGCTTTGTAAATAAGGAGAAGAAGAGGGGTTGGAGTGAAGGTAAGGGAATAGGAAAAAAGGAGAAAGTAAGCTATATCACGTACAGGTACAAGTTCCCTATGATGGATGTAATCATTATGTATATCTAACCTGTACCAATAAACTTAATTTTGAAAATATCCCTATTTTTGGGCCTCCGCTAGGACTACTATATCAGACCCTGTGGAGAGCCTTGGAAATATGTATTTTCAACAAAGGGTCAAGCAAACGCACCTGGCATTACTACCCTATTGAACTCACTTGGAATAGCCAAGGTTCTGCCTCAAAAGTGCACTCAACTATAAATTCCATTTTCATTCAGGAAATTCTCAAAGAATCACTGCCTCTCTCTGAATGGGAGACTTAAAAGCAAATGTTTTATTTCTTTTCTCTCTTGACTGTTTATTTCCCTCGATGAACATGGATTATTTTTATCCTCAGATGGGATCTTAAAAAGAGCAGCAATTCTACAGCAGGTCTAAATGCTTCTGAGGGTGGGGACCCATGCTGCATTTTATTACCAGGACTTTTTCAGGGGTCTTTTTTAAACATAACTCCTGGCGACATAGCCTTGTCTGAGTCCAAAGGAAAAAAGTATGAATTTTAATCATGGCCCAGCAATTAGGTTTAGTAGGTGGTTTTTGTAAATGTGTTGACCTTTTTGTGATCACTTTTCTGTAGTCCAAGTTGAATGGCTTAATGAACATGTAAATTTCTCTTGTGGGCATTTTAGGACTTTTCTTTGTAGAACTGAACTAACCAATCTAAAAATTCTAAAAGGTTCTTTACAGTAAGAAACACCTGACAGTTCCTAAATGTTTCATCAGTGCAATTTTTCTACAGCTCTCAAAAATGGTTTTATGTCTCTTCAATAATGGTACTTTGATTTAGTGCCAGAAAGTGACAAACTAAAAAAATAACTGAGAAGAAGAAAGGCAGTAAAAGACCAAAAATGAACTGGAAAAGTTTAATATGCTCACACAGAAATTTCAGGAAATAGCATCATTCCATAACTCATTCCCAAAACTAATAAACAATTTAAGCTGTCAGAGAGAACGGCATGGAGAAAGACCAGAAGAAGGAGCAAAAACGTTTTGCATTTGTTGTCATCATAGCTAGTAAATTACAGTAGACAATGGTTTGGACCAATTTATCACAAAGGGCACCATAATTTTCCCCATGACTCTTTTGCTGTAACTTTCCTTTAAAGCAATTTTCAAAGGACCATAGAAAGAAGGCCTTTCTGGTTTACAGAGAAAACAAAAGCCACAGTAAAATACACATGAAAGTTCTTACTTCTTTCTCTCAGAGCCCAATATCCTAAACAAATCTTTAAAGTACTGCGGGACACGGACCACCACATTTTCAGAAGGACCAATGTCTTTCAGGTGGGGATACAGTCTGGTGTCAATAACCTTCTTGATGTAGCCCAGCCAGTCAAACTGAGGAGAGAGAGGGGGGAAAAAGAGAGAGAAACTTCATTAGGCAGTGAGTAAGAAGAAAGGCAAATAGAGTAGGCTGAACAATTAAAGATATAATTGCTCATCCTTTACTTAAGCAGAAGATAAAGTCTTGATTATTGCCATTCCTCCCTGTGGGCAAATGGAGCTTGTGTATATGTAATGTATGCTCAGTGGCAACACACTCTCTCCTGTGGAAATCTGCACGGTGCCCCCTGGGCTCCTGCAGCTCTCTGCTTCCTGCTGAGCATCCTCTTCTTCTCCATTGGACTCTCAGGCCCCTGGCCTATTCCTCTGGTCTGTGCTCACTTCCTCCCACACTCTTCCCTCATCTCTTGCACTTCCCTCCCTCCAGTCTATACACCCCCTCTCTCCCTAATTTCTCACTGCAGTCTCCTTGCTCCCATGTGCACCCATAAGGTACAGACTCCTCAGTGCCTTACTTTCCTCTCCCTGAAACAGCCTTTTTTAATCATGGGAAGAAACAAACAGCAACAGAATATAAAGGGCTCCTCCATTCTTCCCTAAATCACAGCTTGGTATAGCAGATTGGCTCCTCTAAAAGGCATTTACCAACCATTCTTCTTTGTCTTTCTCTACTACTGAAATGGAAAAACAATTATTCACTTGCCCAGAATCTAACCCACTCCCCCCTTCAGAGTTAGGTGTGACCACATGACCCAAACTAAGAAAGATATCTAGGGATATTTTGGAAAGGCTGTTTTGTTTTCCTTAGGAAAAAGAGTCAGATGTGGCCAACACTGGTCCTTCTCCCTTATTCTTGTCCTGATGCAGATGCTATAACATATAGAGCTATGGTAGCCACTTTCAAACTAGGAGTCACCATCAAACATGAAGTCAAAAATCAAACACACTGTCAGGCATGGTGGTGCAGGCCTGTAATCCCAGCACTCAGGAAGCTGACACAGAAAGATTACTGTGAGTTTGAGGCCAGCCTCAGCCACACAGTGAATTCAAGGCCACCCTGAATTAGAGGGAGACCTCTCAAAAAAAATACACTGAGCACAGTAGAATGCAAAGATAAAAAGAACTTGGATCTTTCAAAATATTATTTAACAGCTAATCCAATACCAACTACCACCTGTGTCCAGATTTTTATCATATAAGAAAATGGGCTTTCCTGTTGTAAGGCACAGTCAGAGACATTTTCTGTTCTCTATCACAGAAGGCATCCTGATATCCACACAAGGGATGTTTTATGTGATAGCTGACAAAGATGATGATAACCAAAAAGATCCACAGTAGGTTTTTACAAGGCAAAAATGTGTGCATAGATGAAATACAATCACTTGTAAAATGACCAGTTAAGAGAAAACTTCCTGGATAGTTTTCACTAACCTGGGGAATCATAGCACTCAGTTCAGAAATGTTCATTTTGTTGTACATAGCCTCACTGGTTCGGTTTTCATATGGAATCATTATCTGTTGGGAAAAGACTTTAGTTATTTTTTCAAATGAGCCATTTCTTACTGCATGACTGCTTTCTACATTTACCAAACATCTGCACAGCATTAAAAAGTTTTTCAAGGCTTTGGTGTGGTGCCAAGCTGAGGAGAGAGACAAAAAAACCACGACATTTTAGGTAGGATTAAGAAAAATATTTTTTTAAATTTACATGCTCTCTGGAGTGTAAAATATTGTCCACAGTACAAGAACTTCCAAGAATGCCCTCTTCCTTTATAATGTGAAAGAGCAAAGTCCATTCCGGCCTCAGTATTGCTAGCCAAAGTGAAGGTGGATCATTGAGGCAAAGATTCCATTTTCACTTCAGGTTCCCAGATGGTGATCTCAGCATTTTCTGAACCACAGACCATCCCTTCGTCTCTCAGGACCAATCTTCACCAAGGAACATGAGGCTATCTAGATACCACTGCTGCCCGTAATCATTCTGTCAACAGCTCATTCTATCAAGTATCGTTCTTGTTTCTTTGGCCTTGACATTCTCCTAGCCCTACTGCTGGGGTATGGATTCATTATCACCTGGACACATACTTCAAAACCTGCGTCTCCAGCCCTGACTCTACACTTTCCACTCCAAGTATTCATACTCTACACCATTTGGACAAAACTAAATTGAAGCTTCTAGCTTCCACCGTGTTTAGCCTAATCTAAGAATGGCAACAGTGATTATCTTCCTAGAGGGTCATATTAATCACTTCCATTGATAGACAGTAGCTTCCATATCACCCTGAATCAACACGATTAAACACACTGCCTACATCATCAAGATCTCTCCTTATGGACAGTCTCAGTAGCTTGGACTGGTGAAATGCACACCTCCATGGTTGTCTTTACCAAGATTTCATTGGGCTTGATTGGGCTATCCTGCCTCCTCAGCCTCAGAAGCTTCTCTAAGACTACACATCCCACTAACTAGAGAAGGAGGAGAGCATTCCTATCAGGCCAAACATCTACATACCATGGATTGTTCCAGACAAAATCACAGAGGGCTGAATGGCAGGTTCTTGCCTCCTCTTTACTAAATGCTTCAGTGTCTTTAGCATCTCCCAGCCAGAGTTCCCTGGCTGTATGGGAATCATTGTCTCAGAGAATCTCCACATGCCTCTTCCTCTTTCCACTCAGGCTCACAGCTCCAGGTCGGAGCCCTTTGGCTTCAGAGATGTTTTCACCTCTCTGCCAGTTACTTCCCTGCACACAATGGATTTGCCACTTCATTTAGCCTGTTGAAAATTCCCAGTCTTGCCTTAGGCCAGCTGTTTTTAGTTCCCTTTTTTGGCTGGCTCAGGGTAAGCCCTTCTCTACTATATCGGACTTTTAGTCCAAATTAGATTTCTAGGTCTCTTATTTCCCAGGCAAGGGAATCTGAACAGCTTGTGGACATGACTTAGAGGTACAATGTGAACTTCAAATCATCTGCAGCAGCTTCATGGTTTTCCAAGGTGACACGTAGAAATAAATCTTTTGCATCTCAAGGAGGAGTGTGGAGAGATGGATGTGAACATCATCACATCAGGTGAGGTTAATTCCCCCCTGACCCTACCCTTCAGCCTTACTCCATACCTCAGCACACCTGTAGCACCACCTCACAAAACTTGGCCTCCCAGTCACCTCAGTTTTACCAACTTCTATTATAGATCACCAATTCATATGAAAAAGTTTCTTGGTACAAGTGTTTTTTTGTTGTTCACTGCAAAGTTTCCCCAAAAGAAAATGTCATCATGTTTTGTTCTCTGTGGACCTGGGTACACAAAGGACTGCTACACTTTGGTTCCTCTAGGAAAAGTTATTTATAAACAAAGCTAATCATTTATGATTTTTCACTATTCTACCACAAGTTTCTTTTACTAACTTTCTGTCCCTACCATAAGCCTGGAAGAATTAAAGGTGACTTACTGAGGACCCAACACATAACACAATGGCATTCATTAAATTGTGGCAAGAGAAAAATAAAATAGAAGGGTAGACACAAAGTAGCACCTGAAAGTCAGCTTTAAAATACTTTCCAGTATTCTATGTATACTTTCTACATCAAATTTTGTGTCCAGTATTGGTACACAGACTTCCTTAAGCCCAGATCTTATTTAAGGCTTAATCTGAATGGTAAAATATGAAAAGCAGCCTGGAGTGGAAGTAACCTGCCAGAGATGGGCATGTAGTTCAGGGGTAGAGCACGTGCCTAGCACGGGTGGATCCTGGGATCAATCCCCGGCATCACACACAAAATAAGAACCTTCCATTTGATTCAATCAACAAACATTTATTAAACATCTATCTCCTATTTGAACCATACAACAATTTCTGTAGGAAAAACAGATCTCTCTGTTGCTATTCTTGGGCCACAGCTGAGTAGCATGTAGACATGAAATGTGCTTAAAACTAAGTAGACAGCATGAAAAGCTCTTTTCCCTGTCATGGCTCTTGTTGTCATTTTCTGTGAGGGTGCCACTTAGTCCTACCCAACCCAAAGGGCAATGACACAAAAGGCTGTTATTTGGTTGCAATTAATGATTTCATTCAAGATATACTACCTAGAAAACAAAGGAAAGAAAAGGGAAAGGGAAAAAATGATTTTTGATTGAGACTTACCTCAGCTATCTTAATTTCCAGTCTAAGCACTGACTTCATGTCATGCTCTGCTCGGGAGCTGTTAGCTCCCAAAAGCACGGCAGTGTCCACCATGAACTTATAAAGGGCTTCACGATACTGTAAGAAATAAAGAAGCCAGTGACTGTGACAACAGCCTGGTAGGAAATATGTTAAACAGACACAGAAGAGCAGCAACAGCAGGTGGAAATAAATGTCCTTCATCTTCACTCTGTACTCAACACATGGTGTGGCCATTATGAAATACCAGCTACTCTCCTACCACTTTTGGAGGAAAAAAAGAATGATGAGGATGTGGGCACTGTTTGCATGACACACAGAGAGGTCAGGTCATCAAATAGCAAGAGAACTAGTCTTCCAGTAATGGGAGGTATTATGGGTACACAAAATATCCCCAAATGAGCCTAGGATAAAATGTTAAAGGTCAGGAGTCCTTTTTCCAGGTGAGTGAAACTTTAATAAAATAATGAGAAAGGTATGTTTCTAAAAGTAGGATGACTGATCATGAACATTGGCAGAAACTGTGATTTGTTCTCATCCAGCTGAATGTACACATCATCAGACTAAGAAATAAAAGATTGCAGCCCTGTGTCTTTTTAGTTATGTACAGTTTTCATAAAGTTCTCCTCCATAGCTCGGGGTGGGGGAGAGGAAAGAAATGATGACAAGAAACAGAAAATAACAAATATAGAATTTCCTCTCTAGTGTACACATTGACTCTATAAGTTATTCTTACCATGTTTCTGACTTCAGAACACATACAGTCCCTGGCATATGTCAAGCACTTAATGAAAAGTGTTGACTCAGTAAACAAGTCACACAACTAGTCTTAATTAGGAAGAATGTTTTGCCATTCTTATTTCAATACAGGAAAACACTAAACCTACTCAATACACATGCAAGGTGGCTTGCTAGGAGCCCTGTGCATATGTTGGGGGAAGTGGTGCAGATGGAAAAAATAATGCTCTAATGTGGTTCTCAAGTAGTCTGTGATTCAGTGAGGAAGATAAACTTTCATTATCAGATGTAACATTGCAGAGATCAAAATAAGTTCCTTGATAAAGTTTCTAAGTGCTTAGAAACCCAATGCTAGAGAAGTCCAGCCTAAGAACAAAGTGGAGGACATAGCATTTGAAGGATTCAGTTTGGGAGCAGTAGGGGAGCATAAACTGTTTTTGGTTGAAGGAAGAAGAAAAGGAGAAGAACTGAGAAAGATGACTTGGGATCAAACCATTAAGAAGCTTTGAGTTGACCTCAAGGAACGTAGATTCTATGTGGAGAGCATATCATGCTGGAAGGGGCACTTTGAGAACATAACTTGTCAAGCGGACCTAAGGAGAGGTGGTACCAGGTAAAAAGTTATTTGCTGTGTCCAGGCAAGAATAGAAAAGAATTTGACTGTGGATGGTTGGAAGAGGTGTTTTCAAGGTAGAATTAATTGGACTTAACTAACTGCTTACAGGGTGTAGAGATGATTTTGAGCCTGATTACTGAGACCTCAATAGAAACAGAGGCACCTTGAGGCTGAAAAAGTTTCATTCTACTTTTAAAAAGGAAACTTGCCAACTCTTTGGTTGAGCTTCCTCATGAAGGAAACTGCAGAGGATACTGACTGGTTTCCCGCCCTCCTGAGCATTCTGCAAACAGAGATAAGTATCAACATAGACCCAGGATACCGAAGTAGGAGATTCTTTGGGAAGTTCAAGAGTTTCCTAAGTTACTGAAACGTGTCAGAAACAAACTAGTTCTTTTCATTCTCAGGAAACAACTGGGTTTCCATACCAAGCCAAGCAGTCTAAGCTGACTGATCCTTTCCAGTTCTCTCTAATCTCCATTAACCTGGGGTACCTGTCAAAAATACAGACTCCCAGATCCCACCTCCAGTCCACTAAGTCAGATTCTCCAGGGCTTGACACACAATAGAAGGTTGCTGTGCAACTCTTCAGCAGATTCAGAGCCACTGGTCTCTTGGGTTTCTCTCCTCACACTTCCCTTCTAGACTGCTCAGGAATGAGTGCAAGGTCATTTTTCAGTTATTTCATTTGGGTATGCTGTCTTCCCAGTTACATCATGAGGGCACTGAGTAGGGGACTTTATTGATACCTTGATACCCAGACTTCTACTAGACAGAGAGTAGAATGAATCACCTAAATAGAAGGCCTTTCCTTCCTGCATTAAGGAAACAGTCAGTGAGCAAGCATACTGCTCATTACAGTAAAGAAGCAGGCATCTTAGAACAACTGATGAATCTGGCATTAGCCTGATGATCACATAGTGGAATATGAGCAAAACTTACAGACTTGGCTTCTGTGCTGTTGTCAAGGTAGTCTTCCCTCACAGCTAAAGAGAGTGTTGCTTGGTCCAGCTTTAAAAACAAAACAAAAATAAATAAATAAAATAAACACAAAAAATCAATTAATTTATTAATTAAACAAAAATAAAAAGAGAAACAGACATTGTGTTAACAAATTTCATGAGATCACCTGTGTCCTAACCATATTTTGCACTTACCATTATAAAAAGATTTCGCTTGATTCATGTAAAGAGGCACTTGGGTAATAACAGATCTTAAACATCAACAACCTGATCCTGCTTTGCTGATTCATAGCTTGTAAATTCTTTTGAGTTTCTGTCAAGCCTGAATAGCACCAAGGCTAATGAGTTGCAACAGATCTTAGAAATTATTCACTTTTCCCTCCCTTATTTGATGGGGGAATAAACAAAAGTCAGCGACTGATTGAATTTCTCAAGATAATATGGTTGGGCAGAGCTCAGAGTAAATCATCCTCTGGTACCAGATCCAGTATCCTCTTCACTACAGTATTCAGAAAATGGTGATCTGGGTAAAATTTATTAATCTACCTCTAAAATAATGCATCATATTTTCTGTTGGAAAGGAACCAAATATGGTTTGTTTTAAGAACACACACACACACACAGTAATCTTCCTAAATTTGAAAATTCTCTCTGTTAAGGTGCTAAAATACAATTAATCAGACAATTATATGAGTAGAAATATTATGATGGAGAATTATAGTATAAATTCTTGAAATAAAACTTTCAGCAGCAGAAATCCAAAAGAAAGAAGATGCTCTTGTGAATGTACATGTTATAAACACTGGACATCCACATGCAAAACAAGTAATCCATACCTCATACTTCATACAAAAATAATCAAAAATGAACTATAGACATAAATGTAAAACCTAAAAATAAAAAATGTTTAAAGAAAATATAGTGGAAATCTTTGTGTTCTAGGGCTAGACATGAATTTTTAGACATGACACTGAAATCATGGTATATAAAATAAAAAGTGAACAAATTGGACTTCATTAAAATTAAAAAATTTGTGCTGTGAATAAACATTGTTAAGAATGAAAAATAAAGCCATGGAATGGGGGAAATATATGAAAATAATATGTGCATCACAGGACTTGTATCCAGAATTTACAGTCCTCAAAACTCAACAAGAAAACTCAATTTAAAAGTGAACAAAAGATACATATAGACATTTCACCAAAGAAGATATGCAGTTGGAAAATGAGCACATGAAAATATGCTCAATATCATTAGTCATTAGGAAAATATAAACTTCACAACAAGATACTACTATATATCTATTAAAATGTCAAAAAATACAATTTTTCATGAAAATCTGTTTTACATAAAACAAATTCTGCAACTGGCAAGTTAACAGCTAGTGATGTAATTAATATTTCAAGGGAAAACATTGCTGTTGTTTTTGGAGAAATAAGATGCTTTCAAAATATCCATTTTTCCTGTGTGTATTGCTAAAATATCCTCAAATTGTTTTGTTGGAGTTTCTCTAATTGGCCTGAAACAATGAAGTCACAAGCTAGCCTGGCTTCTTCCTACAGCAATTCCCAATCTACCACTGTTTCTTCCAAAAACTTAGTAAGCCAGTATCATGAAACAAAATATTTTGATTAAGATGCTTTGGCTTTCAATTAAATTTGGACCACTTGGAGACTCTCGTGAGCTTTAGTCTCACAGGAAAGGAAACTGCAGATAATATCAAGAAAGCCAAAATTTCCTCTCACGAAATGAAGCTAAACTCACTTGTCATAAAAGTTTAGATAATTTAAGGGAGGTTACCAGACCTTTTATAAATCTCCAGATTGTTATGGTTTCTAGTGAACATTTCGAATACACCAACAGATTGAATAAGGTGAGCCAACTAAATTTTTTGGAAATGTACAAACTTTTTGAGGCAAAAAACTTTCTCAAAAAGCCAACATCAGTGCACTGTTCCTTGAGGATTTTTTGAATCTTTACATTTACAATTGACTTTGAATATTGCCCAGTAGAAAATAAAATTAATTTAGGAAATCTCATAACTGAAATAGAAATTCAAATTATATTTCTCCAATTATACTTGATACTCTAATTACAATCAACCTTGTTAGGAGACAAAGTGGTAATACAAAAACACCTGACAAGTTATGGTGTAGAAAAACAAAAGACAAAGAAATTTAGAAAAACTTTGCTTCCAACAGAGACTTTTCTTGCCATCATGAAATTTGCTGAGAGCCAGAAAATAGCAGGCTCCCAAGCAAGGATGGCTTTAAGTTGTGGTTTTATACTAGGTGACCTTGGCCAACCAAGAACTCGCTCAGGATCACATAACATGTATTATCCCTAAAATCTTTGTCCTTGCTATCTCTTGGCATAAAATACATCCAAATACATAGAGTAAGTGTTTCAGAAACACTCATTTTTTGTGTTTTTCTTCTTCCATTTAAATCCTGTACCATCTTGTGACATGGGAGTTCTGCTGAGGGCCACTGTATGACCAAACTGCACATCCTTGTGATGAGGACATATATGCTCATTAGAGGAGGTGCCTTTCTCTTTACCCAGAGGTAACATATGTCCACCCATGGGTATGGTGCTAGCTCTGTCTCTACCCAGAAGGGGGGCATTATTAAGAAACTGTGGTTCTGTGGCATTAGGGAAGCTAAGGACGCTTGGAGAAATAGAATTTGATGGGAAAAGAAAGGCTAAATGCTTTGAGAGAAGAGATTTGGAGGTGAGAGAGCTTCTCCCAGAGTATAAAGATGCTCTTCCAGACAGCAAAAGTTTATGGTTCTCATGCACAAAGGGACTCCAAAATATTGCAGGATCTGAGAGTGAGAAGAGCCTCAGAACCCCAGAATCTGAGAAGCACATCTGAAGAAGCCATACAGGATCCAGAGTGGCATCTTTCTCAAACACTAAATATTTAATGATTTGTGGTTATCCCAAGAGAAGGTTGAGAAATGAAACAGCCAGGAGGGGTTGTGCAGTGTCCAGATCCAGGATCAGGTCCTCAGTAAAAGGTGGAGTGGAAGCTTAGGGTCAAAGATCAAGTTAGCTAAAGAAAATGCCTAGTCTGGCACAACCAAATCTGAGGTCTGAGGATGCGTACAGAAATTAAGGAGAAGTATTTTTCAAGTAGTGCTGACCCGATGTTGTTTCATACTTCAGTAGACATCTTCTGACATGTTCCACTGAATACCGATGTCTAGTGTGGAAACTCACAAATTCAAGTCATTTAAATGTCACATTAAAGATGAAAAGTAAATTTGACTTTACCTGTCCTTACACATGAAGAAAGTGAGACTCAGAGAGATAAAGGAACTTAGACAAAACTATTTAGTGAGTAAATCACCAAACTAAGTTGAGAACCTCAATGTATCCAATGTGGAGGGTCACTTGAATGACTCTCCTTGAATAAAGAGAAATTCTCTCCATTTTGGCTAAACCTGGCCCTATCTCCATGTATTAACATGTATATAGCTGGCTAGGCCATTTTTTTAATCCCTTCAATTGGCTTTAAGCAATGTAAAAAGAACTAACTGAGGTGCTGATGTGTAATCTTTGAAGTTAGGCGACAGTTCCTGTTTCCCCACCCTGAGACCCAAAAAATGTGGTTGAGCTGGGCAGTATGAAGACCCACCACTCCATGGCTGTCAACTAGGACCAAGCCTCAAGGTAAGAGGCTATAACTTCCCAGGGCAGAAAAGTTTACAAATCATAGCTGAAGTTCTGACCCCAATACATTAGATGTTACCTCAATTGTTTAATGCATGTTAGTCTTGCTGCGTATCCTTCTCTCTGCATATTGCAGAGGTGATTTCAAGCCTCTTACCTAGCCCAGCTCACAGTACTCATGTATTTCCCACCATTCTCACAGTCACTCATCCTCAAGGCACTCCCGTCTTCACAAATTAGTAAAATTCGTGTTGGGCCCTGGGTCAAGGCCTTTGTTCCAATGAACCTTCATCCTGTCCAGATTTAGGACCCATTTGCTCCCTTCCCCATAACTATAAATTTGTCCTAGTGTTTTTATTCGTGCCATGGGTTGCACTGGAAGTGGTCAATTGGAATTAACTTATTGAAATTCCAATAACGTTTCCATGGGATTACAAATATAAACTTCCCAGACCAAGATGAGGACTGGGAAGGGCTCTCTATAATCAAAGCCTACTCTTGCCACCACACCAGTGGTTTTCAAACTATATTCCACAAAATCTAAAAGTTGTTCAGGGGATCCAAATGTTTATTGAATTAAATTTAGTGTAGCTTTAACTTTTTTAAACTGATTTTTAAAAAGCCATACACATGAATTTGACAATTTTCACAGCCAGCAATATACTGGTTTTTATTGTCCAGTTCATTGGGTTTTATATAGGTCTCAGGGTAAAATTCCTACCATCTGTGGTCACATGTTGAAACTTCTTATAACTGTATCATGACTAGTTATGTGACTGTACGATTAGTTATCATGAGTGTAACTGTTTGGGGGAAGGTGGGGAATTCAGATGTGTAAATATTCCCTCATATAAAATGGCACAAACAGCGACAGCACTAAAACAAGCATGTGTTATACTCAAATGCCAAGCAATCTTCAAACACTTTAGATTGGAACAAGCTTGCATCTTGGCAAATGAGAGCAATAGTAAGTACACAAGTACCTCCTTACATTTGGAAAGTTTCTATTATTGACAATTCAGTGTTTCTAGGATCAGTGTAATTAAATATTAAGTGCGGCAAGCAAGCTGTTACAACAGCCCTCTATCCCTCCATGTTTTCTACAAGCAAATATTAGTACTAGAGCCTTGATTAGATTCAAGTTTGGTTTTACTTTTCTTTTTTGAGCACATCATTGGTGATGGTATGTACTTCCTACTGGTATTAGGAAGCACAAAGTATCCAGTAGTCTCACTTTTAGCAATGCTACCATGGATATTTGGGTTAGAGCGGTATCAACATGATCTTTCTATTAAGAAATTCCTGGAGTTTCACCTAATGATTTTAGGAGCTACTGATGGTAGTTGTCTAGACCTCTGACTTCATCAGGATTTTTTTAAATGGTGACTTTCCATCATTTTTCCTGTTTTTAAGCTATTTCCCCTATATACAAGAAGTTTATCTCATCAGCTATAAGATTACCCTGAAGTCAATCAAATTCAGAATGTGGAAAGGTCCTACAGACCTTCAACAAATAAATGTGGTGTTAAAAACACTAAGATGGGGAACTTGCAGATTAGAATATTGGAGCCCAAGTCAAAGATCAACTGTTTTAGATTTGGGGTGTCTTTAAGCTGATGTTTGAAAGATAGAAGTGTAGCTCAATGGTTGAGCATTTGCCTAGCATGCTCAAGACTCTAGGTTCCACCCTCAGCACCACAAAAAATTAAATTAAATTAAGTTAAATTAAATTAAATTTTTAACTTAAAAGGATATGTCTGAGCCAATCAGGATAACTAAAAATTAACTTATGTATTAGACATTAATTGTGGAATTAAGATTACTCTTGTGGTTCTGATGAGTGCCCTCTCAATTAGCTCAGCACTGAAGCATTCCCAATACAGTGGTATTATACTTTCAATTTTCTATAAAACCTTACAGCCTCCTCTCTCAAAAAGGAGGCATTTGGAAAAGACAAGAATAAGAGAAATTTGAGAGTAATGAAGTTAGATTGATCGGTCTGGTGAAGTTTGATTTTCTATTCTTTTAACTTTTATGTGTATTATGTGGCATAATAACATGCTCATGGGAATTTATTTGACTACATCTAAAAATGATGAAAATAAAATAGTTATCATTTTCATTATTTATCTGTAATTCAAGATCTCTTGTTAACCAAAAATAGCATACATAAACTGAAGTTTGAAAGACTTACTTCCAACTTACTTCAAAACACCACTTAAAGTGTTTGAAAGAATATCCTAACAGGTCTGGAATTGATAATGATGGTCTTAAAATCTGGTTTTAGAAAATGAGTAATCTATTAACACGGGAGTGAGGTATAGTGGGTCCCCCTTATCATTGCAACATGGAAACACAGCTCATTCTAAAATTCAGAATTTCCTTCTGGATAGGTGGGAATTCATTCAATGACTAAAGATTTTTATTGATAGTTTCACTGTCTAGAAGTCAGAAAACTATAGCCCTTGGGTCAGCCCATCACATAGCCACCCACTAATCATCTAAGACTGTTTACACAAGTCAAATAGCAAAGTCAAGTTGTTGCAACAGAGACCAGATTGCCTGAAAAACTTAAAATATGCACTATCTGGCCTTTTACAGAAAATAATTGCCACCCTTTGGTCTAATCCAAGATCAAATCCAGGCTATGGATTTCAAAAAGTTGAGTTATATCAGGTAAGGATGATATACACTAATGGTTTCATAACTTCTACTATTTGAATATCAATATACCATAAATATTTTCTAGATTGACAAAAGAACAAAATTGGAGGGGGCCAATTGTTCAATAAACATTATTAATCAAAGTTTGAAAGTAAAAAACAGCAAGATCAAAGCACAGAGTGATTTCAAAAGTGTTACTTGAATTTACACAAAGCTCTTTCATTGATGAATCTGCTGTTGCTAGCTTCCTGGCAGTCTTCTGATTTTAACAGTGTGATTTTCCTCAGGGTATGTCCATGTGACCCAATCCTTCCTGGGAGAGATGCTGACTCTTTCAACAGAAAATATAGTCAGCTACTTAGAACAAGTTCTGCTTGATCTTTTGAAAGGAAGGAAAAGAAATTCAGATTGAACTTGACAATGAGAATGTAGGCGTGTATGCAAAAAGATGTTCATGAAAGAGGAACAAGAAATCATCCATGAATTCTCTTTTCTCTCAGGGTAATGAGGAGGTGAGGGAAAGGGCAGAGTTCAGAAAGTTTTTGATAACAGCTGCAGAATTATAGCTGTCTCTTTGCTGGAGTTTAGGAGCCCCCGTGTTCTGAGTAGATATTGGAGGACCAGACCATGTGTCACTTTGAAACTTACTTACATGCATCCCAAAAGGCTGACAAAACTTGTCTACTACTAATCTAAATACTTCATATCTTAGAGATGGTAATATTCTGGATTAAAAGTTCAAAAGTTTTATTTGATCATTCACTGGAACAGAATAAATTTCTTTCCCTAGGAAGGCACCCCAAAAGACCAATCTTAGGCTGAACAGAGCTCTCTCTGGCTATACCTTCAAGATGTGTTCATTGGACGTTTTGTCATCAGGGGACACATACAAACGGATGAATACAGAATTGCTGTATTGACCACGGAATGTTGCAAGTGTATGTAGAAGGCTGAATTTTCTCTCTGACCAAACTCCTTCAGGACCAATATTAGCTTCAAGCACGGGCCAGCGGAAAGGTGAATGTCGCAGGATATGGAGCAGTGGTTTGGCATCTGCTTTTTCAATCGCTTCTGAATGGGAGTAGATATGAAGGAAGAGTTAGAATTGCAAACCAGGTCGCCAAACAAGAATGTAACTGCATCTTCTGGAGAGAAAATTCTGTAAGGCCTCAACTTGAAATTTCAGCTATTTGGAAGAAGACAGGAGATGTGGGGTGAACTGAGCATAATCACAGACAAATCTACCTACAACTCACACTTCAATATGATTTTCTAAATCTTGTATTTTTTTCTAGAAAAGCTGACAGAGAAACCTGCTGGGTTTTCCCTACAATTGGAGATGGGCTCACTGCACTGATCCCAGTGAATGAAGTTAGACTAATTATTCATGGTGGTACCTAAGGACAACCCTAACTGAAGGAAATGACCCAATAAAGCCAGTCACTCCCTATTGAAGTAAAGTAATGCTTCAGATTCTGTTCCTTTACTACCCTCTTCTAGTTTACTAAGTGATACCAAAAATCCTAACCCAGCACACAATGCTTCCCCGAACCACTGTCTTCTTCCTGTGGTGGACTTGAGAAAGCAGATCAGGTAAAATGGCAAGTATCTCTTCCAAATATGGTAAGATCCAAGATGTCAAGAGACAGGTGGGAGACTCTCAATCTCCTTCTCAGACATGAAATGGCCTGGCCTCTGGATTCTTGTTTTTATATCAGGTACAGTGGGCTTGCTCTACTGCCTTGTCCAAGTGTCTCATACAGTAACTGATCCCCAAAATAATCCACATCATATAAATAAGACTATTTTCTCCACCAAGTCAACCACAAAATGGTAATGAAGAAAGATTAATCAAAATCCTGTCATTGACCATGTTCCATTCTTCAACCAAAAACCTTCAAACAGTAAGAGAATTTTCAGTTCTCTTTTTCCTTAAACAGTGTCTTTTTCTTTAAAGAGAATTCTGAAGGCTAAGGGTGGTAAATGTTTTCTTATTACTCACTTTCATTCATACAAGATGAATAAAGAATTTTGGCCTTCTGTATAGCTTCAGAGTCCCGCCTTCTACTAATTGATTTCTCCAAAAGTGCTGGGAAGGTTAAAAACAAAAAAAGGATTCATTAGTATCCATCCCCACGTGATGCAATGTTGCAGGTCATTAGCTAGTCATAGTCTCAGCCTAGAGAAAATTAAATGTAATGACAGATAGCCCTGGAAGATACATATCTATAAAATACAGAGAGATAGCAGAACCAATTCCAAGTTGTTTAATGCTCAAATAAAAACAATTTAACATTCTTTTATCCAGGGTGCTCCTAACTCAAATGAAATCCAAAGTTCAATTTCTAACTGAGACTGGAACCTTCTGCAGGGGTTAATTTCTTCTGTCACGTACACAAAATGACACAGAATTCATTTATTCAAGAAACAAAAATAACTGAATTCTGTCTCTTGTTTCTGCACCGAGTAATATTCTCAAGGGAGGCAATTTCATCAGGGTTGGGTTTCTTAAGATTTCTTCACAGCACAGTCTCTCAGGGAGGTCACCTGGAAGAAATTTCCCATTAGAAGTTTTATTCAGGGTTGCATAAACATGCTGTGGACATGGAAGAAGTTGTTTAGACAGGAAGTGGAGAGATGAGATTGGAAAGCCTATCCAAATTGCCTGAAAACTTACCCATTTATACATGCAAAGTCTTGACTATTTAAATAAGGCCATGTGTACAAAATGGTTTCCGGGCCCACCTGGAAAGTGATTTTCTATTTATAAGATCACTAATAACACTGTTTGAAGGTAGAAAATGGCAGTTGTCACTATTTCACTAAATAAGGAAAGAGAAAAGCTAGTTCTCAATGAAAACAAACCTCTAAAGAATAACACCTTGAATACACTTGAGAGTATCAATTTACCAACATGAAGCCAAGCTCAAAAATCCCTATGGTAACTGCAGCACTGTGGCACTGCCTATTCCAAGTATGTCAAACTGCTGTTGTCAAGGTGTTTGGGGAAACAACCTAGCAAGCCTCCAAAATCATAGTACAACAGATGTTCCTACAGTTCTCAGGATAGCTTCAAGACACAATGTACAGGGCTAATCTAATTAATAAATAATTATATATTCCCTGAAGTGGAGTTTACTTCAAACTAGTTCTACATCTCACATAATGCAAACCAGAGCTCCTGTCCTGTTTTTTAATATAAGCACCTGTATCTAAAACAAGCTCATATAATTGGATAGATTCCAGCACAATAAATTAAATTGGGTTAGACGTGGGCATTTTCAATTATCTCAGCTTGGTTGGTGCTTCTTTTGTATGTATTATTATAGCAATAAAAGCCAGAAAATTAGCCTTAAGGATTAAAAAAACAGTTTTTTTAATAAATAGAAAGCCCTAAAACCATATCCACATATATTTCCATTCAAATCAGAGCATGTGCCTTTTTGTCATATTGCTTCCATAGTCATTATGGTTATTAGACTGTTGGGAAGACACATTTGGAAGTAAATAATTCAAACTTCATTTAGCATAGTGACAATATTCTGATGCTATAAACACTTCACAGGCTGCATATAGCAGTGCTCCAAGGACCAAAAACAAGCCATGAAAGCAAAAAGAATTAAAAATATGAAATATCTAACCATCCACACTCCCAAGGCATCCAATATAACACAACAAGGGCAAAAGAGAACACATGTGTGCCAAGTAGGGCAATCCCAAAATCCCAGCCACGCACAAATATCAATAATTTCTGTCTGTCAAAATTCTGACTTCTATACAAGAATTTGGCTTTTAGAACAGATTCAGTTGTCCCAGGTTCCTTGTCACATCCTTTTCCTCCCTTTCTCCTTTCTTTCTCTCTGCATCCAAGCCAGCAGAACAGCATTGATATGCAGACAGCAATGTGGCAATCAGTAGGCAGTAACCATTTTATATATATCTGCATGTGAATTAGTGCTAAGAGGAATAAAGTCTAGCTTCGAGCAGTCAATGAACAGAAAACAAAGCCTGTCCATCATAAGCAATTACTCAGGTTGTTAAAATGTCCCTAAAGCTTTGAAAAGGGCCCCTGGGTCACCCTTACATGGCATTCCCAACACAGACTGTATTGCTTCACAGTGGATTTCTCAATCACCACCACCACCAGTTCCTTGCGACAAAACAAAAATGCCAATCCACAAAACCTTACAGTACAGCAAACCTCACACTTTAAAATTGGTTCGAGTTCTTTTGATTATCAAATTTGAAGACTGCATCTATTATATTAAGCATTTTATTTTCCTCATTATGCACAATCAGATAAAACTGGCACACAAAATATCAAGCAGCCAGGTGTGGTGACACAGGCCTGTAATCCCAGCACTTGGCGGCTGAGGCAAGAGGATTGCTACAAATTTAAGGCCAGCCTGGGCTACATAGTGAGTTCAAGACCAGCCTAAGGACTTGGAAAAGATGATGGATCGATAAGCAGCTGGATACAGAGCCTCCCAGAGAGAGACAACTCATGCTGGAATAAAACATCCTGGAGCAGTCTGGACAGAAGGAGACAGATCCTCTCAACCAAGGAAGAAACTAAAGGCAAAATATCTGGTCAAATACGCAGTCTCAGGGCTACCATCAGAGCAGCTAAGATTAGCAGGTATGGCACTCTCGCTAGAGCCACCTAAATTTGTGCCGCCCTGACTGGCCGGTGCGGCCTGAACTCCCACAGCTGGGACCCATTGGAGACATTCAAAGTCACGCTGTTGTGACTAGCCGGTTGCGCTGAAGACAGAGGTCAGAGCGCAACGGAGAATGGAGCCGGAGAGGAACCTGCATTAACCCACAGTGAGTGCTGGGAATAAGACCCCCCACCACATGGGAAAGGGGCAACCAACTGGACAACATGTTGGAATCGGGCAGGACAGGCCTGAACTAGAAACAACAGTGACTTCAGTTGGTTGCTCCCTTCCCAGAACAGATTGATGGGATCTGCTTGGGCTGGGTCACACCCCTGCCGGGGACCTAATAAGCCATCCCAAACTGATTCCCAATGTGTAGCACACACTAACACAGTGAAGGCCCCCAAAGGTTGACTGGCCCAGTGGGGAGGGGCCAGCATATACAGCCCCTGCCTACAACTCAGTGACCAAGAGCAAACTGGAGAGGGCAGAAATCGCTAGCCAGAGTGCTTCAGAAGAACCATAACCAACAAGGAAAGTGCCTGGGCCCTTCACTATACACCTGTATGGAAGAAACCAAAAACATAACAAAAGAAAGAAACAAGAAAAAGCTCCCAGCCCCCAACCCTGAGAACATTGATCCAGGAGAGGTAAATACAAAAGAGATCGAGGGCAGCAAACACACAACATCAGACATGGCATCAACGGACATAAAGAGATATCTTCAGGACCTCGTAGATGAGCTCAAAACTGAAATATTAAATCAGGTAAAGCAAGATATAAATAAGTAGATTAATAAAAGAAATGCTAAGCACCTCTCAAGAAGACACAGATGGAAGAAGGGAGGGACACAAAAAAAGGAGAGAAACGTTCAATAAAGAAAACCTAAACACATGAGGCAGATTCAAAGAGATTACCAGTAAATTAAAAACTCCATTGAAAGCTGGCAAAACTGCTTGAAAGAAACCAAGGATAGACTATCAAAACTTGAAGACAGGTTTGCAATGTGTGATCATGAAAGGAAAGATCTCTTTAAAATAACAAGGAAACATGCAGTAATAATACAAAGGCTGGAAGACAACAAGAGAATCTATAACTTAAGAATAAAAAAAATATGAGTGAAGAAGCAGGAGTAAATACAAAGGAAATAAAAAGGTTATTCACAGAAATAATTAAGGAAAACATCCCAAGCATAAGAAAAGAAAATGATATTCACATGTATGAGGCATACAGAACTCCAGCCACCTACAATCAAAACAGACATATAATAATCAAGATACCAGAAATTCAGTATAAGAATAGAATATTAAAAACTGTGAGAGAAAAGAAATGGATCACCTATAAAGGAAACCCATCAAAATCACAGCAGGCTTCTCAAAACAGATGATCAAATCAAGAAGAGCTTGGAGCAAAGTCTTCCAAGCCCTTAAAGAAAATAACCTCCAGCCCAGATTGATGTACCCTGCAAAACTGTCTCTAGAAATTAATGGAAAAATAAGATGCTTCCATGACAAAGAGGAACTGGGGGAATTTGTGACCACCAATCCAACCCTACATAGAATACTAAAGGACATTCTAGAGAGGGAAAAACAATACCAGAATTTCAGGAAGAGTGGCAGAGAGGCCTCAATGAATGGGGCAGGCAAGTAGAATGAGGGAGAAAAGTAGACAACCAGTGGCAGAAAAATAGCATAGCAGAAATGAGGCAGATGGCCTTGATACA
This sequence comes from Hydrochoerus hydrochaeris, assembly GCA_004027455.1. Lineage (NCBI taxonomy): Eukaryota > Metazoa > Chordata > Mammalia > Rodentia > Hydrochaeridae > Hydrochoerus > Hydrochoerus hydrochaeris. The sequence continues at coordinate 42,005 of PVLA01002724.1, read as the reverse complement.
CTAAAAAAAAAAAAAAAGAAAAAAAGAAACACAGGCAGAGTAGATCAGAAGGTAAGGTCCACCAAGATGTTCTATATAGGAACTATAATCAACCCGAGAGAGAGTTTATGGACAGAAAATCAAATATGAGAAAACAATGTTCTATGTGACATGGAACCAGAGAGAAATAGGGGCAACTCAACCAGCACCTGCAGATAGGCTCCTGGAAAGACAGGATACTTATGTGCAGTAGAGAACTATTCAGCCATAACAAAGGAAAACCTTGAGGCTTTTGTAGGTAAAGATCAAGTCCAGGAGCGAGAAGGTTCCGAACCACTTAGGTAAATAGCAGGTTGCCTCCCAAATCTAAAAACTGAGTGAGCTGGTGGGACCCAAAATGCGCAGCACCCTGTGGGAGTGAAAGGGAGGAATAGTGTAAAAAAAGAAGGCAGAGGATATTGTTAATAGTGTACCAGGATTTAAAACCCAAATTACTCACACCACTCTGCTTAGCTGGATTATATTATGTTCCAGTTTGTCTACTTGTACTAGATTTGAGGGCACAGACAGTTATCCTGAAAATACCAGGATATAGTACAGTAATCATCCTTAATTTCCTATTAACTTAATCTGAAGCTCTGTACAACTTACACTGTTTTACCATGACTGATCTTAGTTGAATCTGGTTTGTTAGATTGCTGTTTTGCATTGACAGATTTTATTCAAAGCTGTTACGATTGATAGCATCAAGTCTGAGAGTATAGGCAACTACTCTGAAGATGACAAGATTCACCAGGATACCCACTCTGGTTTGATTATTACCTGCTTTTGAAGTTTTATACTGTCTACAATGTTTTGTTTTTATTAATATTGTTATGTACTCCTATATTCAATTATATTGCTATATTCAATTGTGCCTGATGATATGGACAATTCTGTTGAAGATAACAAGAGACAACACAGCAATCATTGTAGATCACCTTGTACTGTTTTATATGAGTTTTTCATTTCATGTTTTTATAGGAATTTGTTTTGTTTTATCTTGCTATGTTTTTTTTCCCTCTAGTACAGAAAGGATAGAAATACATGTAGAGACTCATGCATGCATAGAACCTATAAACAGTTTATTACTACTGATTATATAATGCATGACGAAATGAACAACTACTTTGAAGAAAAGGAGACACTACAGTACCCAGTGCTGATTCTGTAGCATCATGATGTGAAATCCAGCAATACTATTATTCTTTGTTCAGAGTGATTTTAGCCTGTTTTGTTTTGTTTAATTTCAACATACATGAAGGTATGGACAGCTATTTTGAAGAGAATGAGAGACACTATGACAGCTATTTTTGACTTCCCTATTGTCTGGTCTTGAAGACCTAAAACGCCTTCCTCATCCTGTTCTGATCAGTTCTATACTATGTTATGTCATGTGAATTCTCTGTGTGTGAAGATATGGACAACTATTTGAAAAAAAACAAGAGACAATATGATAGATAGTGAAGATCTCTGATGGTCTTGCTTTGAAATTTATGTCTCATACATTGCTTTTTTGTTGTTTTGTTCTGTTTGTTGTGTTTAATTTTACCCTCTTTAAAATAAGACAGTTTGCTATTTCAAAAATAATAATACACCAGGCATGGTGGCTCACGCCTGTAATCCCAGCACTCAGGAGGCTGAGGCAGGAGGATTGTTGCAAGTTCAAGATCAGCCTGAGCTACAAAGTGAGCTCCAGGCCAGCCTGAACTGCATAGCGAGACCCTGCCTCAAAAAGACAAATAAATAAATAACAGTAATAAAATAAATTTTAAAAGACCTGCCTGAACTGCATAGCAAGACCCTGTCTCAAAAAGAAAAAGAAAAGAAAAGGCAGCATAATAGTTATGTCAAAAAGCTGGACTTTCAAATTACACAGACCTGAATTCCAGCTGCAGCTCACTACTAGCTGGAATGTGAGCAGGTGATTCAGTCTCAATAAATCTCAGTTTCTTCATTTGTAAATTCAGGTAATAATAGTATATTCCTATAAGATTATGGTGAGAGTTTTGCTTTTCTAATGGACAGAAAGCCTCTTTCTCAGTGTCTGGGCATATGAAAATAGGGATCAAATAAGTGGTGATTTAAACCCTGTTATAGGCCAAGTTAACCATCCAAATAATTGGAAAGTAATCAACCTTGTTTCTAATGCTTCCTCCACAATTATTTTTGTTTTCCTCCCCCATCTCAGGATATTGGTAGGCAAAGTCCTACCTGTTTCACACAACAGACCTGCCCTAGCTACCTTGAATGCCCTACATTCTCAATGATTTTTATGCTTCCCTATAGGGAAAATTCTAAATGAGGAGATGTAAACAGGGTTAACCTCTGAAAATATTTTGTTTACATCCTTCATCCTAGACAAGAAATTGCCTTTTTTTAGTGTAAACATTTTCAATGAAAGTATAACATATATAAGACAGAAAAATGTGGAGACCAAAATTTGAAGGCTTTTCACAAAGTAAACATGTGCAAGTAACCAAAATTATTACCAGAACCCCAGAAGTTCCTCTGCCCCTTCCCTTCCAATTGCTACTTCCAACCAAGACAACCAACACCCTCTTTTGTGAGTGCTTACTTATCTATCTAATCCACATAATTCTAGTGGATAGTCTACTTTTTCCTTTGTATTGGCATAAATTCTTTGTAAAGTGGATACACGAGTCTCTTTTGAATATTCTTATTGCAACTTTTTCTCCCATTACTTGGACTTTGTATTCTCAATGTTATCTTGTGATGCACTAAATTATTTTTAATGTAGTCCAATTTGCCAATTCTTACCTTCTCTATGGCTAGTACATTTTTGTATCCCATTTAAAACATTTTTGCCTACCCCAAAATCATGACATTACCTTACATTTTCATCTAGAATCTTTATTGATTCACATTTAGATCTACAATCTAAAATTTCTTTTGGCCCATGATGCAGACCCCCCTGCCTTCATAATGAAAGACTGTCTCACAGGGGACAAATCGTGAGAATTCTAATAAATACTTTTTGGTCATTGTGCATCAAATAATATCATCCAAAATATTTTCATGAAAAACATGGTATTAACAATGGCTTTTCACTATTAGTCTGAGTTTACTTTTGAGTAAGGGCCAGGTCACATTCATCTTTGAAAAACCAAGCTCTAAAGCTTGGAATGACTGATGCTTAGTGAATATTTGCTGAGTTGAATTCCTGGAAAGCAAAGTCTGAAAGAAAAAATTTCATCCAACTAAAAAGGAACTGGTTAATGCTACTGACTACTTTTATTATTTTTCACAATCACCAATGTCATGATCATGCTAAAATCATAGTCCCCCTTTTTCACACTCCAATCTCTGCATCCTGCAGTGACACTCAAGGTTTCATCTTGTTTGAATACCAGTTAGGATACCCAAATTAAATTGTACTCAATTGAACCCATTCCCAACACACTGCTCTTCCATACTGAGAGCCTGGGGATGGGGAAGGAAGGAAATACTCCTTTACCCTTAGCAGTCAAGAGAAGACTATCAATCTTACTCTCTCAATTCACTCTTCCTACTCAGACAGAGGATTTAGTTTGCACTCTAGAGATGAAAAGAAAATTCTAAAGAAAGGGTGAGACTCCTATGGATTTCACTGTACCCTAGTCAAGGGCTCATGACAGTTTTGTACAACTCAGGCCAGGCATTTGAAGTTTCTGCAATATTAACAACAAGCTCAGCTAATATCAGTTTTTTTTTAATCCACATGCACAAAAGTTTAGACATGGAGCAAAATCCTACCAAAAGTCTTGATGCTGAGCTGACAATACATGAAATGGTTCAGGAGCACAGGAAATCATACTGTGAGTTCTTTTTCCTGGTCCTGCAATATTTCTATGTGCCTGCTCTAAAGGGAATCCTGCGGCTATTTGCTAAAAGCCCAGTGGAGCAGCAATTGCATTTTAAAACCCTTACATTAACTTCACCACAGAAAACTCTCAACTTTGTGTAGATTATGCCAACACTTCTTTGATATCAAATAGGGTACCCTGTTAAATCAAGTAAAAGAACATAAAATCCAAAACAAAATCTGTATTGTAAACTTCCACACCTACTTAATGAACAGAATGTTCTCTAGACCAATATATTTTTTAAACCTATCATACCGTGGCCTAGTTTCTCCTTTGGTGGTACTTAAAAACCACCTCTGGACAGTCCATGGTTGAACGCCATCTCTAATCTTATATTTTTAGTCTTTGTTGATTTTCTAGGCTGCAGACTTCAATTTGGTTTCCAAGCTCTCAGTTTACTTACTGTGCTAAAAAATTTCATTTTTCTAAATCACGCTGCATGGGTATTAAACCCTTATACAGTTAAACCCAGAGACTCTAAATCAGCTTGCAAAGCCCATTGTTATTCCCATTAAAAATAAAATTCAAGTTAACTAAGTCATGGTCTGTGAATCCTATAACCCTCATATTTTTACATGAATTGTGTGACACTCAGCTTTACAGTTTCTCAGTGCCACAGCCAGTCAGGCATGGGATTAACTAAGTCTGTCTGACATACTGAAAAGACAATAAAAGCTGATATTTCTCATTCTTTGAGAAAGCTTCCACCTAAATATAGGGAGAAAAACTGTTGTAATTATGTTCTCTGTTCATTTTTTATTATCATCTTATAAATGATAATTGTTGGTTAGCATCAGTTTAAGAGAAAGGGGCAGAGATGATTTCAGGGGGGTTTAAAACCTCTAACACATCCATCTAAATCAGAGATTACCAAATATCACAAAAACAGCTCCCTTTTAACACAAAAGACCTCTGTCCATAATAAAATCAATTTCTAAAATTGCCAGATACTATGAAAGTCTAATGGAAAGTAACCTTTATTATATTCACTTATAAGTGAATTAATTTATAAGCATTATTAACTGTAACCTTATCAAGGTTATACTTCAAAATAAATTTGAGCACAGATCTTTGATAGCACAGCATTACAATGACTTTGCCAATATGATATTTTAACTCAGAAAAATGGATTTCCTTTTTAATGTATATTTTAGCAGATTATTCAATGTAAAGCCTGTAACAAACTTGAAGTCATTAAAAGTCATCTTCATTTTTTTTTCCTATAGTAAAAGTTCTAATTATCTGTTCTTTCTCTCCGCTATTTCAACCATCTGAATACTATAAGGTGAAGGACATGTGTGATTATATTCTTCCTGCAGTGGCCTTTCCTGAGCAACCCTGTAAGAGCCAAGGAACAAATAATATTAGCTCATTTATTAAGCATCTGTTCTGTGCTAGGTATACTGTTCATGACCTTAGTTAGCTCCTAGCACCCCCAAAGGCATGTATAAGAAATCCCATTCTACAGGTTAAAAAAACTATAAGAAGTTCTCTAAGGAGACTCCACAAGTTAAAACTTGGATCTAGACCGAGGTCTCTGCTTCCCACTCATTTGAACATCAGATGCCCAGTAAAATCTCACAAGTTGCTTGTGAAAATAAGGTCCTAGTGGCCAAACCAGAGGCAACAATAATTCTCTGATAGGTTTCTGGACCCTAACTGGAATAAAAAAAAAATGTCTTGTTCTTATAAGGATAGGATGCCTTTACACTGAGCCATTTTCCCTTGTGCCCTGTCATCCTATTTGGGACAAAGGACACAGATTTCTGAAGCACATGGCCAGAGGTGGGAAGCATGGTGAGGACGGAGTAGAATGATTTAGATGGTCCTTGAGCATTGACTTCACATTATGCTCTAATCTTGGTCAGTAATTTCCAAACTTGAGCGTGCATCAGAACCACCAGGAGAACTGGTTAAAAGACAGATGGCTTGGTCTTCTCTGCAAAGTATCTGATTCAGTAGGTCTGGAGCGCCAGTATTTCCTGGGCATTTGTTAGAAATGCACACTCTATGGCAGTTCCAGGGAATACACTTTGAGAAATGCTAATTTAAACCAACAGCATTTGTCAGTTTTTTTTAATGTTTGTAATTCTGAAAAACAACACCAGCCCTGATTTCCTCTTCCACCTTTCCCATTCCTCTCAAACTCATGTAGCAGCTCTAAAGTGAGAGATTGAGCAAAGAAAGACTCCATTTTAATTCAGTGTCAACATTCTTCGAGAGGGTACTAAATAGTTTGCTTCATTCTAGAAACATTCTCCTTATATTGGCCCATTTGTATCTAATTTAGTTCCTCAGTTCCACCAACCTAGCTTCAGACATTTTCGTTCTGAAAAGGGAAATGTAATAGCATTTTGAGGTAAGGGTCAATTCACTGTTTCAAGACAGGGATTAAAATTTGCACTGTGCAAGGAATACTTTCAAAGTAGAAAAAAAAGGGACCATCTATTTTCAATTCCAGGTTATACTACACCCTAAGGGGAGGAAGAGTGGGATAAACATTGCATTCCTGAAATTCTAAAAAATCTAAATTCCAGACTTCATGATTCCTCCCTCATCTGTGAAAGTAGCATCAAAAACACTGCAAATATAGGTTTAGAAAGCCACTTCCCAACCGTCCCATTTTCACTCCCACCTGCCCTGAGGAGGTAAGAGACAGAAGGGTTCTATTCCTGGCCATCCAAACCACAATGTGTGGCCAAAGGAGATTGCCTCTCTCTAGAACTGGGGTAAGGCTCCCTTCTCTATCCAGAGTGCTCGTCCCCAAAGAGAGAAAACAGTAGCACCTCTGGGCCAAGAAATAGACCCAAGGAGACTAAAAAATAAAAAGCTGGAAGGATGAGCACTGACAGCTGCACCCATCAGCTCAGGCAGATTCTGGCCCATGAGTGAGGGTTGTTGGAAATTCCTAAATTTAAAGAAACCAGGGGCACCAGTGAAGCAACAATGACCCTTCCAGTTGACAAAAGAGAAAAAAAGAAAGAAAGGATAAGCAGTACTGCTTCCGTATTTTCTGCAATAAGGAAGACAATCTCTACCTTTATTTAATTTCCAAGCTAGGAAACAGATGGGCAGAATGACACCTGTTGAACTGGTCTCTGATACTTCAACCACTGCCTCCAAACTGTTCCCCACAGGGAGCCAGCATGCTCTAGCAAAACACATTGCTTATCATATCCCTGGACATGACAGTCACAAATGGCTTCCCTTTGCCTTCAGTTAGAGCCTAAAATCTTTACACAGCCTACAAGGTCTGCATGACCTGGCCCCAGCCCTTCCTTCCAGTTTTGTATTTTGTTCCTCTTTCCTTTCAACTGAGAATTCCAATCACACAGGGCTTCTTGGGTTTCCTAAAAGGCACCAGGTGGACAGAGCCTCTGCTTCAGCAGCTCTTTCCGCCTGGGTTAAAATTGGAGACATTTGAAATGGTAGACCATAATCTGTGGGAGACAAATTATATAGCTAGATTGGCTTGGGCAAGTCACATAATTTCCTTGACCTTCGCTTCCTCAGATGTAGGGCAAAGACAGAAAAAAACAGCACTGGCTGCCGAATTCACAGAATGAGACTGAAGAATGATTCCCAAAAGGAATAAAATTAGAACCAAGAGATGCATCGGTCCTGGGGGAGTGAATTTATGAATTTAGAATAGATCAGCAGGTAGTAGAAGCAGTTCATTTTGGAGCTTAATCTGAACATTCACTATAGGAAGTCTGGTTAGGAACACAGCTAAACTTGTGAGTAGATCAACATATATTTGTGTGTCCATGTTGTTTTCTCTGTTACAAATATCAGTATCCACACTTATCTTAACTGTTCATGAAAATAAAATTCTGCATTTTGTAAGTTTAAAGGTCCATGAGTGTTTTTAAAAAGTACCTCCCACTGTGCAAATCTCAACACCAATGAGGCTTTCCAAACATACATATCTTACTTGTGACATGCTATTATCCAACCAGCATATAATTAATTTTCCTGATATGGGTAGTGCCTTTTCATAGTGTTCTCTCGACACTTTAAAGCAAATAGTCCATCATTAGTAATTCATTAAGTATTCACATAGATGCTATTAATCATGATGAACTAATGTGGTATTAATGGGTAGGTTATTAATTTGCAATTACATGCAGATTTCCTAATAAATTCACATTCTTTAAGTTTTCTGAAAAGGAAAGCACTGGAAAATGAACAAATCTTTCAGAAAACAAATTAAGTGGAAGAAATATCTCTCCCTGTACCACAAGATCAAAATTCTTTTCTTTTTTATCCTGAGAAATCTTTGTCTTTACCTAGTACAATGACATTTGCTACACAGAGGTTTTCATCAGAACAGGCACAAAGCATGGAACATGAAAACATCCATGCACCATGGAGATAGACCCAATTTCTTCTGTGACATTCTGTGTCCTTAGCTGTACTAAAAGCCCAGCTACTCAACATTTGGACCTCAAATCAGCAGTGTAGGCAGCACCTGAGAACCTTCCAGAACGTCAGATTCTCAGTCCCTTCCCAAACATGCAGAATCAGGATCTACATACAACAAGTTTCCCAGGTAGCCCATGTGCAAGTTCAAGGTTGAAATGAACAGTACAAGAGCATAGCTGCAAATTGGAGTGTGTGGGAAGTGGGGAGCAATACTTCTCCACCTTCATACACTGCTGAGATATGCTGAGATGGGAGCACCAGGTAGATCGCGGTGAAACTTTTTAAAGCACATAAGCATGATAAAGGTGACAAGTAGTTGGGAACTATCAGAAATATAATTTATATGCCCTAGTTTATCAACTCTAAGGTGAACATTTTCCACATTTCAATGTCTCTGAAATTGAAACCCATGTTGAAACAACATAGTAACAACATAGGTGCCATTGCCTGCCCATATGCAGGTCTGGCAACTATCATATTAAAAGTCTTCAGAAAGATTTCAACTAGACTTAACAAAGAAATGAAAAGTTACTGCATATCCTAAAAGGCCATCGTGAAGTAACCAGGGAAGGTTTTTCAAAAAATGTTGGAACACTGCCGTTCTTGATGAGAACAGTATTTTGTGGGAAAACTGAAACACTGATTCAAAATTTAAAAGCCATCAGAAATGGCTGAGTGTGGTGGCACATACCTATAATTCCAGCACTATGGGAGGCTGAGGCAAGATGATGACAAGCTCAATCCCAGCCTGGGAAATTCAGCAATAAAGCAAGACCCTGCCTCAAAAATAAAAAAGGTAACAAAGGGCCAAGGATACAGCTCAATCTGAAGATCCTAGGTTCAATTCCTAGTGCCAACACTGGGAAGAATCTTAAGCAATCTTCGTTTACTTAAAGTCTTTTTTTTAATGGATGCAAAAAAGTTATATATAATAAAATATTAATTTCTAAATACTACTAAAAGAACTCCTTCAATGAACACAAAATAAAAATTTCAAGTTATAGGAACTCATTGCATAATAGCTTACTCTTTCTTAGCACGCATAAAATAATGGTGCATTTTGCAAGCTGACAACATTTTTTTCACTGTGAATGATAATGATTCATTTTTATCTTTCCTAATTGACCCATCACCTTTAAACATTGTTTGGTATTCATTTTGTTAGGGCTATGGAAGACCACAATGCTTGTGTATTCTCTGGCCTAATTTTAAGTCAAATAAATATATCAAGAAATTTTGCACATAACTAGAGAGTTACAACTTCAGAAGGCCCAATATTTTCATTCTGAGAAATAATAAATACATCAGGAATATTGAAGTTGTATTTGAATTTAAAAGACACCAATATAAAATTATTCCAAATGATTCCAAAGGCACTTTAAGGACAACTGAACCTCCGGGTGAGATGAGATGTTTGAATTCCCGAGTATTGGGTTTCATATCCAGGTCTGAAGGGCAGAATTACAAGTTTGGCCAAGTGAGGCTCTGGGTGTGAGGCTGCTGGTGAGAGAGCAGTTTCACGAGCATTGTGGGACCCAGCGGGTTGTGTAGACTTTAGACCTCAGCATGAACCACAATTGCCCCCTTTCATCACCCAGAACCTCCCATGAATTCCCCACAAGACTTCTTTCATTCTGGCACCAGCCTGCAGCTTTCAAACTCCAGCTTCTTCTCCACAGCTCGGAGGGTTCAGACCGACAACACTACCTTTAACCTCAATTGAAAGAGTGGTTTATGTCTTAATTTATTTCCTTTGCTGTGCATCCAGACCAATGTGTAGATCAGAAGGGGAAAATAGCTTTTTCCTTACATTACTCTGAAGATATGGTCAAAATGTTAGGAAACATAAATTGAGAGAAATTAGCAAATTAGGTAGGCCATTCCTTGGCATTCTTTAATGTCAACTACTAAAGCATCCTGCCAGAGTGGTTATTTTGAATGGTGCTCATGTCACAAAACTCACTGAACCATCTCCAGTGGAAAATGGAGAGTTCTCTACTCAGTTTGGGCAATGCCTGGCAGTGGAGGAGAGTGGCTAGAAATCCTAGAGTCCAGGCTCCAGAGCCATGACAGCGGAATCTCTGAAGATGAGTCCCTGGCACCTGTGTTTTAGTTCCGCTGTGGTTCCATTATGAAGCTGGGAATGACAACTGCTGCTCTAGAACTGCTCTGTCCAGTACAGAAGCCAGCGGTCATGCAGGGATATTAAATATGGCCTCTCCACATGGAGATGTGATGCCAGGGTAAGACATGCATCATATTTCAAAGGCTAGTAGGAAAAAAATGGAAAATGTGACATTAATAAGTTTTCACACTTATTATATGTTAATTGTATGTTGAAATGACAATTTTAGATTAGATGAAATATATCAACTGTTACTCTTTTTTTTAATTTAACTACTGGAAAACAAAATCACATATGACTTCCATTTGTGACTCGCATTATATTTCTGTTGAACAATTCTACAATTATCAGGCACTAGTTGTGGGAATATGGATGAATTACTGTACATCTCTAAGCCTTGGTTTATACAATTGTAAAATGGGGGTAATAACTCCCTCCCAGTTTTCAAAACTTTTACCAGATACTAAGGGTCAAATACCCCAAATTCCAATTCTGGCTCCTTTTTCTTTTAACTGTGTGATCTTGGGCAACTGTACTGTTCAGTGGCTCTGCTTCCTCATCTCCAAAATATTGACAAATCTCATAATCTTACTGGCATATTGGGAACTCAGTTTAGAGGTTTCAAAAGATAGTAAGAGTATTATTAACTAAGGTCATCTCTATAAAGTACCTGTCCCTGTTATGCTTTCCTCAGTGTGTTGTACTTTTAGAAATTTTTTAAAGTCAATTTAAGGCTCACTTCACAGAAGTAGAAATATCCTCCACTAGCAATCAGTCAGGAGAGAAACAGAGATTTTGCCACACTGTAAAGATTCCCAAACCATACACATCTTCAGGCACAGTTCTCAGAATGAGGGGTGAGACCACAGCTGGAGCTACCTTGTCAGGGAGTTTGGAAGTGGAAGTATGGTATTTTCAACTCATTTATTCCATGAATGTCAGCATACAACCAACTTTTTAATTTTTTTCAGAACTTTCAGTTTGTCCCTGACAGTTAGGAGGCTGGTAAATGGAAGGCATTCACTCATGTCTCTAAGGCACAAGAAATGTGAGTCATATGTTTCTGTGATGAAATCTGGATGTCCTTGCAAGTTCTCACAAAAATTTCATATTCTCAGCTCCGTTATTTTTCTGTCTTCTGGCAACCAATTGCATGAACACGTGGATACTTGGAAAACCTTCGGGAATCAACCACCTGTTTTAGGAATCGTAACCACCAACGCTCACATGGATATGCCTCTGAAGTGCTACCACCAAAGCCAGCTAGGGTTTTTCTTCCCTTTCAAAACAGCCATCCTCTTTCAGGAAGTGGTTTTTCAAAAATACACAACCCACTTGAACAATTGTAAAGGAAAATCCACTTCCACATACCAACATGTATAATGGGACCTGGTGTGGGCAGGTAGAGAAGTGTCATTGTGGGTGTACACATCTTTCTCAGGATGCACATATCCTGTATCATTAGTTGTGCCAAAGAACTTATATTTAGTCAAAAGAAGCTAAATTTAGTTGACAGTGTTCTAAAGTAAAATTGTTCTTTCCTCCTACAACATTCAAGCAAACTTGCAGGAAACTTTTCATAATGTGTTGCAATATTTATGGTTAAAAAAAATGCCCCCGCATCTACTTTCCCACTCTTTTTTTTCCTGTCAGTATTCACATGCAGAGCATTTTCAGGCTGCTGTTCCACTTCTCAAAATCCTCAACATTCCCTTCCACAAGTCAAAAATCTCCCAAATGGATTTTGACATCCTTCATCTGACCATCTCATTCTTGTTACCTCTCTCCAATGGCCCTGTTCTTTCATTCCTTCCAACAAAGCCAAGTTAGAGGTATTAAGTCTTATCCTTGGAACTTCATTCCCAGCACCTCCAGATTTATAATTCCCCCAAGGCCACTACAGCCCATCCCTCCAAGTTCAACCAATAGTCCCTGTCTTTCAAGATTGGACAACAAGATAGCTCTTTCACACACCGTGTAATATATACTCATGTGTAAATACATAGTACATTATAATTTTCAATCATTACACAATTTTCAAGTATTTTTAACTACATCATGGCAAAAGCTGTATCATCTCTAACTGGGAATTGGCCTTTAAATCCCTTCATTCATGATAAACACATGCTAACACTTGGTAATTTCCCCTGAAAATATATTTATTCCTTGACACAAGCAATCCTTCAAGAAGCCTACATTTAACCAGTTGAAGAGTTGTTATTGGCCCAGACTTATGAACTCAGATCTCTGGTTTCATCAAATATCCTTGGAAACTCATATTAACTGCTGGTAATGTGCTCATTACCCAGTGAGTCTAGACAGTGGACCATTCAGAGATTTGGGGTTTTGTAAATGTAAGCTTACAAAACAAACTACGTATTCTGATACAGTTAACAAAACAGTTTTTTGTTTACTCTTAGGATTCATATATGTGCTACTTCATTAATTTACTAAATGACAAGACCTAAAATTGAGTCTAACAACTACTATAGTTTTGAAGTGGTAGTGTAAGTAGAAGTCATTCGAAGATAACAGTAACAACTGCAAAATAAGTTAGAAAAATAACCAATATTCCTGTTGAGAATAAAGTACAGTGGTACCTTGGTTCATGAATGGTTTTGTTTGTGAATAATTTGGTTCAAAAATAAGTACTTGGCAAAGTTTTGCTTTTGTTTGTGAACTATGCATCAGATAATGAACATAACCACAGCCATCTGTTCTGCATGAACATGAATGTGGCCATCTTTCCAGAATTGTGGAACAAATGTTTGAACCAAGGTACCACTGTACAAGTACTGAAAATAACACTAGGACTTATTGGCTTTGTTCATGATCAAATAAAATGCTGGTGTTCTATAAGAGATAAGAGTAAATATAGGCTATTTTATTTTTCATTCAAGGGCTTGAATTCTGTCAACAGCTCTGTTGAGAGTCTGTGGATCCAAATTAAAGATCTCTTAGGAATTAGGGAAAGAAAACAGAAAAGGGAAATTAGTGGAAATTTTCTGACCATAACACCTATAGAAGATATATAGCAGCCTGAGATGTCACCAGTTTCTCTCCACTTTTCTCTCCATCCCTGTTGGAGTGATGTAAAAGTCACGTGACACCCAATGAACATGTCCAACCAACTGATTGTCAAAACCTTCTAGGGTTTATGGTCATAAATGAATTCCAGCAATAGAAGTTGAGAGCACAAACAAGTATCTTGCTATGGTTTGAATTTCTCTTCTAAAACTTGTGTTGCAATTTAATTGCCATCATGATGACACTAAAAGTGTGAATCCATGAGAAGTAAGTATGCCGAGAGTTCTTCCTTTCTGAATTAATGGCATTATCTTGGGAATGGGTCAGTTATCATGAGAATTTAGTCCTCAATTCTCTGTACCACGTGCTTGCTTACCTGTGCTTCTGCCATGTTATGGTGGAGCACAAAGCTCCTCACCAGACATGAGTGCCACCCTCTTGGATTCCCAGCTTCCAGAACCAGGAGCCAAGTAAATTACCATTATTTAAAAACTTCCCAGTCTGAAGTATTCTGTTCCAGCAGCAGAAAACCAAGATAGAGTTTAATGTGTTTCCTTTGGTCTTGACTCTTTCATGATCAGATTCCTCATTTACAGGTATGTGGCTACTCTGGAAGAAAACTAGATCATGGTGTTTAATAGTGCTGTTAAAGTGTTCACATCAATTAAAGTTATCTTTTTTAGTTGAATAAAGAGTTAATATTTTCTTTTTCTTTTTCTTTTTGTAGTTTTTTGAGACAGGATCTCACTATTTAGTTCAGGCTGTCCTGGATTCACTATGTTGCCCAGGCTGACCTCAGACTTGCAGTGATCCTCCTGCCTCAGCCTCCTGAGTGCTGGGATTACATGCCAGGTGAGAACTAACATTCGTAAGTATCACATGTGCTGAGTGCTTTTAAAATGTTTTTGAAATCCTTATGACCTAAACAATAATAATAGTTACCATTTATTGAATCCTGTGAGAAAGAATTTACACATCTATCATAAAATTTGTACGATGGTATCGTCAGCTCAGAAACTGACACTCAGTGAGAAGCAGCTCAGCCTTGGTCACACAGCCAGTAAGCCACAGAGTTTCAATTTTCTTTCAGAGCCTAAACCTAAACCTCATCTTACAAGTTCCTATTTTTCTCATCTGCAAATTGCACAAGACCTCAAACTAGGAGTCTAGGAAGGGCTCAGGACTGTCTGAGTGCCTGTGACGCTGTCCTGTCTCCAACACAGATGGAGAACTGACAGACAATTGCTCTTCCCTTCCGGTTTGGGGCAAGCTCCAGTTGCACAGGGGCCTCTCCTGGGGTAGCACACAAAGCCTCAGGCACAGGAGGCAGGGAAGAAATGAAAAGAGGTCACTCCTCCCTCTCAGCCAGCACCCCACCCCAAACATATCATGTCCTTTCCCTGATGAGTGTCTAATGAGCATGGCCTGTGTGCCTGGCTCTATGCTCTGTACTTGAGTCACAGTGACACCCAGAATGGACAAGGTTCTGGCTTTCTGCAGGAGTGAGGGTTGGGACAGGTGGCAAGAACAAGTAACCAAGCACATAAAACAATTCAGGTGGTTGAAAGTGTCACAAAGAACACAAAGACAGAGCCTGGGCATGTCACCAGGGCCTACTTCCTTTTCCTTTTTAGTGCTAGGATTAAAACCAGGGCCTTAAACATACTAAGTGTATGCTCTACCACTGAGCTACATCCTCAGCCCTATTTCTAATAAAACATGTTATCTGAAGGCTTTTCTAACACTGAAATCCATTTGGATGTATTTTCAGATACATAACCTTTCAATAGCCTATTTAGCACTCTAGACCAGCACTGTCTGGTAGAAATATTATCCAAGCCATATATGCAATGTTTAATTTTCTTGCAGCTGCATTTAAATAAGTAAAAAGAAACAGATGATTTTGTGTTTAATAACATCTCATTTATACCAATATATCTTAAAGTATTATCACTTCAACACGTAATCACTAGTTATGAAGAGAATCATCAATTCATTGAGAGAGCTTACATCGTTTTTAAAAACAAAGTCTTGGAAATTTTGTGTATATTTTACACTTACAACACATCTCAGTTTCAGATAACCACATTTCAAGTGCTCAAAAACCACCTGTGAGTTTTGTATGGTGGTGCACACCTATTATGCCAGCACTCAGGATAATACTGTCAGGTATTAGCCTGGGCTACATCATGAGACCTTGTCTCAAAGGGAAAAAAAAATAACAAATGCCACATGTGGCTGCCGGCTACAGTTCTAGAGTCTTGATTTCAATATCTACTGGAACACTTTGTGATACACATATTGTCATTTCCATGAGAATGATACCTTGCTTCACCAACTGCTATCCACAACTCTGGTTGCAAATCGAATTGGACTAGAACGAAATTAAACTCAGTGTTGACCTCATGGGAAAATTTGAGTTGATTCTCAATCAATTCAGTTTGTGACCAGAATCATGGAAAGAAATAAGTTCATGGGCCAAGGTACCACTGTAAATGCTCAGTAAGAAATCTTGAATTCACAGAGCAGTTAGTACAATCAAAATATTGTGTATTTCAATCTGTTTGAAATTCATGTATTTTCCCCAAATTCAATATTATACAACTCAAAATGAATATCATAAACAGAACTGGCATTATTGAGCAGATCCAACTTTTTCACATGAACTATGAATGATAGGAAAGCTACATTAAAGCTATGGGAGAGAGCTTTAAATCTTAAAATCAAGATTTAAATCTTAAAATCAAGTGCTTAAAGCAGGTAAGTGTCAAAAAGTAAAGCAAGATCATGCACAGGGTATGGAGAGAAAGATACACAAAGACAAGCAGAAGGGCTGACAGTCAGAGCTAGTGGAACACCAACACAGAAGCTTCCACACATGGTCATTCCCATATCCTGTAGTTTATTTAGCTATTAAGAAAGAGAACACATCCTAGAGATATAGTCACACTTTCCATGGGATCATCAGAAAGAAATTTATTTATGTATTTGAAGTGAATGTTTTCTAGCTGGCAATTATTAAAATATTTTGATAACTTCTCCCCCTTTGCACACAATACATATCATGTTCAAATGGTATATGAGAGTAAAGAAAGTGACCAAAAACAATGAAAATAAACTTTTCAAGTAAAATTAGTTCATTTTAGATACCAAAAGTCTTCAATTAAAATTCAAATCCTCTTGCAGAACCCTTCACACATACAAGAATGATGGTGACATACATGTGATTTACAAACTCATCACATCCTGTATGGCCACATGAAAAAGAACCAGTATGGGCTGAGAAATTTGGAATCGTCTCTGAACAAGTATACCTGGCTTATGTAGGGGACTCAGTCAATATAATAGTGACTAAGTTTTCATGAGGAATAAAAAGCCCACCACAATGGATTAATGGTTCTTGATACTTCCTCTCCTCATCCCTGCTTTTACCAGTCAATTGTCATTGTTTCACAGAACATAATGAACTCAAGGATTAACTTGGTACACCATGAGTCTTTGTGCATGGTCTGAGGAAAATGATATAATTCTCCATGACTCCAATAATCTGAACTTCCCAATTATCAAATGATTTTACAGGAGCTGAAGTTTTGGGGTTTTTATGAACTACAAAAGATGCTTTGGCTAGAATCATTTTTAGGAAAAACAGAATTATACAGGGGAAAGGGAAAGGCATTTAATTATGAGAGCCATTTGAATTTCAGCCAGTAGGCATTTACAAATAAATAATTGATGTATGAATAACAATCATCTTTATTACATATCAGTGCACAGTCTCTACTTCATCTCATAGTTCTGCTGGAGCTATGTTTGAAAATAATATACTGCATTTCTTTGCAAATTATTGGCAAAGATAGCTGCTCCATAAAAGAGAGGCTCTGGACCTAGTTTAAGTCGTCTGTCTGCTATTTGACACAAGTGGTCCATCTCTTTCATTGCCTCATGTTTTAGAAGTGCTCCTTTGCTCAATTTCCATCTGCTCATTTGTAAGCAACACAGGCTGCATCATCTTCATGATCACATGAAGTCAAAAGGTGGGGGCATGGGATAAAAATTTTAGGACAAACACACTATATTCAGCCTTTTTGAAAAAAATAAAAAAACAATTTGCCTCTCAAGAAAACAAGAGATAATTTTATTTTCCAAGTAGAAATCTGAGTCTTATACGCCATTTAAAAGAAAATTTCCCAGATCCCGCATGCTGACTTCAATAGAGAGCAATTTTTCATCAGTCTGATCTGTCAAATCCATTTTATTTCACAAATTGGACAGCCGAATCTGTGTGTTCTCTATCAGCCATAAGAAAATAGTATTCTTTTGGTTGGTGGTATTAGGTTTCATTTATGGGTGTTCTCTCTTTTTATCAAGGTGAGGAAAAACATCTTGACAATATTCAATATTTTTGAAAGCACATGATATTTACAAAGGATAAGACCAGAATAAAACTCAAAGGATTTGATGGACACTACTTTAAGAACCTCAGAATTATCTTTGAGACAAAACAGAGAAGCAAAGGACAAATATTTACTGAGGGCCTTCTGTGTGCCAGAACTAAACTGGATAATTTATATAGGTCATCTCCTTTAGTTGTCACAAAAACACTTAGATATGGATATTCTTAGCTTTATTTTAAGGATGGAAAAGTTAAAAGAGATGAGTAATTGGCCCTAAGTGACACAGACATGAAGGAAATGGAACAAGGATTCAAGTCCAGCACTTGAGGCTTCAAATTTCACACTCTGAGTGGTTTACAATGAAGAAACATTAGAAATAACCTAAATGACAACACAGGCATTGATTGGATACATTATATCTGCACAAAGCCATCATGGCAAATGATGGGATAGATCTACTTTTACTGACATGAAAAGACTTCCATAGCAAGTCGACTAAAAAGAGAAGATTACAAAAATAAAATACATGAACCCTGTTAAGATATATAATTTATATGTATAACTTATATAAGTATAATTTGTAAACATACTTGCCTTTTAAAAATTATCATCAGGTTTTAAGTCTTTTCTTCTTTTTACATATTTACTGTTGGTCCATAATGAGTTTCTATTAGTTGGATAGAATGATAGACAGTTGGATAGGTGGAATGATATGCACATAGATAAATACAGACTATACAAAGGAATATAAGTAAAATTTAAAGATCAAAAGAAAAAGTTTATCAAGCTGGGTCTGGTGGTGCACATCTGCAATCTCAGCATTTGGGAGTCTAAGGTAGGAGGATCACTGTGAGTTTGAGGCCAGACCTGGCCACATAGTGAATTTAAGGCCAGCCTAAACTGTATAGTAAGATCCTGTCTCAAAAAACAAACAAACAAACAAAAAATATTATCAGTACATTTGATATTTGAAAAAGCTGTATTTACATGTTTTAATAAAATCCAATCATTTGTAACATACTTGCAGTTTCAAATATATATACATATACATATATATATATCTTCATCAATATATACTCGCATTATTTTCTATTGCACTATCTATAAACAAATGTAAAGATATATAAAGAATGAGACATCCATACATGTATAGAGCATGGAAATGATAAAGCAAACCCAGTAAATTGGTACCAATCAAGGAAGCTGTATAAAAAAAGAATATATGGGGGTTCCTTGTGCTATTTGTTCACTTATGCTAAGTTTAAATTATCTCAAAACGGTGGGGGGGCGGATTTAGCTCAGCGGCATAAGTGCCTGCCTGGCAAGCACTAGGTCATGAGTTCAATCCCCAGTACCAAAAAAAAAAGTTTAAATAGGACAAATAGATATTTTAGGTTTCAAATATGCCTGTCTGACACAAGATGATGCCAATCAAAAAAAGACCCTACTTTCTGTCCCTTCCCCCCAGTACTTAGGATTAAAACTAGGGTTACTACAGAGCTATACTCTAGCCCTTTTATATTTATTATTTTGAGATAAGGTCTCACTGAGTCACTAAGTTGCCCAGGCTGAGTTTGAACTTGCAATTCTCCTGCCTCAGCTTCCTAGAGCACTAAAACTTCAGGTTTGTGTCACTGTTCTCCATAACACTTGAAGCAAGGGACTTAGGATCACTTCATGAATTTGTCCTTTATAGTGCTTGTCATAAAACAACTTGGGATTTCTTGAGTTGTGTTTGTCTCAGAGCACAGAAATATACAGGAAACATGCCACTTTGTGTCACAAGGCCAGCACAGTCTTGATAAGAGAATCTGATAACCTGAGCACACAAAAAGCCATAAACCAATGAGAATCATAAATATAGACATAAACATATGAAACAAAATCCTAGCTTATTTAATTCCAGCAGTGTCTTAAAATAAACCATTATTGGGTAGGATTTACTTCAAAATTAGAAGCTTAGTTCACAAAGGAAAATTTAAAGAAGTTAAGAAATATTCCAGCTGAGTCCCTGATAAATGGTGGAGCAAAGTTTTTATTGAACACATTTTGCAAACTAGAAACAAGAAACAATAAAGAATGGCTATCAGACACAATCAAAATGGTGAATGTTTAATTTTTTAAAAATATTACAGCAAAAAAATACATTGTCATTAATCCCCCTCAAAATACTCCCTCTAGCTTCAAAAATACTTATTCTGTTGTTCTTCCCACTTCCTGAAGCAGCTCTGAAAATCTTTAGTATGTCTATGAAATGCACTCAAAACTCTGGTGTGCCAGGCATGGTGGCTCACGCCTGTAATCCTGGCACTTGGGAGGCTGACACAGGAGGATTATTGCAAGTTTGAGACCTGGGCTACCAAGTGTGTTCAAAACCAGACTGAACTTCATCATGAGCTCCTGTCTCAAAAAGAAAAAAAAAAAACCTTCTGATGAATGGTGCTGCCACATGACATCCAATGGAAAACTGGGCTCCTAAAAATATCCCAGTGTGTCCTCACCCACTTTATTCTCCAGATCTAGCACCGTAAAACTTTTGGCTCTTTCCCAGTGTCAAAATGACCATTAAAGGTAAATGTTTTGAATCAATTCAGGACATAAAGGCACCCATCAGAGTACAACTAAAGATACTTATAAAAGAAACCTTCCAAACCAGGCATGGTGGTGCAAGCCTATAGTCCCAGCACTTGGGAGGCTGAGTTTAAGGCCAGCCTGGGCTACATAGCGAGACCCTGTCTCAAAAAAATAGCAGAAGCCTTCCAGAACTGCTTCAGGATGTGGCAAGAAAGATGGGCTAAGTATGTCTAAAAAGAAGGGGAGTACTTTGACTAAATTAATAGCAGTGTCATAGTTATTTTCCTAGTTGCTGGGACACAACACCTGACACTCACAAATTAGAGGAAGAGACATTTATTTTGGTTCACAGTCTGTAGAGGTTTCAGTCCACAGTTCGCTGACTCCAAGACAGGGTGGCAAAGTGGATTGTTGCTCATTACATCTCACACAGCAAGAAGAGAGAAAAAGTAGGAGCCTGGGAGGGAGATAAATCCCTCCTGGCCATGTCCCCAGCACTGCACCTCTGTAGACCAGACCCCAACTCCTTCTAAAATCCTCATCCAAGCTCACATGAGGCTTTGGGAGGACATCTTAATATAAACCAGAACAGGCAATGTCTTCTATCATAATAATTTTTAAAAGTTTAATATTCAGCATATTTTTATCAGGTCTTATATATGAGTGAGCATATGAGTTTATGCACATGAACCCACATATGGAATAAAACCTGGAAAGATGATGTTATTTCCAAATGTGGATTTTTCTCTTTTTTTGGTTTTTTGAGACAGAGTCTTATTATACAGTACAGGCATGTGCCACTACCCCCAGCCAAATGTGTATTTATGGGGACTTTTCCTTCTACATTTTGCTCTTTTTTATTTTCTCAACTGAGCTTGAAAATAGCTTTTTTCATTTTTAAAATAAAGCCAGAAAACTGACCAAAAAAAACCCTTTACTGCTCTGAACAATTTACTCTCATTTCTATGAATTTCAAAGGAGCCCATATACAGTATCCTCCTCAAGCAAGGCATACCAACAATTAATTTTTAAATTAAGTTATCCCCAGAAAGTTCTTTAAATTATTGTAATCACTTCATGTCCTGATGTTAAAAATCCATCTTTAATAGCTATTGTAAAGGGGAACATTTGTCTGGAAATCTTGTATTTTTCTTATCTTTCAGTGATAAGACATTCTCGTTCGTATGATTCTGTGTGAACCCTTGTCTATCAAGAAAGAAGACAGAGAGGAAAAACAGGAGATGGACAAGAATGGCAAATGAAGAACCAACATGAACCAATGTCCTAGAGGGAAATAAATATTAGTCTATAAATTCACTGTTCAACGTCTTATTTATGGTTCTGTAGCACAGCAATCTCATCTGTTAAGTGAGAGGAATAACTTTAAATTCTCACAGATTCTCATTCATAAGTTATCAAGACTAACTTTGAGCCTTCTGGTAGAAAAATATAAGCCCATGTAATTTATTCCCAGTTGTGAAATTTAATTATATTTTCCTTACAATTGATGATGGTATCTATTTTGCAAATGGCTTCACATGTTATTAAGTACTATATATATAAATGGATACATGTTTAATTTTAATGCACTTTAAATCTTGGAAAAATGGAGAGGCAAAAGAAATTTTATAACTCTCATCACTTCTCAGAAATTCTTTGTAGGTGTTACTGAATGCAAGTTACACAGCATAACTCACTGTTGTCAAAAAGAGGGGGAAAAGTCATGCCATTTTCACTCTCAAAACAATGACCTTACCTGGCTTTGGAATTTTTCTACTTCCCTCCTCAGATGGTTTTCTCCAATAGCTTAGCATTAAAAGGAAATCCAATGCAAACATGATATGTTCCAGTAATAGGTGTTTCCAACTTCTTTGGGGAAGACCATAAGCACATGTGAGCATATAAGTAAGCACACACATGTGAGTATGCGAGTGTGAGCTTGTCACTGTTAGAGGAGGCTATGGGAGAAAAGTGAGTGTCCCTAGAGCCAGCTTAGAAGCTAACAGGAACAACATGACCACCATAGGTCATCCAGAGTTCTCTAAAGTGATGTCAAAAGACAATGAGGTGTTAAGTACATTTTTTAAGACGTGAAAATCCAGGACACAATAAGCAAGATATGAAGCTGACCCCTGAAAACAACAGACAAGTCCGATGATGCAACATAATTTTCATTAACTATTCCTTTTCTCCCAATCTCAATCAAATGCTATTTAACCTTTGACAGTAGAACTTGACTATTGCATAATCAAACATGAACATAACCTACTTTGGTTGAGATCTGGGAGAATGGAAATCTGCCCTTTCAATCTTCCATTTCCAAACAATTCTTGGATTTAGTATAGTGAAAAATTGAGTAGTCACACATTAAATCCCAAACTATATTTTTCATGTAAAATACTGGTGTCTATAAAGTGTGTCACCAACCTCCTGTAGAAACTTACCTTTCAACTTGAGGTCAACATTATGTCTCAGCCAAGGGTAAACCCCGTAGCTTGGCATATCTTCAGGAATTGGATTATTGTTTATCCAGCCATCACAAGCAAACCGGAAGAAATTATCACAAGGATCCACAGACAGATTTACTTTACTCAATATGGCAGCAGCTATTTAAAAAGAAAATCATAGGATTAATGACAAGAACTGAACATTTTGTGCTGTTCTTTTCCAAATTAAACACCCAGTTCATATCAACCAGTTCCCAAACATTGGCTTCTACATTTCCCCTCAAATAACTCTCTGAAGCAACTTTTCTGTGTGAAATGAGTGTGTTCAGCATGAGTGGGTAGAAGTTTGGTGGTGTTAGTATTATTGGTTTTTCAAGATTGTTACTAACATCTGTGTGTTATGGGGCAAGAATACAAATGAAGTAATAAGGGAGGTTTTTTTTGCAAAGATACATGTGACTCTTTTATCCCAAATGTCCTTCTGTAAAGTGACTTTTCTACTAGGGTCCAGTTCTTCTACCTCAAACATGTCTTGGCCTCGTCATTTGCTTTGAGCAACAAAGTTAGCAGAAATGATTATTTGCGAGTTCCAAAGCCTTGGAACCTTCCAATTTAATTCTCTTCAAATGGAACCCCAAAACCACCCTTTGAAGAAGTCTCCTGGAGAACAAGAGGCCACATGGAAAAGAACAAAGCCAACACTGTCAGACATGTGACCGAGGCCATTACAGACCTTCCAGCCCAAGCAGCCATCCCCAAGCAGAGGAAGGCAGCTGCACAAAGCCTAGAGAGCCATCTATAAAACCCATGGAGCCAGGAAAAACAGTACATTGTTCCTGTTTCACCTCGGAGGGGTGGTTTGTTTCACAGCAAAGGGTAACTGAGAAAAAGGCCACATGGCATCTGTTTACATATTTTAAAGATCTATTCACAATGTGTCTTTATAACAATCTGGAAAGCCAGTTATGGCTTCTTGAGGCCCTCGACGTCTAGTGCAGCTCTCAGAGGACTGGAGCCCTAAAAGGCACTCACAAGGCCATGACTGGTGACTTAGGACCATTGGGCAGGGAATTCTGGGCTACGAGAGAGGGCTTCAGACTTGGCCCCACAGACTCCTTGACTGTGGGAGAGGCATAGCTAGAGGAGGGCTAAGGTAGGGTTTTCTAAATGGGGGTTCCAGGTATAGCGGCAGAACTGAGTATATGAATTAAGAGAAAGATACAGTACACTGATCTACCAGTTTCCTTCTTTCACAAATCCATATGCAAATATCTAAGGAACATAGGCTGTAGATAAGAAATCTGTACATAAATATGTATCCATGACCTTTAAAAGAAAACATTCCATTACAAAATGAGAATGTTCCAAAGTTCCTAATATTGGACTCCAACTGCATACAATTTCTGGCTACCTCTCTGGCACAAAGATATACACCAACTTATTACAAGAAAGCAGCTGATATTCTAATAACATTGGAAGGGTAACGTTCTGGGCAATTTTCATACTTTAATTAATTCCAGAATATATTGCTGTGTGAAGCAATGAAAGCCTGATGAGTTTTCAGCAAAATAAGAATTAATTGCTCCTCAAAAAATAAAACCTGCATAAATTTAGAAATACATTTTATAGTTTTGTTCCATGAGTGGCTCTTCCAGGCGCAAAAGCAAGGCTATTTCTCTACCTTAGATTCTATGAAAATTTCCAAGAGATTTTTATCCTGATCGAGGTGACTAAGACACAAACATTCAAATTTCTATAAGACTCCAGAACCTCTGCTATTTGCAACCTCCGTGCCCCAAAATAAACAGCTATCAAAAACTTGATTTACAAGTTGGAGAAATTTCGAACTGACAATGTTTTTGGTTTTCAGAACTAATTCAGTTATCTCTAATTACATTTTTGCTCACTGCTATCATTTTATCATGACTATTTAATAAGCAAACCTGCCAAGACACACAAAGTCTTCCTTGGAGTTTATATTTAAAGTTAGTCTGTGCAGCCGCAGGATGAATCTGCTATGTGACACCTCCGGGACATGGATCACATAAGTCTCAGTCTCACACAATATTTACAGTCACACAGGGGAGCCCTCATGCACATTGTTACTCACATAAACTCGCTGCTTCCTGGCTTTCTTCCCAAACTTCCCCTGCCCCCTCCCCTCAGATGCATCCTCTCCATCTCCTTGCTTTTCTTGAGGCTACCTAGGAAAACTGCAAGGTCAGCTCTTACCTCTCAGCCCTAATACAAAGGTGGGGGCTGCATCACTCACACTGAATTTGGAAAAGAGCCCGCTGAGTGAGAAAACTCTTTCCCTTGCCTCACAATCCATCATTCATGATTCACAGTTGGGCATAGGGCTACACTTTCTGCAGGGGAACTGTGACTCCAAGTTGCAAGGGACTGTAGTTGTCAAGGTACAAAAACTCCTTTCCCCCTACTCAGCTCCGTGGAGAAAACCAAGCAGGTCTTCTTTTAATAAAAGAAATGTGATCACAAAGAAGACCTGTGAAAGCTCAGGCTGTGGGCTTTCTCAAGCCATTGCACATGAGGGCAGTTGCTGGCCAGTCTTCAGCTCATACATGTGGAGTAGCTGGAGGCATTCTCCATGTACCGACCTGAGTTTTAGGCATAATCAGGGCTCAAGGGAAAACCTTATTAGGGCTTAAGCCTTATTAGTTACATAAAAATAAAATCACTAACACTAAGCATCTCTGTGCAAGGAACTTTTATGCAAAGACCTCTTTGTGCAATATAGCACAACCACAAACTTTAAAACTAGACTACTTGATTTGAAAGGAGAGTAACAACATTCACTAGCTAAATAACTTTAAGCAGCTTGCTTAACTGCTGTGTGTCCTCTTTTCCTCATCTGTAAAATGAGTGTAATAATAATAATGCTATATAGTATTGCCATGAAAATTAAATGAGTAAATCTATGTAAAGTGCTTATAACAATGTCAGGTGCATTGCTGTATAAATATAGATAAAATACAGCATGCACAGTGAAATTTGAATTTAAAATAAACTACTTTCTAGAATAAGTGTGTATGAAATATTTCAGGAAACATATTTATACCAAAAAGAGAAAGTCATCACTGTATATCTATAATTCAAACTTAAATATCCTATATGCATGTATTTAGCTATATCTGGGAACTTAAAAACTTGCTACTTGCTATTACAATTCTATAAACACATCTAAAACCCTGAGGCTAGATTTTCAGAGTTATAGATTTTTAGATTTTGGAAAACAAACAATATACAATCACAGATGATATACTACCTCTACAATGTCTAGAGTGGGCCCCTGCAGCAAGCACATTCATATTTTTATGGGAAGAGAAACGCATATAATCCTGAGATCAATGAAGTCTAAAGCAGCTTCACACAAGATTTGGTTTTGCTATCAAAGTAACTGAGATCAGATTTGGTCTTGCCAAACAGGAGCTGTCATATTTTCTGGTATTGGACATTATGCACTAGGTTACTACTATCATTATTTTCTTTTATCCTCATGACTAATAAGTTTAAAAAAACTATTATTCCCATTTTTACAGATAGTGAAACTGTAATTTAGTATGATTATGTATTTAGCCCAGCATCACATGGCATATAAGTGGCCAGATGGTGCCTCAAACTCAAGTTTGCACATTTACCCTTACCCACTGTCATCAGCGTGCTACTTCCTTGCTTCTTTATATTTTTTCTACAGCTTGAATTTCAAAAGCAAGAGATAGTATGAGAGGACTTGGAGCAAAGGAGGAAAGGGACATGAAAGGAAGAAATGGGACAGAAGGTTTTCAAACACTCCCGTCTCCTGAACTTTCCAAAAGTGCAACTGTGCCTACGAACCCCGCACATATACACACACACTTCAGCTTTTGTGTAAGGCCCTGGTTTGGCCACAATTCTCCCACCATGTGTATTCAACAGCTGTTCCACAGACTCCTGGGACACAGAGGCTTATATTGCATGAAAGAGGACTGTGTCCTTGGTGAGCCTTAATGGAAACAGCGCAATTAAGGGAAACAGCACAATCAGTATGTATTAGCAGTGCAATCGATATATATATATATATATATATATATATATATATATATATATATTAACATCAGAAAGCCATTCATCAATGTGAGTATTAGAAATGAAGCATCAAGGCAAAACATATTAGCAGGCAGAAAGGGACATCATCAAACATTAGTCTACAATTGTGATTATGGCATTGTTATGACATCTAACAAACAAAATTTATGAAATAAGTAACCCTCCTTACAAAAAGTTGTCTAAACAGAATTGAAGCTTTATGAGTTCAAAAATTTCATTGTCTTATATCTGAAAGAATCCTAACACAGTGAAGGTACTACATGACATGGAATTTAAAATTTGGTCTCTGATGGTGCGTCCTGGTTCCCCACCTTCTCCGTCACATCCCCTCTTCACTGGAAAAGGCTCCAGGTCAACTACTCAAACCAGGGAAAAGAATTTTCCTTGGAATTTTCATATCACTCCAGAGCAAAAAAAAATCATTCCAGATATTACAGAGTTGAAATAGTTTAGTCACTGGATTCTAGTTAGTTTGGTGTTATGGAAAAAGATCAAAGGACTTAACATGGTACCATGTTACCAAGAGAAGCATGGTAAGGAGCCAATGATGGACTTGAATCTCAGCTCTGCCGCTAACTCAGAATGTTACCTTAGGCAAGTTATTTAGCCTATAGTAGCCTACATCCCCTTATCTGTACACCTGGTGAGAATATAGGCTTATGGAGGTTTTAAGAGATAGTGTGTGTAAGTCACTCAACACATTGCCTGATTAAAAATATATATTGATCACTTATGAATGGGAAAATAGTAACATAAGAATCTAACACATTATCACTAAGTCCTCTGAATTTACAAGCTCTTTCACCGAGGTCTCTGCATCTCAGTAATTGCACCACCCAAAGCATCACTTTTGAGTCTCTGCGTTTTTTCTCATGGCCTATACTAAACCTTTCAGCAACTTCAGCAATGCCCTACCTCCTAAACTTTCTGCATTCTCCTTCTTTTGAATTCAAAGCAGCATCTGCTCTCTCTTACCTGGTCTAATGCAATAACCTCCTCTCTGAGCAACCCTCTTTCACTCTTGCTCCCTCTGTTACTTCTCCACACAGAAAGATTCCCATAGTCTAGTTCTCCACTGAAAGATCTTTTAATTATTCATAAAATGTACTTTTAAAAATCCCTGCAGGGGTTCTTGGACACACTCATTAAAAACTCAGATTTTCAGCATGTGTGCCACCCACTGTCCTCCATCACCCTCCATCGTATTTACTGTGTCCTTTACCCAACAAGCTCCACCCATTCCTCAAGCTGGTTCCACTATGGGACCTTTACATGACTTGGAAAGCCTTTGCCTCAATCTTTGTGCAACAGTTTGCTTCTCATCATTCAGGGTCCTCTTCAAGGTCATGTCTTCTTCACACTTTTCAATCTAGCCATCCTGTCACTTGCTACCCCATTATCTTTTAATATTTTATTTTGCTGCATAACACATACCATTAGCTGATATTCTTCTTATGCACTGATTGTTTGTGTGGTGTTTTCCTTCCCTTGTCTTCGATACACTGATATATCCCCAAAACCTAACCTAGTGTCTGGTATGCATAAATATTTGGTAAATTCACCCATTGTTCTCTTAAAGCCATGTGTGTAACTTGTCCTATGATGTTCCCTTCAGAAAATTCACCAGGATTCTTGACCACTTGAATAAGAATGGGTGTTAGAATCCAGCTCTGCAAATATAGCTCCTAACACTGATTCATGGGGGAGGGCAGGATCTAATAGCTTTAAGAAACCTGAGGCAACTTCAGTTGCGAAACTTCACTTTGTTGTACCCACTGATACATGGCCTGGTCACCTCAAGAGAAGTAGAATAGAAAGAAAACGATAAGGATGAGGAGGACAAAGAGGAGGAGGACTCAAAGGAATTCCAAGAGGCAGTGGAATCATAAATTTACAAAGGATCTCTGCTTAGAGGCAAGCAGGTCAGACCAACTAACCAGAAGATACACAAAGACTGTGTAAGATAAATAGTCCGCTGAGTCATAGGAGGCTGATGGTCTCTGCCTGTGGGTCTTAAGAGAGACCATTCAATCTTCCAAGCCTTTTCCCAAGTTCCTTATCACAAGGCTTGGAATAGCGCACAGCTGGTTTTATGCAACGCAAAACAAAACAGGAAACCTAAACTCCATTACTTCACACCAAAACTTGAGAGTAGACTTGAAATTTCTTCAAAATTGCATTTCATACTTGGTAAACCTCAAGCAAACAGAATACTATAAATACCACCTGTTTTCTCTTCCACTCTCCAAGGTACCATAATTATAACTTGACACAGGGTGGAAAATGAACTTACCGGCTTCAATGCATTCTGGCTTCAGGCAGTACTCCTGTTTAGCTTGGAAACTTAAGAAACCTTGCGTCACTGAAAAAAAACATAAAAATAAATGACCAACTTGTAGCAGACCGCTGTCAGGTAAACTGTCATCAAACAAATATACAAGACATTTTATATCGGTTTAGCTTCATCAGAATTGATGCAGTCCTCAAAACCCAGTTGGCTAGTAGGCTTGATAAGACTCTTGGCTGTTGTGAAACTCATTTCTCTCAGAAGATAAGTGGGTACATCTAGACCAGGGCTCTTAGGAGTCTGGTCCCAAGAGCTACAGCAGGAGTACCTGGGGACTGGCTAGAGATGTACATTTTCAGCCTTACTCCAGACCTGACTCAGAACTGTGGGTGGAGAGGCATCCGTCTGTGTTTTTTGTTTTTTTGTTTTGGTGGTGGTGGTGGTGGTGGTGGTGGTGGTGGTGATGGTGGTAGTGTGGCGGTGGTGTGCTGCAGATTGAACCCAGAGCCTTACCAATGCTAAGCAGGGTCTGCCAATGATTTACACCCCCAGATGGCCATCTGTGTTTTATCACCCTGCAGTTGACACCAACTGCTGGGTTAGATGATCTCTCACGTGTCTCCCATCCCTGATTATCTGAGGTGTAAGTCTCATGTCTCCACTCTTTATAACTATGTCACCCTTGTAGAGATGGAAAAATTGAAGCTTTTAAACTGTGTCATTTGGAGCAAATCCAGAGTGGAAGGAGAAAGCTAGCATGTGTGGTATTTAGAGTTCTGGATCTTATCTAAACTCCATACAGATGTGACCAAAAGAGGAAGGGAAGGGTAAAAATATACTGTGTAACTCAATCATCTGGCAAAAGTTACTATCTGCCTGCCTAGGGTCCCAGACATCCTCCTTCTGTGAAGCCCAGCCTAGCTATGAGACATCTGTAGATTTGACGGCCAAAATTCCAGCTAATTCTCCCCTCAAAACACACATACATACATACATACATACATAAACCAGGGCTTGCCCTGGGTTTGATCCCCTGCACCACAAAGGACCAGCAACAAACAAATCAAACCCCACACAATCAAAACAGCTTTTTTTTCTTTTCACCAATGCCTTGATTTCCTCATCTGCCTAAATGAATTTTAGGAAAAATTACCCAAATGGATTTCTGCAGAAGCATAGAAGGATACCCTATTTGTGAGCTCCAGGCAGCACCTGAGCATTAGCAGATGTCAGTTAAAGATTTCAAAAAATATTAGAACTAATTTCTTCTCTGTGAGTAGAAACAAGAAGTCATTTCAAGATGTGGCTGTGGCCTTGAGGAGATGAACCACGGAGGGTGAATGGGCACTGAGGCTTTTACTGCCATATTCGACAGAGAAATACAGTCAGAAACATTGGCAGCATTTATGTTTCCACGTGTTTTATTATTTATCACTCCAGATTCTAAGAAGAGCCTGATTTTGCTTTGTTATTTTCTCTGCTGCCATCTGCCAAAAAGTCTTTTCACCTGTGTTGCCTCATAGATTCAAGAAAACTGCCTACAGACTATCTCAGGCCTATTTTTAAGAAAAGAAGTTTCTTAGCATAAAAGTGTGTTTTGATTTCTTTAGAAAGTTAGGTGAAATATATATGAGCAGAATAAAGATTAGTGTAGAGTATCCCAATATGCCTGAGTGGTGGAACAATGGAGGATTTGTTTCCCTTCATTCTACTTTTGTATGTTTACCAAATGTTTTTAAATAAGCATGCGCTATTTTTATAATAGAAAATTATATGTGCCTTATTACACATAATAATTGTATTTTTATTATTCTGGACAGTAACTTTCTTGGCACTAGTCTTACTTTTTAGAAAAAGGTTAATAAAACAGTTAAACACTTCTCATAAAAAATAACTTTTGACACAAAACTTCTAAAGAATCAGAGCTAAAGCCAGTTATCCTCATCTGACAAGTAGTAGAAGAATAATTTTTAATTTAACTAACTGTGACAGAGGGAAATTTGACTCTGGAATGTTATATCCATAGATGGTGGGTATTTTAAGATCCTGAAAATAAATAAGGCCCCAATAAGTCCCAATAAGATGAAAGTATAAATAAATGGAACAGAGACAATAAAAATACATTAAATAAAAAAACTTAAATGTTACATTTTACTGATTAGGAACTCTTAAAAATTTTAACAATTTAATTTTTCCCTTTTATTTTTCTATAACAAATATGAATGCGCTCAGAATAGAGTGAAGTCATCCAAGATCAAGAGTATGAGAATGACCTGAAGAAGGGGTCACAGGACAGATCAGTCCACTACTTGTTCCCATGAACAGCCTTGCCTTGACATTTTTATGTAAAAATACATAAAATTCAAATTTCAATGTCCAGAAATCAAATCCTCCTGAAAACCAGCCGTGCCCAGTTGTGTAAACCAGAGTTGAGTACTGCAATAGAGATCACTCTGCCCACCATGGAGTCAAGAGTATTCACTGTCTAATCCTGACAGAAACAGTCTACTGACCACCGCATCTGAGAAACGGATTGTGAGAAATGGACAGAGGAGAAAAGACACCTGCAAATAAACTGGTTATAGGCATATAGTCATATCTGACCTCTTCAATTCCAGTGCTCTACATCCTTTGAAATCACTCCAAAGCCACTGGCAATCATTCTTACTATAAAACCACTAAGATTTACAAGAGAAATTATCCCAGAGCCTCGAAGACAAAGAAGAAATAAAGAAGGATGCTAGAAAGTGCAGACATATGATTGAACTTGAACAGGCAGAAAACTGTCACAAAAATGAACCAGAAAGCACCTTGAAGAGATGAACCTAACTAAAATACTGTCCTGAAAAGCATTGACTGGCAGGTTCCCAGAGATTTTCAGACAAGCACATTGCTAGCTGCAGAGTTAAGGTGGGGAAGAGGGGATAATGGACAGGTAATGGAAAAAGGGTAGGGAAGGAGATTACTGTGAAGTAGTGCTGAAAATTTTTACCAAAATTAAGGGTCCCTGCATATACAGTGCATCCAAATGGAGGTGGTCTCCTGAAGCAGTGCCCAGTTAAACTGTAATACAAGGATGAGATGTAACTAGCTCAGTGGTAGAAGACTTGCCTAGCAAATAAAGTGTTCAGCAATGTTGCCAAAGAATGATTTACTCTCAAAGAACAAAGGTTTGCTGCCATGGAGAATCTTTCAGCTAATATGCCACGACCTGGACCTCGGAATGCAATGGTCATAAACTTGCAATTTGGAAAAAGTTTCAAGCAAAGGTAACACCATTTAAAAGAGTAAATACTTTTATATGCATGATAATAATCATTTTGGTTCTTAGATCTGGAAGTGTTTGCAAGTCCTAACCTTGTAGTCACTTCCCACGTAGAGTGTAGTCCCTTGGCATGCCCATAGAACTTCTCCTCCAGTACTAGATTCCAGAAAGAAATGTATCTCTAAAGCCAAAATTTTGGAAAAAAAAAACATCTCACAACAGCTTTCAAGGGCCACAAATTCATTTGCATGAGTAGGAGTTTTAGCTTCTCCAGAAAGCAATAAATTCATCTAATTTCCTAAATCTTCAGCCACATAAAACATGGAAAGATGGTCTGCTCATTTTAACAGAGTTCTCAACGACACAACCCTAACTCTTTTAAAGGTTAATTATTGGTTTCTGCCAAAATAAGCATGGCCTCTTCCATCCTGCATACACCAAAGATTTTTTCCAGGCCTGCTGCACTTCAAAAGTGCACCTACAATCGCCTAAGCAAAGGCTTGCTCCTAAGAAGCTTTAAAACTAATGAAATACTATGGGTTGTATGAGGAAAAGGCTAATAACCAAGGGTTCCAAAAGCACATAATTTAAGGTCATCCTTCACCTCCAAGATACTTGATTGTTTTTCATAGGAATACACTTTTACCATCATGTCAACTCACCGGGCACATCATTCTCATGATGAGTCATTATAATAATTGAATCACAACACCTTTCAAGTGTTTGGAGAAAAAAAAACCTGTTTTCCTCCATATTAAATCTATTAGAAAGGCAGAGTTAGCACAGAATCCCCTCAGAGTCACTAGATTAGAAAGGACTTGAAGAAAACCATCAAAAGGGCATTTTAAAGGACAGATTTGTACTTCATGAATTAAATTTTGTGATTCATTCAGGCAAACATCAACAAAAGCCAAATGAAAAGAAATTCCGATGTGTAAAGCTTTTCCTTATAAAACAAGTAAAGTCTCTCCCTATGAATTCATAAGCACTCAATTTGTGAAACATAATACATGAAATTTTTCTACTCAGTACAACAGGATCCAGGAGCCACTCAAAACTTCTTCATACCTACTTTGCCATCTGGACTATACATCTGGTAGTAAAGAAAAGCTGCTTTTGTCATTTGCATATTTGACAGAAACTGAGGATGCACCACCTACAAACACAAGCAAACAGCCATACGCACACCTGCATTTTACACAGTTTGCTAGGATAAAACACAGGGAAACAACCTAGCACATGTCCAGTCCCCCAGGTCCCCAATGCTCGACTTACCTAGAAAGAGGATTGTGCCCAGCACCAAGGTGCCACCGATGAACACAGCCAGGGCAATTCGAGTGCCTCTGTTGGTCCCCTTTCCAGTCTCCATGCTGCTCCCTGATTCTGCTTCCATCAGAAGGGGCTGGAGAGAGCGCTCAGGAAGAAAGTCACTTTTTGTGCTTTGGTAACTGGTCCCAAGAGTTTGGTAGGTGTTAACATCCAAGGCTCTCTTGCTCTTCTACCAATGGACAGCTTAAGAAATTCCTGTCAGGAAACCTCTTCTTGCCACCCTTTCTCAAATAATCGTTTACAAATGAAATAAAAGAAATTCAAAATATTGGTTGTCTTGGCTTTTCCCCTGACTAGACAAAACAAACAGCGGTTGCTTTATCTTGGTGCTCTCCCTCAGCAAAGTCCCTCTCAACCGATCGTTTGGCAGGCTCTTCTCTCAAGCGTTCCGAGTATACATGTTTTACTATGTTGCTGAACAGATGTTTTAGCTATTTAAATGTATAGTCACTTGGGGAGGAGAACACAATTGACTTTATCAAAACTAGATTCTCATCAACCTCCCCGCAACCATGATAAGTTAGGTGGCAGGAACTTGCCCAACCCGCTTCAAGATTTCAGTTAATTATGTAATTCTGCTGCAATAATCATGTTGCTTGTGCCTGAACTGTCCTCATCAAAGATATTCTTTCAGTGTGTGAGTCCCTTTTTAAAGCCTTCTAACAGCTCCTAGGATATCCTGGAGCATTTTATTTTAGGAACTTTGTGTATGATTGCATGTGCCAAAAATCAGAGTCACAGTCCGGTGCAGTGCAAAGTACCAATTAAGACAACCTACAGAGGCTGATGGTTTCGACTGAACTTTTTTAGGGAAGAAAAAGCACTTCCTCTTTGTGGTGCTAAGAATTGTACAAAAGACAGTTAAGTATATGAATTAAGCTTATTAGTAACCACGAAAGAGATGGTAAAGGCTTCTTCCCTGCGTGTTTTGATGAAAACTGCCCCCGTGTTGTTTGTGTTCCGGTTCCCCTGAGGCAGCCACCAGATAGTAGGTTTTTGCGTCTCTATAAAGTAGTTATTTCAGCAGATTTCCCAAGATGAATTCAAAGGAGTTTAGTTGCATACGGAAGACTGGCTCTTTGATTTCTTTGATTATAACAATTTCAGTTATGAAAATCTGCTTTCTTTATGGAGAAGGGCAACTGACACTCCAAGGCTACTGAAATGGTAAAGGTCTCCTTCGATATAGATGCCATGAATTCACAGTTACTCCCTCACTGTTCCTTTTTTTCTGGAGGGCATAAGGTTGTGGGAGGGTGGACAGTTCAGCTGTGTCGACAAAGCAGAAGAACAAAACTTGCGCACATGGCTTAGGGAGCCGCACCAGGACTCCCAGGCGTTGATGAACTCAGTGTAACGTGACCACACGTCTTTTCTAGCAGGCTATGGTCATCCTGAAGCCCATGGCATGAGAGTCTCCCAATGCTGCCAGATTCTTCCATAACATATTTAATCCTGTTTTCTGCTTATTTCATGTCTTCCCAGTCAAAAAAAAAATAAGGCTTTGTTTGAATTATGACATCATAACACACTGTAGCTCTTCTGTGCTCATTGGCAGTTGCTGTTTTGTGGCTGTTATTCAGTAACACATCTTATCATGCTTCAGCCCCTAGCATGGGATTGTCCCAGGGGTCTTGGACCTTGACTCAGTAATACATCTTAGATTGTGAGCTCCATTACATCAAGGACCACATCTGTCACATTCAGCACCACAGCCCCAATAACAACAGTTTCCAGCGCATCACAATGGAGGGAAATAAGAGCAATGAAATCATCCAAGTAAGCCCTAGCCAGTTGCTCTTACAAAGCAGGTTAGGGAAAGCATAGCCGCACACCTACAACCCTAGTCCTTGAGAAGCTAAGGCAGGAGGCTGCCACCAGTTTGAGGTGAGCCTTGGCGCCATAGTAAGTTCAAGGCCAGCCTGGACTACATAGGAAGATCCTGTCTAGAAATAAAAACTTCCTTAAAAAGCAGTTTAGAAACCTCAGACACCAGTGCCTGCCAGATATGGGGGCACATGCCTGTAATCCAGCACTCAGAGTCTGAGCCAGGAGCACACTGCAAGTTTAAGGCCAAAATGGGCTGCAATAGTGAGTTCAAGGCCAGCCTAAATTTCATGGCAAGACTATCTCAAAAAACCAAATAAATAAATAACAGAAAAAGACACCAGTGCCTATGGAGTCACAGTTCTCAACTGATAATGACACTCCACATGAGCGTAACACTTTATTTAACTTCGTGGTAAACCTAAATACTTAATATCAAAAGCACTTTTAACGGTTTCAACTGCCATGCAATGCATGTCAGCAACTTGATAAAGCTTCCTGTACACAGGAGTGGGGCCACTCCTTCCCTATTTCCTTTCCAAATCTCCTCATACATTTCAGGGTCCTGACTGACATGGAATGGGGGCTGTGGGTTGCTAATTAAAGTAAGCTTCAACCACCTTGGACTGCCTACCTCCCCAAAAGAGAAGACAGTTTGGGGCTTGCCCTGAATTAGTTGTACCTATCCATCACTGACAGGCAGGAATTCAGTCCTGAATATTCCACTGATGAGTGAAACGTTATTCAACCAAAAGAGATTTCCAGTAATTAACATAGGGAAACTCTGAGGTATTCCTTTCCAAACTAAAATATGCATAGAAAAATGTATTGCTTGAACATTGAAAACAAATTCATACAAATAAACATCTCCAAGGTGTTAAAAATAGGTTGTTTATATAACGCAATGAAGTTTCCTTTTACTTCCCAGAGAAATAAAGTAAGACTTGGGAGGATTGCTAGAGGAAAGGGTGTGGATATGCCATTCATAATGTGCATTCTTCAGTCGGTGCCATTTTCTGCATTAATTTTTCAACCTTTTGGGAAACGGTGATTATCTTGCACTCAAAATAAACTGCACTTAAAAATAAGTAGCACAGAAAAAACCCTTTAGGGCAAAATAAGGAGTTTCAAGGCTTAGAGAAATGAGTGCTCACAAAAGACTAGAGCAGAGAATTGCAAAAAAGGACACACGCGGGGCCGAATGTGACCCTCTGCTTGTTTTTATAAATAAAGCATTGTGTGTTTTGTTTTGCTTCTTGTGAGATGGGGTCTTGAGCTCATGATCCTCACTCTTTAGTTTCCTCAGTAGCTGAGATTACAAGCATGCGCCACCATGCCCAGCTTTTGTAAATAGTTTTATGTTGTTTTGCTTCTCTTTTGTCTTTACATTTCAGCACTGGGGATGAACCCAGGACCTTTATGATGCTGGGCTATATCCGTACTCCTTTTTTGTATTTTGAGACAGCGCATACCCCTGGGCTGAGCTCGAACTTGCTATCCTCCTGCCTTAGCTTCCCAGAGTGCTGGAATTATAGGTGTGCACCACTATGCCCATCTGCAAATGAAGTTTTACTTGGAAAAATCATACCTGCTCAATTTATAGATTGTCTATAATTGCATTCATGCTACAAGGGCAAAGTTAAGTAGTTTTGCAACACAGATATTTTGGTCTGCAAAGGTTATATTTACTCTATGGTCCTTCACAGAAAAAATTTACTGATCTCTGCTGAGAAGTGAAAGACACTGCCTCTTCACTCCAACTACATGGCACATAAACACTAAGCAAAATGTATGCCCACACTGAACTGCAACTCAAAATTGTTTTGCTATTCTTGGAATAGAAACCATTATATCAGAGAAATTGTTGAATGCATCTTTGCCTGAACTATAAATATTAAAAATACAGCATATTATTTAGTGTTTGAGTGTAAAAATGCCATTATTCTCTGGAAAAAATTGGAAAGCAGTTGTCAAAAATATTTTACAACTTCTCCAGAACTGTGCAAATAACGTAACTGAAAAAAATAACGTAACTGAAAAGTAAATCTGTTGATAGTCTGATCTGCATCCACTCACTTGCTTCTGTTAAGAACATCCAGACCCATGTTGAGCCTTAACAAGAATCAGTGAATGAACAGAAGTTTCTTGTGAGCTTCTCAGGTGACTGGTCCTGTGTGAAATCTTGTAAGGAGAAACTAGGATGCCATGGTGGAGATTCTGGCTTGGTTAGCTGGACTCCAACGTGAAAATCTTAAAAACTGGGCCATGGAACCCACCTACATGTACATGTCTGACCAGAAAGGCAGTAGACATCCAGAGAAACAGAAACCTGAGTGGCAAATTTTGGGGAATGATGTCCAGCAGAAAGACCTCCAAGAATGTGCATAAGTTCAAAGGCAGAAAGGAAGGCTTCTAGAAAGGATAAACCCCAACTCAAGAATGAGACCTGCTGAACACCCATCACTCTTTCTGGAGGACTCACAGGTAAGGTTGTTTGTCCTGACATGGCTGAATCCAGCAACTTCATCCCAAGCTGCCAACTGGCACTGATGACAGCTGAAGCCGAGTCACTGTGCCAGATATGACTACATCTGGTCATTATTTGGATGTGCAGGATCTTCTGTTTCAAGCAGTAAAACCTCATGTGGGCCATAATTTCAGTGTGAAAAAAGGAAATGATTCAAATCCTGAAAAATGTTTTCATCCAGCCACTGGGAAGAGAAGGGAGGAAGGGTAGAAGAGTCAGGAAAAAGCTCCAGTGGAAGCCCCGAGCTAGGGGCTGTGGCAGGGCTTTCTTATTTATTGGCCAAGCCTTTCAGATCAGTGGGATTCAAATCCCAGGGCTTCCATAACTAAGCACATTACTTACAATGGATCTGATCTTTTCAAAACATCTTTCTTAAGTACATTTTCTTATCTTCTTTTACAGGTAAGGAAACTGAAGTTTGGAACTATTAAGTGATTTGCTGAAGGTCACAGAGCTGCTTCTCTTAAAGCAAGAATGGTTTCAAATTCCAAACTCTTGTCTCTTTTCTATGTTACTTGATAAGTCTGCTTATCAGTAATTAGCGAAGGTAGGTGTAGCATGTCAAAATGTCACTTGAGCAGAGGAAAAGTGATAAACTATGCTTCCTTTAATTCTCTTGTTTACAAGACTAATTATCAGGTTTTATTTCCTTAACAGGGATAGAAGCCATCATTTAATTTGGAGAGAAAAGGTTTTTCAGTTCAAGAACAAAACAGCTATGTGTGAAATACTTCCTGATTTGTTGCTGCTGGTCATTGGACATTATGAAAGATACATAAATCTGAAAGGTCATCAATCCATGTACTGTAATTATTCATTTTTAATCAAAGGAGGATTTTACTCCTTGATCTTCCCACTCAGCTATAAAGCTCTTTCTATAGTGTTTGCTCACTTTGTGCCTATCATCATCAGCCCTTATCGTAGGTCTACAATACAGAGACCTTTTGCCCTGTTCTACAGATAAGGACGCTAAAGCTGGCTGAGAATAAGTAAAAGTCCCAAGGTCATAAGATAGGTAAATGGCAAAGCCCTGTTGAGACTTGACTCTGTTTCCTGGTTTGAAATGTACTTGGGACTTAATATGGTATAAGGTGATATACATGGAGAGATTCTTTCAAAGAATTTATTATAGTTTCCAAAAGGAGGGAGCAACAGGGACACATGGCAAGGCACTATGTTGGCCAGTGGACAGAATAGGTGAGGGAAAACCATAGACAGAAGCCTTGATTATAGTTTTCAAGGAAAGGAATGGCCAACCAAGCAGCTTTAGGATCGGATAGTCTGAAGAATTTCAGTGGGCTTTGTCTATAGGGAAGGTTTACTGGGTTCTGGTACCTTGCTTTTGGGTGATTGAAAACAAAAGGACAATGTCCTGAACTGAGAGATCCTGCTAAAAGGAGGCAGCTGGGCTGGGAATGGGAATACATGCCTTTATTTCCAGCACTTTGGAGGCTGAGGCAAGTGTATCACTGAGAGTTTAAGACCAGCCTAAACTACATTGTGAGATCCTGTCTCAAAAAGAAAAAAAAAAGACGATAGAGGTGTAGTTGGATTAGTCTGTTTGTATAGCAAAGTATCAAAGTCATTTTCTATGTCTAAGAATTCTGGGATCATCCCTCCCTGGGCCTGTAAGGCCCCAAGATGTCAAACATTATAAAATATAAAAAAGTAAAAACACAATTTAAAAGTTTTAATACAACATGCTTCCAAAGCATTCCACTATGTAACTTTTAAAAATATAATATAATAACTATTCATGCAAATAGTGCTGACTTACTGATCCTGACTTATCAGACCCACTCTGATCCCTCAGCTAGACTACTAACAACCTATAGAAGAACTTATGCTTTGCATTAATAGCCAATTGTTCAAGAAGGAGTACTCAGATGTTTATGGAGGGCAACAGGCTTGAGGAAGTGGTTTTCAAACTTGAATGGATAGCAGAATGTCCCAGAGGGCTCATTAAAACACAGATTGCTGGGCTTCAGTCTTAATTTCTGATGACACTGATGCTGCTGGTTTGGTGACTACATTTTGGGAACCACGGGCTTAGAGCAGAACAGCTATTAAATCTCTTTACAGTATGGCAAAATGAACTGAAGAATCCACAAAACTAAACATTAAACTGATATAATAAAACTAGTGATAACATCTAAAACATCTAACAACCAGTATGCATGGCACTGATCGGGGCTTTGGTTTAAGTGTACCCCAAAAGCCATGTGTTATTCAGCCCATAGCACTATTGGGATGTGGTAGGACCTTCAAGAAGTGGGGCCTATTGGGAGGTCTCCAGATCATTGAGGATATGACCTTGAAGGAGACTGTGGGACCTTAGTCTCTTCCTGTCTTTTTTTGAGTCCCAATTATGAGATGAATGGTCTCACATCATTTTCCCCACCATGACGTACTACTGCTTTACTATAGGCACAAAGTAACAAGGCAAATTGTTCATAGACTGAAAACTCTGAAACTGAGCTAAAATAAACTCTCCTCCTTCTTAAGTTGATTATCTCAGGCATTTTGTTATAGTAATGGAAAGCTGACACCAGGGGCCTAGGGCCATTTCAGTGCCCTTACTGTTCTGGGTAGTACTTCTTAGTTGTTGCATCTGGAAGGTTCCAGGAAAAAGGCTGGGATGGATGAGAGAGCAAGATGCTGAGAGATGCAGCTAGCTGCAGCTAGTAAGGATGTATCTCAGTATCTAACAGCAGCAGCAGCCACATCAGTAGGAACCAACTGAACTTCAGTCCTGAGTCAAATTTCAAATAAACTTTTGATGGTGCTTTAAATCCTTTAATGGCTGCTGTCAGCTTCTAGGGAAAATGTCAAAATGCTTCTCATGGAACTAGTGAATGACCCAACCCATGCAGTCCTCCAGACTCACCCTGCACACTAGGCATTCTAAACTCCTTCAAATGCCCAGATTTACTAGGCTTCATCCAGCCTTTGTGCCAATAGAAATGATTACTCCTTTCGTCTGGAAAGCCATTTCCTCAGGAAACTCAGATTCACCTTTGAAGATTCATCTCAAATTCTGCCTCTTTGGAAAATCTTCCCAGGACCTTCTTCTTTTCAAGGTAACAAGATAAACTATCATGCACTATAATAGTCTCCTCTGTAGAAAGTTACCCCCATTAGACCACATATAAATTGAGGGCATTTACCCTCAACTCATCATTTTAATATTTCATCAATTTTAAGACTTTCTCTCAAGCTTTAACATCTCTAAAATTAGGGTTTACCTTATAACTAGTGATAAGACATAATTTGACAGCATTTTGTTTTATGGTATATAGCACTATGACACATCTTTTTTTTAAAATTTTATTTAAAGAGGGGGGAAGCAAAACAGAAAAAAAGGCAGAAACAATACAGAATTTCAAAAAAATTAAGCAGTAAGAAATCACTATTTGATACATTATATATTGTCTTCTTGGATATAGTTGTTCAAGTTACAAAATTAAAGCATATAAAGTGGACATTCAAACAGTGAGGCTGCAAACAGTTCTGTTCACCAATCCAACAAAAACTTAGTAACATGGTTATCAATCCTACACACTTAAGTATACATACAGTTATCTCTTTTAGAGCACTTTCTTTTTAGTAACATGGTTATCAATCCTACACACTTAAGTATACATACAGTTATCTCTTTTAGAGCACTTTC
Organism: Hydrochoerus hydrochaeris; assembly: GCA_004027455.1. Lineage (NCBI taxonomy): Eukaryota > Metazoa > Chordata > Mammalia > Rodentia > Hydrochaeridae > Hydrochoerus > Hydrochoerus hydrochaeris. The sequence continues at coordinate 117 of PVLA01002724.1, read as the reverse complement.
TTTTCCTCCTATTGCTTTTTTTTAAAAATTGTTTTATTTAAAGAAAAAATTTTGAAATGGAAAGAGGGTAGAAACAATACAAAATCTCAAGAACAAAACAAAACAAAACAAAACAAA